>ML784082.1:512863-534656 GCA_009831015.1 Picea engelmannii | reverse complement strand
CATATCGATAGGCAGCACCGAGTGATGAGATGTCCAGAAAATCCATTTCAGTTTGGATGTATCTGTGTAGAGCCCCACGGTATTTCAGAACCAAATGTCGTTCAGAGTCTTTGATACCCATCTTGGTGCACAAGGTATGGAAGGTATTGGTGAACTCTAGAATTTCTTCGCCCCTCTCTTGCCACAGTGTGGTCCATCTCATGTACTGGTCCTCATAGTTGCCAACAGGGTAGTACTGTTCCTTTACCGCATCCACAAAAAAATCCCAAGTGGGCTTAGCCCCATACATTCCAGAATCCTCTATGGAAATATGCTCCTAGTAAGTTTCCCACCAATTTTTTACATAGGGGAGAGCCTTAAGGAGTGAGAAGGTGATCTTTTCCTTGTCGGAAAAATTATGAACAGAGAAATAACCTTCTAGCAGATTTAACCATTTATCTAGGGCATCTGCATCTATTTGACCTTCAAATACAGGAATATAAAAGTTAACCCGTACCTTGAAAGGAGAGGTGCCTCCAAAGTGGCCACTTGATGAAGATGCACCTGATGCTATCAGCAGGCATTGAAGGATGTGGGAAAAATTCTCCATCATTTCGTCCCTCTGTCGCGTGAGAACTTGCTCAAGCAACAGACTGATAGGATCGTCTGCTCCATTGTTTTTCTTTTCTTCCACCATTGAGAGTTTCTTGGGTGTGTGAGAGAGATTTTCCTCAAGAGATACAATCTTGAGACCCAACTTGCTATACTCGGACCTCATCGGGGACATGCATTGAAAAACGATCAAGAGCAGCCTGATCTGATACCACTGATCCGGATTATTTTCGGCACGAAATGAGAGCGGAGATGTAACACATAAATATTCATAGATATTGCAAGAGAGACAACAATATAACAGAGATATAGAGAAAATATAACAAGAGTCATAGATATACAGTAATACACGATTTCTATTAATGAAATAAATGTACAAAGACTATAAAAGTACAAAGTGAAAGACTCGCTAGAATGGTGGTAGCTTATCTCTAAGAAGAGATGTGACGGCTACTCGCATTCACAAGAAGATGATTATTAAAATAAGGCTCTAAGGGCCTTTTAAACATAAGTAAAATCTAAAACCCTAACCCCTGAAGATGAAAAGACAAAAGGTTTGTGGGCCCCGATGGGGGTAGTTGATACGTCAACTTCCCAGTGGCGTAGCTTTTGCATACGATCTCCGTTTGGGGTGCTCGATAGCTCATTGGAAAGACCTATCCGAGAAATGCAACTTTTGGGTGAGAAACATCGATCTATGATCCATGTTGCTCCTTTTTTTCTCAAAAAACATCATTTAGGGCCTCAAAATGGCCCCGGAAGTTAAAAACTGCTAAAAATAGTAAATTACCAAAATTGCCAAAAACATGTTTAGGGACAGTTGGAGAAGGTGGGTGGCCCCCGATATCCACCTGGATCAAAGGTATTATTTCTAAGTATGCAATTAGTAAGATTTAATGCTAAACCAATATTTTTGGAGGGTTATATTATCCTTTCCGAGTGTTAATTTCAAACATCATGGAATGTCGTTCGCGAGTCGTCGGGTTGGCCCGTTCACAAAATCTTCAATCCTTAATTCTGAAAATGAGTTTGACCGACCGTTTCCCTATTCCATACTTAGCCACTTTCCCGGAATTACGCAAATATACAAACCGAGCGCTGAACTGCCCCATCATGCCCTCTTCCGTTTGACGTGTTTTCGAGTCAAAAATTCCGAGACATACAATTTGATTGTCATACACTCACCTCTTCTGAGTATCCCCTATAAACCTATTTTGAAGCCCATCCGACCACTTTTCATGCTTTTCCATTCCTTACTTTCTCTTCCTCGCCTCCGTCACCTTCACACTTGTTTATAATAAAAAATTGTTTATAAACACACACACACACACATATATAAGGTCTTATTTCTAAATATGCAATTAGTAAGCTTTAATGCTAACAAATCATCATGCAGGAACCGTATAAATTGTCATTGATGAACGAAAGGCTCGAGGAGATCTCCCATTAATACACATTAAACCAAGATTTGAGGAGGGATATATTATCCCTTTCGAGTGTTAATTTCAAACATCATGGAATGTCGTTTGCATGTTGTCGGGTTGGCGCATTCACGAAACCTCCAATCCTTAATTGCTCTTCACCGTACCTGCCACCTTCACACTTCTAAGTATGCAATACTTTTAACAAATCCTCATGCAACACCCATATATATTGTCATTAATGAGAGAAAGTATCGAGGAGATTTCCCATTCACACACATTGAACCAATATTTGCAGAGGGTTATATTAACCCCTCCAACTGTTCATTTCAAGCATTTTCTATAGAAAACAAACATTCTCATAAACTTATGGGACCAACTCGACAACAGTTCTGTGGAGATACAATGAACATCTTCAGGCGCAAGGACTAGAAATTCCAGTGGTCCAGGGCATATTCTTACTACTCATTCCCTTTCACCCAAAACAAAATAATTTGGACCTCTGGGATTTCTCATGCAGGATGTGTCCCTGAAGTTTTTGATTGTAAGGAGTTGGTCTCTTGGTGCGTCGATAAATATATTTCAGGAAAAAGAATTATTTCATTGCAGGACCACTCTTCTGTTTCTTTGTCACCTCAGGTCTTCCGCCATATGCTAAGATTGTCGGAGCCAACATTGATGTTCATAGGAGAAGACTCCAAGTAGCTCCTAAGAAAGCATAATAACGGGTTGGACCTCTTTCCTGAGTTCCTGGAAGACCCGATGGAAGTTCCTGAAGATATCACAAACTTGCAGGTTAGGTCATTTAGAAATCCATTACGGGAAATTTCCTGGATGTTTACAAGAATAACGAGACAAGAATACACAACAACTATTTCCTGCATGGTTCTTAAATTTTGTATTTCACAGTCAAGGAACATGCCATTTTTTATTGGGGAAGCTAATTTCCCATGAAATATGTTCCCAATTGTCAAGCTTCAAAAAAGAGAAGAAATTTTATATGTCATCCTACTTTGTTTTCGCGATAGCGCACTACTATCAGTTTCCAAAACTGTCTCTGTCCAAGAAGGTAAACTGAGAATTCGACCCAGTAACCTTATGATATCAAGCCTTGTGGAAGCACAAGTCTTCCCATTGTTTTTATGAGGTTTTTAATGACTTTGTCTTTGTTTTAAAAGTTTTATTATTAGGAGAATATGCTCACCGCATATCTGACTAGAAAGCCAAGTTTTTGGACAGGAAGGGAGCACTTGAAAAAATGGAGAATTACAGTGTGATAAAGATTTTTGGCTCCAAGGAAAAACTTGCTCTCCTTTCATGTCACTTTACAAACATAATGTTTGTTATATAAATAGAAAGGAAATATAACTATTGGTTGCATCTATTCCATGAGATGATGTAAGGCATGTCCAAACAGAGCCTTATAGAACATAAATTTAAATATAGAAATGCTATAATAATTTCTATTTTATTCTCTATTAAGCATAATAACAACTCACTGTTCATCATAATTTAAAAATTAGCAGCATGATAATGAATAACATATTCAATATAAATAATAATAAAAATAACAACATAACAATAATGATCACAGCATTATAATGATGATAAATACCTCAAACTGATGTTGTTATGAAACTCTGCCGAAGCTGAAGCTCTGCCCAAAACTAACTAACCTCCCAGCCAGCTAGGAACATCCTATCCGGCTCCTTAGCTCTAGGATTCCTTACGGTTTCCTGGCCCCCAAGCCCAAAATTCCCAGCGACAAGTGCCCCCTATGAAAGTCCTCAAGTCTGTAAGCACAAAAACAGATACACAGTATCCACTCCTCCTCCCTTATCCTTCCTCCAATGTGAAAAAATATTACCCCCAAACAAAATAAGACCCCCTTCCCGAGTGTTCTCCCTTGCCTTATCCTCCTTTCCTCATTATTCACTACCTTATCCCCCCATTAAGTCTCAACCACCTTATCCCCCCTCCATAAATGGGTCCATCTACCAATACAATTGTATTATTAACTAAGTCTTCATAATAAAAATTAATACTTCATTAAACTAATATTAATTAAACAAATATTTAATCATGATAATTAATTAATTAAACTAATATTCATTAAACAAATATTTAATCATGACAATTAATTAATTAATTAGGGTTGTTACAGACGAGAAAAAAAAAGTTCATTCCTCTGCCTTGGAAAGTCAGGGACTTCGTGTTGAGGAACATCAACAAAATTGACGAATTCACAACCCATTTCAAAAACTTGAACCTAAGATATGATGAAAGGCTAAGAGGGTTCGATCCTAATCGATTTTTTTTAGAACATTTACTTACACTTGGCCTCGACAATTATTTTTTGCAGAGATACCTGAGCGAAAACAGAGACACTGACGAAAACACTCCTTCTTCTAATGTCGATGACCTAGACACATTGCAAAGCACCACTGAATTGTAAAAGAAATAGGGAAAAATCCCTAGTGAGAAGAGTGTTCAATCACTGGATAACACTCCCAAAAGTACGACATCCTGGAGCATCGCTCCAACGGCCCACCAAAGTAATAAAACAACCAAAAATTCTTCAAATGGAGGAGGCGATAACAACCCTCCTCATCCTAAAATTGATAGTTCTCACAAGCTTCCTGTGGAGAAGAAGAGAAAAAAAATTGCAGGGCAGGCGGAAGAGCCCAAAATTGAGAGTGAGAATAAGGAACTTGAGACCGATCTGGATAGCGTATTCCACAACCTTGAACAGCCCAGAGAAATGATCCAACATAGTCTCCCAATGGACATAGCTGATACCAAATTTTTTTACGAAGATGAATCCTTGGTATTCCAGAGCGTTGTTTTTGACAACGAGTCTAAAAAATTAATTATTGAAAAGAGAGATGTAAAAAATAAGAGAGGGAAATCTCATTCAGAGGTTAACCTTGCAAACATGCGACCATCCTAAATATTTCGAATTCACAGAGAAACCAAAGATGCTCTTGATGATTCCATTGGAGGCATTGAGGCCGAGAATGCCAGACTGAAGGACCAAGTCAAGGAATTGGAGGAATCTTTGATTTGTATACCATTGATTTCCACTCCTTTAGCAATATCCATGTCTTCCACCCCTGCAACCAAGTTAACAGGATCCTCCAGCCTCCTTGCATCGTGTAGAGGATATGTGGAGAATAATATCAAGAAAAGAATGGAACTGATTATTGAGGACTAGGAAACATCACAAAGTATGGCTTCCCTTGGAATGAGGGAACATGCTTTGCTTGAACATTTGTAGGAGGATTTAAAAAATGAAGAATGTTTCTATTTAGACACGGTCCTCCCTTTTGTCACCCATGTCAACAATATGACAGAAAGGAGAAGAAGACAACAATATCTCCCCTCCAAAAACCACATCAATCAATTAAATGCGTGCTGGAAAGAGAAAGTGAAGAACCTTCATCTCACTGTCCAATCATGTGAACAAGCCATATCATTGAAAGATAAATTATTCACAAAGATGATCGGAATAAACTTAGCCGGAAGGACCAACGAGGTCCAATACCCCAAGTTAATCATCAAATCCTTTCCATTAACTAAGCAAGCCTTCAATAAACAAGTTGATATTTTTAAGTTGTTGTCTTTAGAAAAGTTTTACAACATCCTTGAATATGGTGAAGATGACATGAACAACTGGCTAGTCGACTATTCGGTACAGAATGAAGAAATTGATCAAGCTCTGTGTAATCTTTCTATCGATCTAAGGGAATTAGAAAATGAAATTTTCAACATAAAAATTTGGAATGAGATCAACGTCGCACCCTTGAGAAGCTACATTGAAGAATAGGTCGAAAGATAATTGAAGCAGGTCGCTGAGGAAAGGAAACAGGCAGTTGGCACGATTCCAGTAGCTGTCGATGACAGCAATAAAAATGCATCAGCAGGCAAATAGAAAAAGGAGTGATATGTACCATCATTGTAAGTATATACTGATCACAACCTGCTTTGTTTATCAATCCATTTATTCCACCTTTTTAAACAGAAATGTCTAGCCAAAGACTGATACCTTCCAATTTCTTCTTTTTAGGTATTACACTCTACCGTCACCCACTTCTTCTTTGCACAGTCCTATTTCTTGTACCTATTTCTCTTATGGTCCGCGGGAGCCCCAATCCCATTCTATATGATAAACGCATTTAAATTTCCAGAAATATGTAACATACAATATTATTTTTTGATATATTTCAAATAAAACTATTTTTAATCTCCTTTTATATTTATGTGCTCATAATTTTTTATCTTCAACTATGTTTAATGTCAAGAAATTGTGTTTATTTAATTTCAATGTAACTTTATATGTGTCTTCTATGTTTTGTCTTTTTTTCATGTATATCTTTCTCTCCTGCTATGCATATAACTTTTTTTGTCCTCACACATATGGAGACACACAAGACAAATGGTCGATGGAAATTGTATTTAACTCTAACCAGTTAAAAGTATACATTGAAGAGATAAAACATGCAAGGTAGGAACGAAAATTGCGAACACAGAAAGTCACACTACTGGAAAGAACGGAAATTTCAAACATAGCAAGATGGATTATATAGTTTCAAAAAATAAATGTGACTCTAGAGGCCACATGTCATTTACTGGATGGATACCACCTGTGCTTCATGCTACTTGCCACATCTCCATTGCAGTTTCCATCTACCTCCGCTACTTTTTCCCCATCCCTGTGCATTTATTCCCAATTCAACCTGACAATGACCACGCTGCCATGCAACACTTACTTTATTTTAGATAACTTTTTAAAATTTTAGCAATTTCTAATGAGCATTATTGCATATGATGTATATATATAGTGGTTATAATCAGAGATAAGTTAATCATTGCAACCAAAATCTATGTATCAAAGTAAAATAGAAAGTTAGTAAAATATTAAATAGTAGAGTATTGATTACTAAGGAAAATAGTAAGAACTCGCAATTTGTATATTAAAATATAATAAATCAGAATTGGTAAATATAGTAAAATATTAAATAGTGGAGGAATGATTTGTAAAAAAGATATTAAAAATCCATAATTTGTAAGGGTCGAAATATTGGTAATTTTTATTTAAAATTTTAAAATACCATTTATATATGTTTAAAAAAATGTTTTTAATTTTCTTTTAATTTAATAGTTTTATGTATTTTATAGAAAAATAGCAAACTGTTTCAAATAAAATAATTTGATTGTTCGAAAAAATGGATGAATATTCATTTGTAATTAACCATGTTTTGGATAAAGAATTGAACAAATAAATGCTAAATAACAAATATTAGTCTTAAAAGTTTTCCCAAGTTAAAATATCAACTTTTAAATCTATATTTTGTTTATATTAGAAGTTTGATTTTGTAATCTTTTGATGAGAAAAAATGTACATTTTTCATATGCTTAATAAGACATTGAAATGAAAAAAATTGAAGTGCATACAATATAATTTGAACTCTAAGATACAAACCCCGTCGAAAGACAAAAACATCCATACCAAGTGTCAAAAGTATCCAGTATTCAGTCCAAAGACACAAACACTCTCACAAGATATCAGAGCCCCATTATGGGAGGAAACTCAAGAATTCATAAAGGAAAAAACAAGCTGCCATATCCAACCTCAAAAATAGAGGCATGGAAGTGTAAAATTTCAAACCCCACCTAGTTTCAAGTCTCGTTGATTTTCAATCAATGTTTAATGCCCAAACCTAGTTTTATGACAACCAAATAAAATCAACATATAAACAACTTTTCAGAACTGAAACATGAGGATTTTGAACAATCTTTAATGCAAAAATAAAAACTTATCAGCAACACAATACTCAGAAAATTAACACAGAGATTTTTCGTCTAACAGTGACCCTGGAAAAACCCACAAAGGGAAAACCATTGAGAGAGGGAGTTTTTATTATTTCAGAGCTTCGAAGAAAATTCTTTCACAACATATTCATATTCAGAAATTTAATGATAAACTTATCTTGAAAACCGTGCTAAGCGTTCACAGAAAATCTGAGCCAAACTCCTCGAAATTCATGCCAGAATTTCTTGCACACATGTACATGTCTACTCCTTGATTTCTGTGCCACTTCTCTGTTGTACGATTGCCTCGAAATCTATGCCAAATTCTACAACACAACTATGGGAATTAAATGTTGTAGGATCACCTTGGGAAATGTGCCAAAAACACTCAGAAAATACCCACATAAATTTTCTCGATTTCATTGCAACTAAAACAATAGTACAGGCTGTCAAAATCCATATAGTACGACCTGTTTAAACCTATTGTACTTTCCCTCGATTTCTATGCCAAATTTCTATTGTATGGTCACCTAAAACTCTGTATAGTACAACCTCTTGAAAGTGTTGTACCTCTCCTCAATTTCTGTTCCTAAAGTAATGTTGTACAAGCTGCTCAATCCATACAGTATGACCTACAATAAATGCTATACCCTTACCTTGATTTGTGTGCTATCTTTATTCCTTGAAGTGCATGCCCTAGACTGCAAAATGTTGCATCCTTTATCAAGCTCAACCTCCTCTATTTTTTCTCTCTCAAAAATGTTTCAACAACCCAAGAATGGGTACACCCTCCTACCCTAATCAACCTCATGAGAGAAGGCGAAGAGTTTCTCAATCCAATGGTGGAGATTGGATGAGATCAATGGTGGACATAAAGTCACTTAAGTTACCCACTTTCTCTAAGTCCAAAAAGTCACCTTTTAATTTGTCTCTCACAAATTAAATGACTAGGGTCCACATTAGGCACTTTCTCACCCCTTAGGCGCCTAGGTGATGAGAAACACTTGCCTAGGTACTTTTTAATTATTTTAACACTCCCTCTTACCAAGGAAAGTGTTACTCACCACTCCAAGCTTGTCCCTGAAGAATACAAAATTGCCTTTGCCCAAGGCTTTGGTGAGTATATCTGCAACCTGCTCATCTGTAGATAAGTACTCTAACTCAATTGCTACTCTCTGAACATAATCTTGGATGAAGTGATAATGAATCTCAATGTGCTTAGACCTGTTGTGAAAAAATGGTTTCTCAGAGAGTTTAATACAACTCTGATTGTCGCAGTAAATCATAATGGGCCTCAACTGCACACCAAACAATCCCACCAGCAACTTGCAAAGCCAAAGAGCCTCACAACTGGCTTGATTGGTAGCCATATACTCAGCCTCTGAAGAACTCAAAGCCACTGACTTTTTCTTCCGACTGAACCAAGAAACCACTGCTGAGGCCAATTCGAAACAACACCCAGAAGTATCTTTCGGTCACTGACACATCCTGCCCAATTTGAATCTATGTAACCCACCACTCGAACTCCATCCCTTCTCAGATAGTCCAAACCATAATCCACTGTACCACAAAGATACCTTAGAACATGTTTTGTTGACACCCATTGCACTCTCCGAGGCTCCACCATGAACAGATTAAGAGTGTTGACAACAAAACAAATATTTCACCTGGTATTGACCAAATACATCAAAGAACCGATCAACTGACAATATAAAGTTGAATCAACCAACTGTGACTCATAAGAATGAATCTTCTTTCAGTTGGTAATCACGGGAGTGGTCATGGGCCTACAATCCTCCATCTAGAAACTTTTGATAATGTCACAAGCATACTTCCTCTGTCATAGGAAGATATGTCCAGGCTCTTGCCAAACCTCCAATCCTAAAAGATAGTGCATCAGTCCAATATCAGTCATCTCAAACTCTGAAGAAAGGTTGTCCTTCCAGCTAGTGATGAGTCTCTCTGCCCCTGTAATGCAAATATCATCCACATATAACAAGAGTATGAGAGTATCCTCTCCAACCACAATTAAGTATAGGTTGGGATCTGCCTCACTCTTCTCAAAGACCAACTTCTTTAAGTAGGCATGAATCATTGAGTACCAAGATCTGGGAGCTTGTTTCAGCCCATACAATGCATTCTTCAGTATGCACACATGAAAATATCTCCCATGTACCTCAAATCCCAATGGTTTCTCAATGTACACCTCCTCCTATAGGAGACCATTCAGAAATGTGATCTTCACATCCATCTGGTGAATCTTCCAACCCATCTCTGCTGCAATAGAGATCACTAACCTGATCGAGGTATATATAGCAACCGGTGTGAAGGTCTCATCATAATAAAATCCATCAATCTGTGAGAACCCCCTAGCTACAAAGAGAGATTTGTACTTCTCAATGCTTCCATCTGCATCATACTTAAGTTTATAGAGCCACCTAGGAGTCACCATTGACTTCCCCTAGGGTCTAGGAACAATATCCCAAACATCATTCTTCATGATTGAATTGCACTCTTCCATCATGGAATATATCCAAACCTGTCTACCAATAGCCTCCTCAAAAGTGGAAGGCTCTGACTCCCTGATGCTGCTCACCATCGCAATGTAGCTGCAAAATCTCTTAGGAGGTTTACTCTCCCTCACAGCCTGCTTGGGATTCCCCATTGAACCCTGTGCCTTCCTCAAAGTATCCTGAAGCCACTTGGGATTTCTCCTCTCTGAAGTAGTGTCCCATGGAGGGGAATATCCCTGCTCAACCCCATCACTTGAAGACTATGACCCTAAAGTAGAATCTAGAGAACTCGATGCTAAAACCTATGGACCAGTAACCTGTGATCCTGACATCTATGGCCCTGTAACTCGTGGACCATTCGTCACCGAAATTGGTGGTCCCAAACTCTGTATCACTGAATTATGTTGTGGAATCACCTAAATCTGAGGTGTTGACTTCTCACCCCTCTCTATCCCTCGTGACTTCCTAAAGGCTCCATCTTCTTCAATTCTCACATCCCTTCTCAAAACTGTCTTCCTCAAGGAAGGGATGTATATGCGAAAAATCCTTTGAAGTCTCACTATACCCAACAAACATCCCCTTCTCTATCATGGGTTCTAGATTTGTGCTCTTCTCAGAAAGGACATATGAATATGTAAGGCACCCAAAAATCCTGAAGTGCCCCACCTCAATACTCTTCCCAGAGAAAGCCTCCTCAGGAGTCATCCTCCCAACTACTCTGTGTGGACTCATGTTCTGCAGATAAAATGTAGTGTAGCATGCTTTAGCCCAAAGAAAAAGTGGAAGACCCTGATCATGTAACATGGCTCTCACAACCTCAACTATGGCCCTTTTCTTCCTCTCAACAACCCCATTCTGATGTGGGTTGTAAGGAATAGTCAACTCTCTCCTGATGACCTCTCCTACACAATAATCCATGAACTCCTTGGAGTTATAATCACCCCCATTGTCTATCTTCAGAACTTTGATTTCCTTCCTAGTCTGGTTCTCCACAAGAGCTTTGAACTCTTGGAACCGATTGAAGATCCATCCTTTGGTATTGATGAAGAAAATCCAAGACTTTTGTGAGAATTCATCAATGAATATGGCATAGTATAAACAACTAGTCAACGATGCAGAAGACATTGGGCCACATACATCAGAATGAATAAGATCAAGGATACCTGCTTCTTTACTGTCACTACTTGGAAAAATAGTCTTGGTGTACTTTCCTGAAGTACACCCTTTGCACAACTCATGGTGCTCTGTACTGAAATATGGAACTCTAGTCACAATCTCCCTCAATATCCTCAGAGCCCCATGATGAAAATGAGCCATCCTCCTATGCCATAGCTCAAAAAGATAACTGTTGCTGGTAGAATGACATAATGCACTCACTGGCTAGATCATGAGCTTGTACAACTTTTCATGTCGAGTCCCAATCATTTTGGACAAAGTGATACTAGACCCCTTGGAGAATAGGAGCACCTTTCCATCATAGAACAACACCTCATAACCCATCTCCTCAATAGCAAAAACTGAAACCAGGTTATTCTTCAAGCCAAGAACATATAGGACCTCTCTCAACAACATGGGAGTTAAAGACTCCCTCTGAAAAGATACTGTACCACTACCAACTTCATTGACCACCCAGTCATCTCCAAGCACTACCTCAAGATCACCAATTTGACTAAGATATGTCAAGTTCTCATGAACACCTGTCATATGGCGGGAGACACCACTGTCAATATACCATACACTGGAATGAGTGGTCCTAGCGGAAAGACACACTACTAAGGAAAACTCATTATCAAACTTGGCGGAGAACTCCTCCACCCCTGTTGAAGCTGCTGCATGCTTCTTCTTCTTGTTCGAACACTGTCCTACATAGTTCCCAAACTTGTGACATGCAAAGCACTTGAATTTTCTCATATCCTTCTTGCCTCCACCCTTCGGTTTGTTTCCTCCCTTAGGATCCTTTTTGAATTTATTCTTATTGTTGGCAGCAAGAGCCAGATTCTCTTCATCATGACCTGCATATGAACTTCCATGCACATAACCTCTTCGGGTCTCCTCCTGAACAAAATCATCCCAAAGACGTTCCCACTTGGGAAGGTTCTCCCTAGCCACAATGCCATCAACAAAAACAACTCATTGTTTGGAAACTCCATTCAATGATTTCCTCACAAGTTCATTGCTAGCAATGGCCTCCCCCACAACTCCAAGATCATCTCTCACCTGTGTCAACTGGGTAAGATATGTGGCCACATTTTTAGCATTGGTCATTTTAATACTCTTTAGTTTTTCTCTCAAAACCATCTTCCGATTATCATTTGTACTTTGGTACAACTTCGTCAAGGACTCCCACATCTCGTAGGCATTTACCTTCCCTATCACATGAGGAATCAAATGGTCCTTGATGGAATTAAGAATAATCCTCTTAGCCTTAATACTCTTCTTGGTGTATGTTTATATAAGAGTTGCATATGTGGGTACATTCACAGGATTTGTTGTGAATTTATCAACAATATCCCATAACTCACTTTCTTTCCATAGAAAGATCATCCTCTCCTTCCAAGAACCAAATTTCACTACCCCATCAAGTCTATCCTCAACCCTCAAACCTGTAGGCATTGACCCTTTTCTGCTGAAAATGAAAAATTTGAATTTATGTCCAGTCAAGTGACTGTCGTCTGAATTTTTTGACTTGCTGATATAAATCTACCTCTCTTTAACTCATCTCTAATACCATGTAAAATTTCAGACCCGACCCAATTTCAAGTCTCACTGATTTTCAGTCAATGTTTAATGCCCAAACCTAGTTTTATGATAGCCAAATAAATGCAACATTTAAACAACTTTTCAGAACTAAAACACAAGGATTATGAACAATCTTTAATGAAGAAATAAAAACTTATCAGCAACACAATATTCAAAAAAATTAACACAGAGATTTTTGGTCTAACAGTGACCCTGGAAAAACCCACAAGGGGAAAACCGGTGAGAGAGGGATTTTTTATTATTTCAGAGCTTCAGAGAAAATTCTTTCACAACATATTCATCTTCAGGAATTTAATGACAAACTTATCTAAAAAACCATGCCAATCTTTCACAGAAAATCTAAGCCAAACTCCTCGAAATTCATGCCATAATTTCGTGCACATATGTACATGTCTTCTCCTCAATTTTTGTGCCACTTATCTATTGTATGGTTGCCTCAAAATCTGTGCCAAATGCTACAACACAATTTTGGGTATTAAATGTTTTACGATCTCCTTGGGAAATGTGCTAAAAACACTCATAAAATACCCACATAAATTTTCTCAATTTTTGTGCAACTAAAACAACAACACAGACTGTCAAAATCCATACAATACGACCTGATGAAAGTGATGTACCTCTCCTCAATTTCCATGCCTGAAATAATGTTGTATGACCTGTTCAATCCATACAATACGAGTTGCAACAAATGTTGTACCATTGCCTTGATTTGCATGCTAGCTTTCTTCCTTGAAGTACGTTCCCTAGACTACAAAATGTTTCCTCCTTTCTCAAGCTTGACCTCCTCTATTCTTTCTCTCTCAAAAATGCTTCAACAACCCAAGAATGGGTGTGTCCTCCTACCCTAATCGACCCCATGAGGGAGGGAAGATGAAGTGTTTCTCAACCCAACGGTGGATATTGGATGAGATCAATGGTGGAGATAAAGTCACTTAAGTTACCCACTTTCCCTAAGTCCAAAAAGTCACCTTTTAATTTGTCTCTCACAAATTAAATGAATAGGGTCCACATTAGACACTTTCTCACCGGTTAGGCACCTAGGTGATGAGAAACACTTGCCTAGGTACTTTTTAATTATTTTAACATGAAGTAATCTTCATAAACCCTAAGGTTAAAATACAATCCGAGGACAAAAACTCCCCAAAACGGAAAACACTAAACCCCAAAATCCCCATGCATGGGAAAGGATCGTAACCTACAAGAGGTCTTACAAGCATGGATCAAAGATAAAAAACATTGATCTAGGACTTGATAAAAATAACATTAAAGAGAAAGGCCATCATATTAACAAAGGATTGAGCTACATATTTAAACATCATTAGAGAGATCAAGTTCCATAACAAAACAAATCCATACTATGAAATAAAAATGCCGCTACTTGTGAGTCTATAAACAGATAGAAAGGATGTAAGATGTTGAAGTAGAGTCATGACTAGCCACTTTCATCTAAACCAAGGTCATAGAAGGAGAACCCTCAAGGATTTCCACCATTGCTCAAATTGATTTATCGATAGCCACAACACATAAGAAGTAATCGAACCCACCAATGAGCTTCCCCAAAAATGGAAGAACATATCGAGTCCATGCATAATAGTATAACAAGACCCAAAACGCCATTCTATAAGAAAGCCACCATAAACCATAAATACCATAAATTTATTGCTACTAAATTGAAGGCTCCATTTCCAAACCCAAGGAAGCTTGAATGACACTGATGTTAAAAATACACCATAATTCTAAAAAAACACTCAAGAATGAACTACCATTAGAGACCATGCATGAAACCACCAATAGAAAACTCTAATGCCTAAGTGATCCACTAAAATCGTCTCTCCACCATCCTCACCCAATTATCATCACAAACTCATTCTTTAAAGTACACTATTTTTCATAAACAAATGTGAGAAATTTGAATTACATCACCCTATCGACAATCATTTTGTAAAATTTATATATCTATAAAATAATTATATTCTTATCACCAAAACAAATTATCTTAAACTATAATATATTAAACACTAAAAAATCTAAAATTATAATAAACATGTTTATCTTAAGATGCATTTTGTATGCTTCTTTTTAATCTGTAAACATTATGCAACATATCTCTTCCCACCCAAATTTAAAAACAACTTACTTATTTCTTTGTGAATATATTTCCTCGTAGGAAAGCCATGGTACTTCTCCTTAGCCTTAAAGTTATCTTAAAAAGGCTTACTTAAAAATACTATGGAATAATCTAAGGTTCTAGCGGTGACGCATCACCACTTCTTATCATTATTAAGGAATATACCGATTTTGTTAGTTCTCCATGTTGTTGGTAATACAAATGACAATGGTATTTGTTTTATTAAGAAATATACCAATTTTATTAGTTCCCCATGTTGTTGGTAATACAAATGACAATGATATTTGTTTTCGAGTGAGTTTGTAATGCTTTGGAAGGGTTTCACTACCATAAAATATTTTTCCTCCATATAAGAAGAAATTCATTGAGAATAAAAAGACAAACTACAAGTGACCGTGATATTGTATTCAAGTTACTTTTGTGACATTTTGGAATATATATATTTTTAAAATAATTTATTAATAATGGTTAATTAAAAAAACAAATAAAATATGTGTTAATAAAAAATTATTAATATTTTTTTTTTAACAAAATCTGGGAAATTTGAATTATAAAAAATGTCAGTTGAAACCGCTGAAAGGTTACAAAGTATTTCAAAATTTGGGCCAAGCCGAGGCCTCAATTGAGCCACTCCTACAAGCTATGAATGACTGATTCAAATATTCAGATGACAACTTCACATAGAACAACCTTACTGAATACACTCAAAAAAATACCGAGGATAAGAGTGAAGAGACACTACATCTAAATTATCCTGTTGGGGAAGAGCTCACCTTTTTAACTGACTTGCGGGCCTGACTTTGTGTGACCATTGGCTTTGAGGTTACATGTATTTTCTTCTTCTTTCTAACTTCCATCTGATCTTCATTTGCATATGTTGGGGCATTTGAGATGCCTATGATTCTTGGATTGTCTTGATATGAAACTTCTTGCTTTTCTTGATCCAGAATCTCAACTACCTTAGCTTGATCTTCCCATCGTGTCGATGAATGGGGAGATTGTTGGGGCTGAATTCCCATATCTTATTCCTTGGCTTCGATAGCCTCATCTACCCAACTTGCCAGAGGAATGAAGATGGGGTGAACCTTCCTATCATTACCCGAGTCTAGAGAAACCATATCCTCTTTTTTCATGAGCTTCCGAGGTGTTTCTTGCTGCATTTCAGAAAGCTCGATAATCTCTGTTGGGACATTGAGATCCTCTATTTCAGATTTTGAATCATCCCATGTTGGGGTTAGAACTGGTGAGTCCACAATGGATGGAGTGAAGTTGCCTTTCAAAGGAGCCTCTTTGGACTCCTCCATGGGTGTGGCAATATTTGAAGAAACATCCTTGGAAATAAGTTGATGATCAATGTGGGATCCAACCCACCAGGTTGATTTTCATTGTTTTCGAGCTTTCTTAGGACCCCTAGGACACTGGGATTCTAAGTGTCTTGTGGAAAAAAATGCTCGACACCGTAAATCCATTTTTTCATAATCCATCTTTTGAGTCCACAAATAGTTTTCAACCAGAAACCCGTTGTTGAAATACATTTCTACACAGATCTGAGCAAATGTGGAGATGTTGTAGATTTCTGTTTTAGGCCATCTGAAATGGAACCTTCCTAAAGCATTACCGATGGATTGAAGAGAGGATAAGCCCCAAAGATGCAAGGGCATGCTTGGGAGCCTAACCCAAGCAAGAGATGAAGATATAGAATCTTTTGAAGGATCAAAACAAGGATACCAGGGCTTCAGACATAAACCAAAGCTACCCTAGAACCAGGGGCCTAAACTAAAGATAAGATCTCTATCTTCTTGAAGATCAAACTCAACAATGAAAAAAACTTGAGCACAAGGATGAATGAAAACATCAACTTTCAAAACTGGAAACCATGATATCGAGATCCAATCCTGAAGATTAACAAGACGAGATCAAAGACCATTAAACTGGCAGATGAGTGTCATGGAGCTGAGGCAAGATACTTTGGAATAATGTCCTTCCTCAAAGGGATGGAAGGGGTCAGAACCTCTTGCACCAAACAAGACAGACGATTTATATTCCTCTTGACAACATCACAGAACAAACTGCCATGTGTTGAGCCTCATTTTTGTCATCTCCAATTGTCTTATCTTGTCCCATATCCAACCAATTTTTCCTCATACATATGCATTCTCTACCTATTTTCCTCAACAAACATGTCATTTAACAACTTTTTTGTACATGAGGTAATATTTATTTAGTCATGATTTATGTGGTTTATTAATGGTTAGAATTGAATAATTAATGATTATTATGCTCCTAATTACTTTGACTATTAATTAAGTAGCTCCATATGATAATACTACTAGTCCTGTACTGCAAAAACCACTTGATCCGGTACCAATATTCCTCCTGATCCAGTACTCTGCAATGATCCGATACCACTACTTGGAGCCTCTTTCGATACCAGCTCTGTGCCTCTTCTGATACCAGCTCCATCCGGTACTAGCTTTGTGCCTCTTCTGGTACCAGATCCATCCGGTACCACTATTTCGCTGGTCCAGTACCTAGATTTATGATTGTTCTAGTCCGATACTAAACCCCTGCCTACAGGGTTCCACTACCAACATCCTACAAGATTCTGGTACTAGATTTGAACCTTGATTTTTGTGCCAATAAAGATGAATATCAAAATTATGGGATATGGGTTTTGTCTAGAGTGGTGTTTTCATGCTGAACCGTGTGACATAATTCACCCATATCACACATCTGGACATCCAACTTAGGGGAACTATGCAGCCTAAAATCATCAAATATTTGATTTTTAAACTACCAGATTGCACCTCGATTTTTCTGCGATTGGAGATGATTTTTCAAAACAACCAAATGGGGTTATCTAGAACCCAGCCAGCTTGAAAACCCAAAAATGGTTTGGAAAAATCATCTACTACTTATAAGATATGAAGGGTTCTTTGAGGCCAATTTGCCTAAATTGCCAATTTTTCAAAAATTCTAGGATCATGCCTAGATTTGTGGAAAATGCATTTCCTTGATTAGCTAATGGTTGTACTCGAACTCCATTGATAGAAAATGGTTTTGATTTGATTTTTCATGGATTGTCTTGTCTACAGACAAATTTGTAATGTAAAAAGTATATAAGTTGAGTTATGGCTCTAAGCCAAGGGGATAAATTGTTATGTTGCAGATTGGATTTCTGAACATATTATCTTTGTAAACTTGTTGAAGAATTAATATGAAATGAAGTTCATTGACTCCATGTTTTCTTTAAATTTTATTATTATGTGAGTTCTCTCTAAGATGCCCCGTTGGCATCGGCAAGGGCCCACCGGTCCAACCTTGCAAGCTTATTGTAATTGCGATGTGGATCTAATTTCTATAAGTATGTCTGTTGTGTGATTATGTACATATCAATTCTGAGTAGAAATTTTTGATGTAAGTAAGTTGTGATTTACAATATAATCTAAGTGTGGATGCATCAAAAGATGTGAACAATAATCTAGTGGTATCTTTATAATCATTTATAATTTCTGTGTGTGAACATTTATGATTTTCGTGTGTGATCATTTATTTTTGAATTGTGTCCTTTTAATCTCATCTTTTATCTTGAAAAGCGTGGAAGTACAGGAACAATTTGAGATTCCATCCTTCTCATTACATGAGTGAGAAAATGTAACATCTCATTAAAACCTCTGTTTCCTATGTAGAAATAAAGTAACTTTTCAGAATTGTCAGGTTGCATTGAATTTCCTCTTTGATTGGAAGAGTGTTCAGAACTAGACAACTTGTAAGTTGATATTGAAGTGAGTGATTACATGAGTAAGATCAGAATCCATCTTTCACCTTCATGAGCCAGTAAATGGACAATCTTGTTTCCTGTAAGAGAGCCTTTGGAGTGCATGTTAGCTAGAGTCTTTTCTTTGAATTTTGTTCTTTAACTTTTGCATAGTGTGTAAACCATAGATTAAGGATTGAAAAACAAAGTGTCTGTTTTGAAGTGTAATTAATTCTTGCTATACTCATCAAACATAGATAAACCACCTGTTGTCGGCACATATAGTGTAACAACTCTGTTGATTACAAATCTTGGTCGATAATTTATGTTTGGTAATATATTATGCATATAATTGCACCAACACTTTGGCATCATTACCGGGAGTTGTAAACAGTAATAGGTAGCATTTGAATTAGATCGTTTTAATGGTTTTGGATTGGTTTTATGGATGACCTAAGGGAGGAGAGAAGATGGTAAGATGTGAGGGAAGAGTCCACACATCCACTTTAGTGGGGTTGCTCCAAAGTTAGGTTGTCCTCTCCCTTTCATGCAAGTGTGCTTTTCTTTTAATGCAAGTGTGTTTTTCCTTATTTTATGCAAAATTGTGTTTTCATGATGGGTTAACTTGTGCGAACTGATAACTTGGTGACAACAGGGTCCCAGTAACACAAGGAGTTCGAGTTATGTGTGTTGTATTTTCGCAAATAGTTTTAATTTCTTAGTTTTAAAATTAAAATCTTTGATGATAAATCATTTTTGGGGTGTTGTATGAACCCTCGAGTAATAATTTGTGTTGCGAGACATGGATCATCAACCAACTAGAGTAATTCAAGGATGATCAATAGCTCGAAGAATGTTTCTCCAAGAACTTTCTCACATTCTAGCAACAGTTGGGATATCCACCTCTCAAGAAGAGCATATCTTGACAACAGTCAAGAATTTAGTTGTCTCTCCACAAGAAGATTTAGAAGTCCCTTCAGATTCCTCTTGTCAATTTGTTGAGGAGACTAAAGAATCATGGATAGAATTTAATGGAGAGCAACCATTGGAACCTGATATTGAGGATGTTGGTTGTGGAGCCTGATTATCTTCCTGATTCAGAGGTCTTTTACTTTCAGCCGTGTTTATACCCCATGAAGTATTTACACCCCAGAAGTATGTACACTCTTCCACGCGGGGGAGTGCAGAGGGGGGGTACCTCCTCTGCAGGGTCTGGACGCAAGCGGGCCCCCAGCGGGGGTTTGGGGGCAAAGCCCCCGAAGGAAAAATTGCCTTGTAAATGTATATTGTAATTTCATTGTAAATCTGGACCGTTCATTATAAGGTCGCAGATCTAATGGTAGAGATTATGTTAGGGTTTTTTGCCCTAGAAGGAAACCCTCTTTTATGAGGGAAATGTATTGCATCTATGGTTGATGGCGAATATTGTATTCTGAGAGAGGAGACTATGAGAGAAAGAAGAGGAAGTTATAACAGGTTTTGTTGTAGGTTGTATCCCTTCATTTGCGAGATAATAATAAAGGAAGGACCTGACAATTTCTCTGGTGGATGTAACCCACACTGGGTGAACCACGTAAATCCGTGTCTCTCTTGTATTGTGTATCTTCTTTGTTTTGTTTCCGCATTTGTTTTATTTTATTTCTCCACGGTCCTATTTTTCTAACAAATGATATCAGAACGAAAGGTAACTCACAGCAAAAGAGGGTTCCTGGTTCGAGTGGGAGAAATGTCGGAAGATGGAAAGTTTAGGGTCGAGAAATTTAATGGCCAAAACTACCAGTTATGGAAGGTGCATATGGAAGATTATTTATATCAGAAGGATCTATTCCTACCATTGGGTGGAGTAGCAAAGAAGTCGATGACCATGAAGGACGAAGAATGGGAGATTCTTGACAGAAAGGCTCTAGGAACGATATGGCTGAGCCTGGCAGCGTCGGTGGCTTTCAATATTTCCAAAGAAAAGACAACGAAGGGTTTGATGGATGCATTGGCCAAATTGTATGAAAAACCCTCGGCGTCCAATAAGGTATTTCTAATGAAGAGATTATTTAATATGAAGATGTAAAAAGGTGGGTCTATTGCAGATCATTTAAATGAATTTAATACGGTTACTAATCAACTAAGTTCTGTAAAAGTGGACTTTGATGATGAGGTCAGGGCTCTTCTAATCTTGTGCTTATTGCTAGAAAGCTAGAACAACTTGGTCATGGTTGTAAGTAATTCTGTCTCTTGTTCAAATACTTTAAAATTTAATGATGTTGTTGGTTTTATCCTTAGTGAGGAAATGCAACGGAAAAGCACAGGTGAGACATCAAGTAATGCATTGAACATGGAGAACAGGGGAAGACAAAAGGATAGAGGAAAGGGCTCAGGGAACCGCGGAAATTCTAGGAAGGGCAGATCCAAATCCAGACTTGGAAAGATAGAGTGTTGGAATTGTGGGAAGAAAGGACATATAAAGAAAGACTATAGAGCTCCAAAGAAACAAAGAGATGGATAGCAGGAGAGAAATCAGGAAGCAAATGTAACAGGTGACGTGTTACAAGATGCTTTGATTCTTTCTGTAGATAATATTTTTGAGTCTTGGGTAGTAGATTCAAGGGCTTCATGTCATGCTACACCCCATAGGAAACATTTTCTAGATTATGTTCAAGGTGATTTTGGACATGTTCATTTGGGTGATGATGCACCATGCAAAATTGTTGGAATAGGAAAGGTAAAAATAAAGCAACGAAATGGAAACCAATGGTTGTTGAAAGAGGTAAGACATGTTCCATATTTAAGGAAAAATTTAATTTCAACAGGGCAGTTG
>ML784082.1:483512-510317 GCA_009831015.1 Picea engelmannii | reverse complement strand
AAGATGGACATTTGAAGTTGGAAAAGATACACACTAGCCAGAATCTTGCAGACATGTTAACAAAGGGAGTAACCAGGGAGAAACTGAGTTCCTGCTCAGTTTCAGTTGGTCTTCAAGAATGAAGATGAAGATGAGAAATTTTCTAGGTCCAAGAAGGTTCAAAGTCCATCATATACAACAATGATGGATTTGTTGAGATCAGTCTCCAAGTGGGATATTGTTGGTTCTGGAGATTGATTATCTTCCTGATTCAGAGGTCTTTTACTTTCAGCCGTGTTTACACCCCATGAAGTATTTACACCCCAGAAGTATGTACACTCTTCCACGCGGAAAAGTGCAGAGGGGGGGTACCCCCTCTGCGAGGTCCAGGGGGGATATCCCCCCAGCTGGGGGGTCTGGGGGCAAGAAAGCCCCCAACGGGGGTCGCCCCCGAAGGAAAAATTGCCTTGTAAATGTATATTGTAATTTCATTGTAAATATGGACCGTTCATTATAAGGTCGCAGATCTAACGGTAGAGATTATGCTAGGGTTTTTTTCCCTAGAAGGCAACCCTCTTTTATGAGGGAAATGTATTGCGGCTATGGTTGATGGCAAATATTGTATTCTGAGAGAGGAGACTGTGAGAGAAAGAAGAGGAAGTTACAACGGGTTTTGCTATAGGTTGTATCCCTTCATTTGTTGGATAATAATAAAGGAAGGACCTGGCAATTTCTCTGGTGGACGTAGCCCACACTGGGTGAACCACATAAATCCGTGTCTCTCTTGTATTGTGTATCTTCTGTGTTTTGTTTCCACATTTGTTTTATTTTATTACTCCACGGTCCTGTTTTTCTAACAGAGGAGTTCTTAGCATGCCTCTCAGAAGATCATGTATGTACTCTAAAGACCAATCATCTTGAAGAAGATAATCTCCCTAGCATGGAAAAGGAGGACACGTTGTGTGACCTAAACAGAGAGGAGAAACAAGAATATCACGATCCTATTGAAAGATGGTTCAAATTAGTTATCAGGTCACACTAATCTTTTACTTATTATTATTGTTTGATCTCATCATCAAAGAAGGTGGTCCTTCTGTTAGCACAAGATTGGTTAAGGTGCCAAGTGTCAAGAAAATGCATTGAAAACACTATCACATGGTCCCAAGCATCAAAATCACCCATGGATTTATGCTACCGAATTGCATGTAGACACACAGGCGGGCACTACCTTAATTTGCTACCTAAATTATCACAGAAAACGAATTGTGCAGAGTTATTTTACTAGTTTTGAGTCACTAAATTGAAACTTGGATTATGAACGATTGAGAAGGTATTTTTTAAAACTGGAGGTGGTTTTTTTTCATAACATTCCGAATAACAAAAACCTGTCTCAGTTTTGAAAAATGTGGTATGGTTTGAGAGATATTAGACATAAATGTGGCGCTACCAACTATTTTATAGCGGTTGTTGTGCTAATTATATGATTAGTATAATGCACTCATTAATTATCAATCCGGGATTTGTAATCAACAAAGTTACAAGAAACCAGTAAGAAAAGTAATTCTAATGTCATGAGCATAGAACTATTCTAAATTATGCATGCTAGAAACAAAGCAAGCTAGCAAACTGAAACACACCTTGGTTGTCTTTCACAGAGAGGCTATCTACTCCATTATGGCACATGCAAGTATCATATGGAGTTCATTTGACAGATCAAAACTGCTATCTGAACCAGAAAGTTAACTATGCAATCACACTTCTGAAAGGGAAATCACACATCAATCATCAAGACATAGCATGGGTAGTTCAATAGTCAATATATTGAGTATGTTGTGGTTCACAATGTGTTTTTGTGAACTTCACTAGTTCTCCTTCAAATATGTCTGAATATTGTTGCCAACATTCACATCCATGAAACAAAATCAAATCCATCAAACAGAGAGAGAATATTCAAAAAAAAGTAAGTAAAGATCTCTAAACAATCATATAATCAAAACT
The DNA here is from genome assembly GCA_009831015.1 of Picea engelmannii. NCBI lineage: Eukaryota > Viridiplantae > Streptophyta > Pinopsida > Pinales > Pinaceae > Picea > Picea engelmannii. Next base: position 508,340 of record ML784082.1, on the reverse strand, counting down.
CTAAACTGAACTATGCTGCTATCATCTGAAAGGATCAAAGCTTAAGCTAGTGTAACAGATATACTATTGAAATCAACTACTAACACTAATGTATAAGGATGTTGACCTTTGTTGGGTGGTGCGCCCTTTCTTCTTGAAGAGATCAATGACTAGGGTCTACATTAAACTTGCTTTCAATCCACACATTACTCTTACTCAAACTTCAAAACATAGAATCAAACTATGCTAACAACTCAACTCACATTCATTCATAAATGATCAAGACATGGAGATAAATGATGTCCTTCTATTAAACTTCAACTTGGAATATGGTCTACAATATGTAATGCTACTTCATATGTTGTGTTATGCTAATTCTTTACTACCTCCACCATCGTTGCCATGACTATTTAAAAAGTCTTAGTCGTGAAACACAAGGAGGTGAAATCTTTAGCAGATCAGTCAATTGCCAAATTTACATATTTGGTTACATATTTTAAGCTTCATCCTCATGACACGAAGTGTATGAGCATGAAGCAAAACCAAACCAGATTAACATAGCCTTGCTATAGCTTTGATGATTCAACAAACATCCAACAATTATCCTGGTCATGATCTAGAGCTAAATTCGGTATATTATGCTTCCTGTATTGGTACCGGATCGTGACAGGTGAGATTCAGTAAATGGTACCGGATCTGAACAGTACGCAAGTGGTTGGTACCAGACTAGAACATTCTGCGGCCGTTGGTACCAGATCCCGACAATGAATAGTTCGATACCGGATCTGAATGGAAGGTGCGCTTGGTACCGGATTTAGACAGTGACAATTTGGTGCATAAGTACTAGATGGATGAGATGACACAGAAATGATAGACTCATCTAAAGGTCAAAGGTTAAACATGGAAATTTAAAACATTGGTACATGAAACATTTAGTCTCCTAGCTCAATAAACCACAAAATGCATGAATTCAATTATACTTTACCTTATGACCTCATCAATGGCTAATGGTAGTGTTCTTTGTCATTTATCCAAGCTTAGGTAGGCCAAAATTGTATAAATGAGGAGTATGATAGGGTAGTGGGGATGTCAATTTAGAGGCTCAACATTCGCCCATGCCAAAATCATTGCATGTCCTCATGCAACTGAAATGAATGCAAAATTTTTCAAAATTTGAGACTCCATTCTTTTTACTCCTGTGGATCAATGATGTTGATGGCTGAGGCTTCTACTTTCAGCTCCCTTTTTATGACCCTAACATATTGTAATAGTCTTAGTAACTTCTTAAGCTTATTAGAAGTCTCTTCATGGTCATCTTGAAGTTGTTGGATGGTTGCCTTCAGTTGCTCATTTTCCTTTTTGATATCCCTGTCCAGTAGTTGGTATTCCTTCACTTCTTGTTTGAGTTCTTGGTTTTTCTTTTCCATCTCCCCAATTTTTTTCTTCATCTGTTCTTTTGTTAAGGTCCTTGTTGGCCCCATTGTTTCTGGCTGGGTGTATTATCTTTCCTCCACTTCATCCCTCATCCCACATAAAGTAATAGTAACTTGTTCCTCAGTCAAGCTAGGGATGCCATCCTGGACTGATAGGTCTTTAGAAGGGGAGGTAAGATCTATTGGGTCTTCATGTGTATGAGGACTGGAAACTTCTTTTCCTTTCTTTTCCATGCTCCTTGTGGTTCTTTTACAAGGGGGTAATGGATCAGAGGTGCTCACAAGCTTCATTTTCTTCTTTTCCGTTTGTGGAATGGTTACAGGGAATTGTTCTATAGACCTTTATCTTTATTTTCTGTGCTATTCTTCTTTTTGCTCATAGTTTTTTTCTTATGACCCTTCTCCTCAAGTGACATTGTTGAGGTCTCCTCCACTAATTTGTATTTACCTTTTAATTCTTGACTTTTAAAAATCTTATCGACTCTGGAAGAGGGCCCTGCTTGTTTACTAGCTTTATCTTTTTGGCTCACTGTTCTGGAGGGTGATGGAGTTACCTTATTTTTTTTCCCTTTTTCTCTTGAGGTTCCTTATCTTTCTCTGGAACAGGCTGGGCTCCCTCTACAAGTTTTTTTTTGGTGGGAAGGTGTTGAGTGATGAGGATTTTCCATCTAATCCCTTGCTTCTTGATTTCATGTATAACTAACATCTTAATAAGACCTTGATGGTAAATACTGATCTTCTCAGTTTTGGATAGGGATTTGACACCTGTTACCATCTTGTTCAGACTCATCCATAAAAAATATGGGAAATCAATTTTAGGACCTCCTTCAAAGTGTAACAGAAGCCTAAGATGATATATGAAGGTTACAACATACCTTCCCTCACAAGTGAGGAATCGTTCAAGACTAGCAAGCATTGGATGATACTCTTCCTTGATATAGTTCCTAGGAATCCCCTTTTTCCAATAAGGGTGCTGATGGTCTTCCTTTAAAAATCGTTGGCACATTTCCTTGTTGATTCCTACTCCTCTGAAATACTTGGCTCCTCTATTAGGTAATTCCGTGGCTTCCCTTAAGGTTTATTCATTGTCTGTTAGCTGCAGATTTCCTATGTGCACAATCTCTCCATCATAACCCTGAATAAATGCTTGAGATACCTTCGCATGAAAGCTTGTGAATTTCTCCAAAAATGGCATCCATCCTACTCTAACATACTTATCTCTACATAGATGGAACTCCTCGGTCTCCCTATAAATCTGGAAGATCAGTTCATGTCTACTCACGACCATATTTATGAACTGTGCATGAGAATCGAGTTGTGGCGCAAGGGTTTGGTACCGGATATCGTAGAGAGGAGTAGGCTTGAAACTGAAGAAAGGTTGGTAACAGAAAAAATATGGCGATGGCATCGAGAATTCGGATGGTGAGTTTAAGTAAGATGTCTCAAAGGAGTCCCTGAGGTGTAGGACAGTCGGTGACGGAGTGTGTTGTTAAGCCACTCCGTGATGTTAAAGTCACCAGTTCGAAACCTGCGGGGACAAAAAATCCAACCATGTTAAGGGTTGGTGTGGCTCAGGCCGGGTGCGATCCCTGGGTGATTTTGACAGCTTAGATGCCCCTGAGTCACAGTTTCTCAAGCCACAGGTTAATCGCGTAGCCAGCAGGTCTCGCACAAATTAACAAACAAAAAAAGATGTCTCAAAGGAAAATTAAGACAAGATGAGGCTCATCTGGATGGCTTCACCACCCAGATAAGACATTTCATTTCTCCCCGTTAGTGAAATGATGGGAACGTTGGGTGTCGAAGCATCATTGTTGTTTGAGATAGGTGATTGGACTTCTGAGTGGTGAATTTGATGTTGAATCATGACTCATGACACGAGATATGTTTGCAATTTCTTAAGGATGAAGCACGTTCATGGCTCATCAATACTAAGCATGCTCCATATTCACACTTTTGATCTGATTTTTCCTTCAATCATTTTCAAGCGCTTATGTGATGAGAGTATTGATTAAGGTTAAGCATATGGGTATGAGGGAAGTGAAAGTTAAGTGCATAGTTTTAACACTAAGGTCATAAGATCTAGTATACCTTTCCATACATATTGTAGTTTTATAAGAAAAGGAAAAAAATAAAAAATAAATAATACCATGTTACCTTTGCTTTTACCATTTTATAATCAATACCCATAGCATATGTGATTGCCTTTGTATTTGAAGCTTCTAGATTGTCAGAGTTCATCTTTTTAGGCTGGATTTTTCTGGAAGCTGGGTACTGGAATTTCCTGTACTTCATGAAACTTTTTTATTCTGTTCTTGTCTTCTTTTGTGTCTAGTTCTGTAGGGTTGTAGGGTGAACATGCTAGTTTCTGAAGATGAGATGTGAGTCTGAAAAAGAGTTCTAAAAGAGATCTTTGACCCTCCTCCATGCCAAGGATGTTTCATATCCTTATGCAAGAATATTTAACACCCTGTATCATAATGGAAGAAAAATGTTAAGAGAAAAGAAACCAAATCAAATTCCAAAAGTACATTTATCACCTAGCATATGATCACATGCCTAAATTTTTTGAAATTGCCTTTCTTTTGATGACTTATTGACAAGGGTATCATTCAACAGTGAAAATAGGGAGGTTTTTATATTTTTTCCAGTAGAGTAAATCCAACCTAACTTGCTTCAGAGATTTACTATCATTAGATGTTATGGATAAATTTCACAGTATAAGTAGATTAGACTCCCTAGTTAGGGCTCCAATCTTAAGAAGTTTCCTTATTAGGTAATGTAGGATTTAGATGTCAGACCGGTAAAGTTGACTTAGGGTAATTCTCAAATGGACATTTTCTTGTAGTAATTATCTTGTTTGTTAATATGGAGTTTGTATCTCATAAATGTCAACAATGACCTTTGCTTGTAGTGTTCATTTTTTTTACATGACAAAAGTGAATTTTTTAATCAGACAAGTATAGATGAGACATTTCTCAACCAGAACCCACTGCCAGCAAGCTTGTTCAGTACTCTGGTGGGGTAGTTGTGAAAATTAGTGAGAGATATCCTTTCCCCAAGAAGAATGCCCCATTGCCAACAGGCATGTTCAATATCCTGATGGGTTTTCCTAGTCATACCACAGACCGGTACTCGCTACCAGCATACTTGTTCAGTATCTCGGCGAGTTAGTCTCTTAAACCCTTTTTCTATCAGAGGCTTCTTGTCCATAATCACCTATTTCATTTTTTATTAAAGAGTCCTTTTGCATGGTGACAGGGGAGGCTCGTCTGAAAACCCTTTTATAGGCTGGGATGGTATTGGGTTGGAAGGTGTATTCTCTTATTTGAATGTCTTTAAATATTTGTCTGAAGGAAAAATAAACTTATGTATGCATATTAATTCTTTAGAGCGATCCAAATGTATAATTTTGTCAGCGTTTGTCCATAAGAGACTGACCTAAAGTTACCTTAGGGTACTAATACATCCTCTTCCATAAAAAATTTCCTAGTGTGCCCATGAGAGAGAGTGTTCATATACTCATATGTTACTCTTTAGTAAAGATAATTCAATGAATACTATTGAAGTTTAGTTAGGGTAAGATAGTTACTTGTGGGCTAATATATTTTTTATCCCTTTAATCATGCTAAAATACTGGATAAAGGAAACCTCTAGACTTTGAAGTAGATTATGCATGGTTCTTTTAGGAATCATAGGTAAGGATTATGTCTTCTTTGTCAAGCAACAGAACCAAAAGAAATTAAAGATTCTTCCTTTTAGCTAGCAACATAACCAAAAGAAATTAAAGATTCTTCCTTTTAGCTAGCAACAAAACCAAAAGAAATTAAATATACTTCCCTTTAGTCAGCAACAGAACCAAAATAAATTATTTCTTCATAAGGGCTGCCATTTTATGTTGCATTCGACTTCTTGGTTCCATCTTAAGTGGTTACTACATGGCTTCATACTTCATATTAATTTTCATAAGATTTTGAAATATGTGTAGCATTCCTTTGTCAAATAGGTGATGTGTCCTAATAGTATCGTATAAGTATCAGAATTTTGGTATTGGACTTCTGGTACTGGACCAACATAGGACTGCTGGTACCGGACCAGAATAGAGTATTGTTGATGCCTACAAACTGATGTTTAGTAAGTTCATGAAGGATCAAATAAATTATAGAAATCTACTTACAAAGATAAAATGCAAAATTAAAACAAAAGGAGGTAATAATCCATTGTTACCTTCAACTTATTAGCAAAACACAATCCACACCTATGTACAATTTTTTTTATTTTTTATTTTTTAAAGTAAACCAATAAATCAATGTGGATTGGCAGGAAGGTCTCCTTCCTTACTGATCACCTGCATATCTGAATTATGTAGTATACGAGTCAAAAATTCCACTTTTGACAGGGGTTTGTTATAAATTCTCAACCAGTGACCATTCACAAGTAGTGGAGTCTGATGTTCGTCAATTGTCTTTATCCTGATTGAACCATTATCATAGACAGTGTCAATTTCGTAAGGTCCCATCCAATGAGTAGTTAACTTACCTTTGAAGTTCTTGAATCTGCTGTCATACAACAAGGCCCAATCTCCTTGTTGAAAAGTTTTCTTTTTGAGATACTTGCCACGCCATTTTGTTCTCTGCTCTTGAATGAGGGTGGTTCTTTGAAGTGCTTCTTGCCTAATTTCGTCCAGCTCATTAAGCTGTAACAGTCTTTGTTGTTGGGCTTCATCCAAGTTCATGACAACTTGTACTGCAGTCCTGAAGGTTTTGATCTGGAATTCTATGGGGAGAAGCTCCTGCTTCCCATCTACCAACTCGTAAGGTGTATGTCCTATTGTATTCCTCCAGGTGATTCTATAAGCCCATAAGGATTCTAGTAATCTGTCAGGCCAATCCTTGTGGTGTAGCTGTACTGTTTTGGTAAGAATGGACTCAATAAATTTGTTGGTAGATTCTACTTGTCCATTTTCTTGTGGATGGTAGGGTGTAGATTTCCTTTGTTTGATTTTGTACTGTTCTGTAACAACTTTGACTAGATTAGAGGTAAATTGAGTGCCCTGATCAGTCACAATTTCTCTAGGTACACCAAATCTAGTAAAGATGTCATTAAAAAGGAAATCTACCACTAATTGTTCACTTACAGCTGGTAAATCTTTTTCTTCAATCCACTTAGTCACATAGTCAATACATACAAGTATATACTTTTTCTTTTTAGATGCAGGGTTAATGGGCCCTACAAAATCTAATGCCCATTTCATGACAGGCTCAATGACTACTTAGGCTTGAAGTGGAATTTGGTCTCATGTAGTAGGCTTACCCATTCGTTGGCATTCATCACAATTGGATACATAGGTTTTAGCATCTTTGAAAATATGAGGCCAATAATAACCAGATTGCAGAACTTTATAAGCAGTCCTTTTGTCTGCAAAGTGTCCTCCACAAGGACCATCATGGCAATCTTGCAAAATATCATGAATTTCATCTTCCCTTACACATCTCCTGATTACCAAATCTGGTCCTGTTTTGTAGAGACAATCATCGTGCCACATGTAGTTTGCACTTAGCTGAATTACTTTTTGTTTTTCTCTAGGAGACAATTTCTGAGGCATCTTCCCTATCACAAGATAGTTAGCTACATCTACATACCAAGGAGTGAATGTAGAAATAGAAAACAAATTTTCATCAGGGAAGTTATCATCTACTGGTGCGTTATATCCCAAATGAATCATTCTAGATAAGAAATCAGCCACAAGATTATCCTTACCCGGTCTATCAATAATATTGATATTAAACTCTTGTAATAATAATAGTCATCTTGTAATTCTGGGGTTTGTTACAGGTTTGTTCATTAAGAATTTGATGGTTGAATGATCAGTGTGTACAAAAGCTTGATATCCTGTAATATAGTGTCTAAATTTATTGATATCATGGACTACAACAAACAATTCTTTTTCTGTGATCGTATAATTAACTTCAGTTGGGGACATATGTTTACTGACAAAGTAAATAGCATAAGGCATTTGATTTTTCCTTTGTCCAAGAAATTCTCCAAGGGCTGTGTCTAAGGCATCAATACAGATATGAAAAGGAAGGTACCAATTTGGTCCTCGTAATACAGGGGTAGTTGACAATTTCCATTTTAGAATCTCAAAAGATACTTGGCATTCATCATCCTAATTAAATTCGATTTCTTTAGATAATAACTTGAATAAAGGGGTAGCTAAGCTTGTGAAATTGGGAATTAATCTTCTATAGTAGACAACATGCCCTAAAAAGATGTGAACTTCCTTTTGTGAGGAAGGTATTCTGATTTGTGTGATAATATGAATTTTCACAGGATCAACTCTCATTCCAAAGCCAGAGATGTGATGTCCCAAAACAATACCTTCAGTGAGCATCATATTTTATTTTTCATTACTTAGGGAAAGATTAGTTTCCTTACATCTAATCAAGACTTTTTCCAGACTGGTCAAATCTTCCTGGAAGTCATTTCCATGGACTGTAAAGTCATCCATGTAGACTTCTACGCACTCGTTGGTCAAGTCAAAGAAAATGGCTAGGACAGCCCTTTGAAAAGTAGTTGGAGCATTGCAAATCCCAAAAGGAAGGACCCTATAAGCATAGGTTCCCAAAGGGAAGGTAAAAGTGGTCTTCTCTTGGTCTTTAGGTGCTATTTGTATTTGGTTACAACCCCTAAACCCATATAGGAATGAAAAATACTTCTTTCCGAACAAGGTATCCAACACCTGATCAATAAATGGTAGGGGAAAATAATCCCTATTGGTGGATTTGTTCAATTCCCTGAAGTCTACACATATTCTCCACTTACCATTTTTCTTGGGAACTATGACAAGTGGAGATACCCATTGACTATCTGAAATGGGGTATATGAGATTGGCTTGAAGGAGTTTTTTCAATTCTTCTTTTACAATATCTTTGAGGGATGGATTCATCCTTCACTGAGGTTGTCTAACTAGTCTAATTTGGTCATTAGTGTAAATATGATGTGTGCATGTGTCAGGGTGGATGCTTTTCATGTCTGCATAATCCCATGCAAAGACATCAAATTGTCTTTGGAGCATTTCAATTACTTGTGTCTTTTTTTTTGGTTCCAAAATAGAGTTGATATACAAAGGTTTTCTTGGGCTAATCTCAACAAGTTCAATACTTTCTTCCTTCTCTAAGGAAGATGGTGATAAAGTTTATAATTGAGTGATATTAGGGTGCCAAGTTTGTTGAAATTTGAAACTGAAAATGTGTGACAATTCTGCAAAGGACCTAGGATATTCAATGAAATTTGTATCAGCCAAAAATAAACTTAAGACTTGTTCATCTGATTGTTCTTGCATTCCTCTTACTTGTTCAAGTGTTAATAGGGGTCTAATGAAATCTTCCTCTCCATAAGGGTTTTCTAGCCAAACATGTATTTCTTGTGACGGTTGGGCAGGAGGGAAGAGAACAATTTTTTGGCTATGTGTGCCATTGGATATAGTCATCTCGCTGGACTGGTAGCTGATAAAGGCATCTGTTGTGGCTAGCCAAGGGTGGCCAAGAATCACAGGGTGTCCTGGTTTGGAGGATGCTTTAGAGTAGATGACTAGAAAGTCTACTGGATATTCCCAAGAAGCTAGAGTGACTGTGATATCATCTAAACTTCTTGCAAGGCTAATGACTGACTTATCTACCAATTCTATCATGGTTTGGGTTGGTCTCAACTGGTTGATTTGGAGTTTTTGCATAGTGTCAAAAGTCATTACATTAATTGCTGCACCCAAATCAATGAGTGTGTTTGGTAAGGAAATACCATTAATTTCAACAGTGGCTACTGGATTCCCAGGGTCATTATATTTATATGACATTTTAGAAATAAATTCAGATAATTGTCCTACTACCTGAACAAGGGGAGGTTCCTTCTTCTTCCTTCCTAGTTTCTTAATACAAAGATCCCTTATGATTTTGGCATATATGGGGATATCTTTGATGGCTTGCAACAAAGGTATTTTTGTACATACATTTTGTAATTCATCCTCTATATCTTTGTGCAAGGGTGGGTCAGGTTTCTTCACTAATAGTCTTTCGAGGTAGGGTGGAAGATTAACTTGTTGAGGTACTCCTACGGACTGAGAGTGATTGGAATAGGAGGGGAAGTCTCTTCTTCTACAAGGGGTGGTTTGAGTGTTTTATTCCTCAGAATGTTTATCATTTTATTCTTGAATTACTACCCAAGGATCTTTTTGATTTATAGCCTTCCCTGATCATAGTTGAATTTCATAGGTGGGAAAGGTTTGAACTTCTGCATTTTGCACAGGGTGGGTGGGTCGATTATTGGGGTTAGGGATTGGCTGGGCAGGGATTGTTGTTGGTCTATGAGGGTTGTGGGAAGCTTGGTTTTGTGGCTATTGATTGGCATTTATAGGTACTTGTTGCTGTTGGTTAGGGTTCAAGGGGACTCTAAATTGTTGTTGTATAGGAGGTGGAAGTAAAGCTTGTATATATGGTGGGTTAAATCCAAGTAGTAATTGGGAAATGCTTGCAGGATACTGTGGATATGTAGGGTAAGAGGGATTCTCATACATAGGTCCCCTCCAACCTTGTTGCCAAGGTTGAGTTTGAGCTTGTTGAGGTGTCCATTGTGGATAGGACATTGGGGAAGGACCCCATTGTTGCTATTAATACTGTGCATTAGGGTCATAAAATGCATTGGGGTTATGTGCTCTCAAAGATCTTCTAGAAGGGTATGATTGTTCTTGTGAGATTCCTCCTCCCCTATACATGGCTTGTAGCTCAAGAAAAGTTGGACACTCAGATGTGGGGTTCTCTAGAGTACACAGGCCATAGATTTCTATGACATTTAATGGGCATTCTTTCTCACCGTGCTTCTTTCGACATCTAGGACAAAAAATTGCTAAAAAAACCTCTCCTTCTTGTTTCTTTTTTAGTTTTAGGGTATCTAACTAGTTGTTGATTGTGCTCAAGATGTCTGTTTTAAAGTTCTCTAGTAAGTTTCCTAACTCAATTCTCGTGATACTCCCTGATCTTTGTCTTGTATTTCTGCTAAACGAATCTCTTGGTGCTTTTCTTGTCTTAGCTAGTCCTCTTGAGTATCTTCTACAGTAATCTATGATCTCTGAAAAAGGATTTTGGTGAACATCTCCTGAACTTAACAAGTTTAAAAATTCTATGTAGTCATCTCTAATGCCTTTCAAAAATACAGTTCTTACTACAGCTGGGTCTGTGGTGAATAATTTTGATTTCTGGTAGTTGTATAAGAACCTTTCTAAGTAGTCTTCAGGGCTTTCATCTTTTGTTTGTTGCATTTTAAAAATGTTATTTTTAGCATTACACTTACAATAGTCTTGGTATTTCTGTAAGAATGTATCTTTCATCCGATCCCAAGAGAGAATTGTATTTTCTCCTAAGCTCATGAACCATCTTAAGGCTAAATCTTTCATTGTGGCAGGGAAGAGCTTAAGTTTCTGGGCATCATCTAAGTAGTTATAGCTTCTACATAATATGTCAAACTCAAATAAAAATAAGTCTGGATATTCAATTAACATACCTCTGAAAGTAGGTAACGATGATAATGGTATGTTTTGCATGCTGATGTTTCTGGAAATATCCAAGATTGGAAACCCAAAGGTCTCAGTTTCAGTGGCTGCATTTCCTTCTTCTTTTGCCATTTTTCTAGGTGTTCCTCCTCCACTGATGGATGGTTCAGAAACTGGGTTTTGTGTGTCTCCTTTAGTAGACTCACGTTCTGTTCTCCCCAATACTGATTCTTCCATTTTAGGTTCTTCTTCTAGAGCCTCACTGGCTCCCCTTGAACTTTATCCTGTTGGAATTTTTCCTGCACTAGTGTCTGTTGGATTAGTAGGGGGGGTTGTTTTTGAATATTTAGAGCTTAGAAATCTACCATTATTATCTCTATATCTATGCATAAAATGGAAATTTGATTCCTAACTGAATTGAAATTCCTAATTCTATCTAAAAGGTAAGAAGGCGACCTGACTTCAGAGAACCCCACTCTAGTGCCCATGTGGCTCTTCGCTCACATCTTAAATGTTTTATCCTCCTCCCTCAAGCAGTGTTGGCCCTTGACCAAGTTTTGAGAAATACTTGGTCATAGTTGAGCGTTTGTTACTTCAACTTCCTATCGAAGATGGAGCGCATGGAGAAGCGAAGATCACAGGATCTCACCACCTTTTGTGGAACCTTTTTGGGTTTTTTGGGGAATATTGTAATGGGAAAGGGATGTCGACCCTTGTTTAGGCCTTTTATATGTATAAATAGAGGTCTACGCCATGTAAGAAAAGAGGCCCTGTCTATTCAATGGCTTAGTGCATAAGTTGGATCTATGTGATCAGAAGTCTGTGTGACTATAAGAGCTCTGTGCATGCTGTAATAAGTGCTGAGTGCACAGAGTGTGAGAAGGATTAGTGCTTGGATCTACCCAGGGAAAGAGGATCTAGCAAGCTGCACAGATCTCTTGTCCTATGCGGGGTAGGATCTTGAAGGCTTAGTGCTAGTAGAGGGATCTGTGTGATCAAGTATCGTAAGGCTCTGTGCACTTTGTGTAAGACTTGCGGAGTTGAGTGCAAGTCTCCATGAGAGACTATAGAAGGCTTTGTGTTGAGTGCAAGCAAAGGGGATCTAGAGAGATGTGAAGATCTTCTGTCTTGTGCGAAGTAAGGGTCATTGAAGCTCCATGCTATAACTACTTGACCAAGATAATATAAATAAGACTTTGTGGACATAGCCCCAAGGTGGGCGTGAACCACGATAACTCTGTGTATTGTGTTGATGTGTGTGTCTCTCTCTTGCTAAGTGCTATGGTATGTTTATATAGATCTATTGATTCTTTTTGCTTATGAGATATGAATGCACTCTAGATATGATACATAATATGCTAAGTTCTTAATCTATTGAGTATAGCGTGTTTATCATTGCTAAGTGCTAGATATGAGTAATTACTGCGGTGCTCTATGCTTTCTATGAAGTGTATTAATGAATGTATGTTAGAAAATAATTGATACTAAGTGCACTGTAAGCAAGATAATCACAGGTCTGTGTCCCATCTAAGGTTGTAGACACCTGATTCCTGCAATCACCCTTGCCTCTACCTCGGGTGAGACTTCATCTACTTCGCAGGTGTTGCCAAAAGGGCTAGTAGTTAGGGCTTTGTTGGTGCGCTATTGTGCATTGAACCCTGGGTCTACCCCTTTGCTAACAAATGGTTCTGTTGCCGGGACCTGGAACTATGATTGCTGGGAACTGAAGAAGAAGAAGCTTTGTGTGAAATAAGCTCGGTGCATAGTTATGTTTCCTTAGTGCGCAATGTTTTGTTTGACCTGTGAATCTTTGTGCGAAATAAGCTCTGTGCGTAGTTCTGTTGCCCTAGTGCGCAATGTTCTATTTGAATTGTGAAGCTTTGTGCTAATAAAGAAAGGTCAGATCTGAAGAAGAGAGGTCATATCTGAAGAAAAAGAAGTCATATCTACGAAGAAAGAGGTCATATCTACAAGAAAAAGGTAAGATATGTAATCTCTATGCTTTCATAAAGGTAAGAATAGTTACAAGTCCTAGATCTGGAAGATGTTTTCTCTGTAGAAGTAATATAAGTGATTTTTTTTTGTTTCTAAAGCATGGATCTAGGTATGTTTGATAGATTCTATTCTAGCTTCAAAAATAGGGCATTAATAGATGAAAGAAAGTTTGATATGAATAGATCTGATAAGTATAGTGATAGATATGTTATACCTATGCATAGAAAGAATTTTGGGACTAACCAATGGATGCAGGATCCTAGAAAGAAAATTTTGCAGGCTAACTGTTATGATCCTAGCACACAGTACATGAAAAGTTGGGGATAATTGAAGAGAAAGAGAGGATTAACTCTTTGTTACAATTGTAGAAGGCCCAGACATCTTGCTAAGGAATTCCCTGGGCGAATACCCAGTTGTCTTTGTTGTAAGGATATGGACCATGAAGTACTGGATTGCCCTAGACTGATTGCTAGACTTGAAAAGCTAAATATAAAGCAAGCAAGAGATCAAGAGACTCAGATTATAGAGTAACCCCCCAAAAAACCAGAGAAAGTATTGATGAAAATGCAATAAACCCTTAATGATCACAAATACCTCAGCTTATTAGAAATCTTCAAGAAGAAAGAACAGATTGAAGTGAGAATAGGAGACTTCGACATTGACATTATGATAGAAGGAACCTGGAAAGCTATAAGAAGACCTGACATGACCCCTTCATTAGGAGGAATAGGGTTATTCAGAGGAAAGCTGGTAAACCTATGTGGAAAGCTCACTCATATATCTATGAATGCTCATGGAGCTTTGACAGAAGAAGATTTTGAGATTTTTAAGTTCATGGAGGACAACACCCCATTTACTATGTTACTTGGTAAACCTTGGATTGAGAAAGATCAAGCTAGAAAACAGAAAGCAGAAAAGGACCTAGAACAATAGAGACAAGAGTCAAGAGACTTCATGACTAAAAGGATTGCCCAGTTGATTGAAGAAAGGGAGAACAGATCAAGGGTTCTTGACCCCAGGAACTTGGATGACGAAGTTGACAGAATGCTAGAAGAACCACAGAGGATCAAAAAATATGTTGGACAAGTAATACCTATGGATCTGAAGAAAGAATCTCAGCACTGTGAAGTGCCCATGCAAAGAGAAGAAAATAATCAAAATGAAAAAAGTATGACTGAGACGAAGCTCACTGGGAAGAAGGCTAGAAAACTCATGAAGAAGAAAGAGAAGTAGGAGAAATTACAGAACATTCCAGAAGAAACCTCGCAGAAGGAAAACATGCAGAATTTGAGCTTCGTTGGGATAGCAGAACAATGACATCTGGGAATTCACCATGTCGAAGTAATATAACCATTAGAAGATGATATACCCGTTCATATGATGGCCCGAATGGATCGAAAGAAAGTTATGACTTATTACTTGACCATTAGACTACGCCATAATGGACAGATCAAGAGTTAATGGACCCTCCTATATGTTGCAAGCAGTCCATTATAGCTTTACTTACTTATTCTGTCACACCATGCCCAGAAGACACTTTTTCCAATTGAGAACTTGAGCTCATAGAAAACCCACGTTGTGGAATAGTGACTACCCTGCCTGTTGAGACCCAAAATTGACATCCCCATTACCCTATTATACTCTTCATCTATACCTTTTTGGCTTACCTAAGCTTGGGTGAATGACAAGAACGCTACCATTAGCCAGTGATAAGGTCATAAGGTAAAGTATGGTTAATTCATGCATTTTGTGGTTTATTGAGCTAGGGAATTAAATATTTCATTTACTAATGCTTCAATTTCCCATGTATAATCTTTGAACTCTAGATAAATATAGCCTTCATGTACCAACTCAGCTATCCGGTACTTGTGCACCAAGACTGCCACTGTCTGAATTTGGTACCAAACGCATCCGGTACTAAATCTCATCTATTGCGATTCGGTACCAACGGCCATGGACTGTCGTGATCCAGTACCACCATTTGCGCACTGTTGTGATCCGGTACCATCTACCTGTCACGATCCAGTACCAATATAGAGAGCCAAATGTACTAAGTTTAGCTCCAGATCGCCCAAGACAATTGGTGGATCTTTATTTTCTTTAGAAAGGTTATGTTAGAATAGTTTGTTGATTGCCTCATCCTAATGCACTTCGTGTCATGAGGATGAAGCTAAAATATGTAACCGAATAATTAAATTTAGACATTTGACTGATTTGCAAATCACGTCACCTACTTGTGTTTCATGACTAAGACTGTTTAAATAGTCGTGGAAAGGATGGTGGAAGAGAGAGTTAGCATATTACCAACATGTGAAGCAGCGTATGATATTGCAGAACATATTCTGAGTGAAGACTAATAGAAAAACGTCATTTATCTCCATGTCTTGATTGTCTATGATTGAATATGAGTTGAGTTGTTAACAAAAGTTTGATTTTATGTTTTGAGATTTGAGTGAGAGTAATGTGTGGGTTGAAAACAAGCTTAATGTAGACTTCAGTAGTTGACCTGTTGAAGCGGCAAGAGCCCACCACCCAACAAAGGTCAGCATCTTCGTAGATTAGCATGAGCATTTGTTTTCAATAGTGTAAATGTTAACTTAGCTGAAGCTTTAACTTTGTTAGATGATAGCAGTACAACTTAGACTAGGATTTCCATTATATGATTGGTTAGAGATCTTTACTCACCATGTTTTTGCATATGCTCTGTTTTTATGAATTTGATTTTTTTCTATAGACATGAATGTTGGCAGCAGTAGTCAGACATATTTGAAAGAGAACTAGTGAAGTTCACAACAAGACATTTTGAACCACAACATACTCAGTATATTGACTGTTGAACTACCCATGCTATGTCTTGATGATTGATGTGAGATTTTCCCTTTCAGAAGTGTGGATTGCATAGCTAGTTTTATGGTCCAGATAGCAGAGTTGATCTATCAAACCAACTCCATCTCATACTTGCATTTTCCATAATGGAGTAGATAGCCTCTCTGTGAAAGACAACCAAAGTGCATTGCAATTTTCTATTTTGATTTGTTTCCAGCATGCATAATCTAGCTTAGTTATATACTTGTGACATTAGAAATTACCTCTCTTATTGGTGTCTTGTAACTCTTTTGATTACGAATCCTAGTTTGATAATTAATGAATGCATTATACTAAACATATAAGCAGCAGAAAATTTTGGTGTTGTTGTCGGGAAGTTGCAAATGGTAGGAAGTGATTTTTATCTTAGATTATTTGTATAATTTTTTAATGCTTTTAAAGGCTGCTTGAGGGAGGAGGATAAAACATTTAAGATGTGAGTGAAGAGCCACATGGCCACTAGAGTGGGGTTCTCCAAAGCCAGGTTGCCTTCTTACCTTCTAGATAGAATTAGGATTTCAATTTAGTTAAAGAATCAAATTTCCATTTTATGCATAGATATAGAGATAACAAGGGTATATTTGTAAGCTCCAAAGATTCAAAAACAACCCCCCCACTAATCCAACTGACACTGGTGCAAGAAAAATTCCACCAAGAGAAAATTCAAGGGGAGCCAGTGAGGCTCCAAAAGGAGAACCTAAAACGGAAGAATCAGTATTGGGATAGGAAGAACATGAGTCTACTGAACATTTAGGAGACACACAGAATCCAGTTTCTGAACCATCCATCAGTAGAATGGAAGAAGAAGAAGGAAATGCATCCACAAAGATTGAGACTTTTGGGTTTCCAATCTTGGATATTTCCATAGACATCAGCATGAAGAATATCCCACTATCATCGTTACCCACTTTCAGAGTTATGTCAATTGAAGATCCATATTTATTTTTATTTGAGTTTGACATATTATATATAAGCTATAACTACTCAGACGATGCCCAAAAACTTAAGCTCTTTCCTACTACAATAAAATATTCAGCCTTAAGATGGTTCATGAGCTTAGTAGAAAATACAATCCTCTCTTGGGATCAAATGAAAGACACATTTTTATGGAAATACCAAGACTATTGTAAGGATAATGCTAAAAATGACATTTTTAAAATGCAGCAAATAGAAGATGAAAGCTCTGAAGACTACTTAGAAAGGTTCTTATACAATTATCAGAAGTCAAAACTATTCACCACAGATCCAGCTGTAGTAAGAACTATATTCTTGAAAGGTCTCAAAGATGATTGCATAGAAGTTTTAAACTTGTTGAGTTCAGGAGATGTACACCAAAATCCTTTTTCATAAATTGGAGATTAATGTAGGAGATACTCAAGAGGACAAGCTAAAACAGGCAAAGGACCAAGAGATCCTTTTAGCAGAAAAGAAAACAAAGCTCAGGGACTGTCACCAAAACTGAGTTAGGAAAATTATTGGATAACTTTAAAACAAACAACTTGAGCAAAATAAGTAACCAGTTAGATACTCTGAAACTGAAAAAGAAACAAGAATAAGAGGTTTCTTTAGCAATATTTTGTCATAGATGCCGAAAAAAGAACAGTGAGAAATAATGCCCATTAAATGTCATAAAAATTTGTGGTTTGTGTACACTAGAACACCCCACATCTGAGTGTCCAACCTTGCTTGAGCTACAAGCCATGTATAGGGGAGGAGGAGTCTCACAAGAACAACCATACCCTTCCAAAAAACCTTGGAGAGCCTAAAATCCCAATACATTTTATGATCCTAATGCACAATATCAACAACAACAATGGGGTCCTTCCCCAATGACCTATCCACAATGGACACCTCAACAAGCTCAAAATCAACCTTGGCAACAAGGTTGGAGGTGACCTATGTATGGAGATCTCGCTTACCCTACATATCCTCAATACCCTACAAACATTTCCCAATTACTACCCAGAATCAACCCACCATGGATGCAATATTTACTCCCACCTCCTATACAACAACAATTTACAACCCCCTTGAACCCTAATCAGCAACAACAAGTATCTATAAATGCCAATCAACAACCACAAAACCAAGCTTCCCACAATCCTCCAAGACCAACAACAATCCCTGCCCAGCTAGTCCCTAACCCCAATAATCGACCCACCCACCCTGTGCAGAATACAAAAGTTCAAACCTTTCCCACCTATGAAATTCAACTACGATCGGGGAAAGTTGTAAACCAATCAGATCCTCCAGTAATAATTCAGGATGAAAATGATAATCATTCTGAGGAAGAAAATGCTCAAATGATCCCTCCAGAAGAAGAGGCCTCTCCTCCTATTCCAATCACTTCTCAGTCTGTACGAGTACCCCAACAAATTAATCTCCCACCTTACCCCGAAAGACTATTAGTGAAGAAACCCAACCCACCCTTGCACAGAGATATAGAAGATGAATTACGAAATGTGTGCATAAAAATACCTCTGATGCAAGCCATTAAGGATATCCCTATATATGCCAAAATCATAAGGGATCTTTGCATTAAGAAACCAGGAAGGAAGAAGAAGGAACCTCCCCTTGTTCAAGTAGTGGGACAATTATCTGAACTTATTTATGAAATGCCATACAAATATAATGACCCTGGAAATCCAGTAGTCATCGTTGAAATTAATTTCATTTCTCTAACAAACACACTCATTGATTTGGGTGCAGATGTTAATGTAATGCCTTTTGAAACTATGAAAAATCTCCAAATCAACCAGTTAATACCAACCCAAACCATGATCGATTTGGCATATAAGTCAGTCATTAGCCCTGCAAGAAGTCTAGATGATGCCACAGTCACTCTAGCTTCTTGGGAATATCCAGTAGACTTTTTAGTCATCTATTCTAAATCATCCTTCAAACCAGGACACCCTGTGGTTCTTGGCCACCCTTGGCTGGCCACAGCAGATGCCTTTATCAGCAGTCGGTCTGGTGAGATGACTATATCCAATGGCACACATAGCCAAAAACTTTTCCTCTTCCCTCTTGCCCAACCGGCACGGGAAATGCCTATTTGGTTAGAAAACCCTTATGGAGAGGAAGATTGCATCAGACCTCTGTTAACACTTGAAAAAGTAAGAGGAATACAAGAACAATTAGATGAACAAGTCTTAAGCTTATTTTTGGCTGACACAAATTGCATTGAACACCCAAGGTCTTTTTCAAAATTGTCACATATTTTTAGTTCCAAATTTCAACAAACTTGGCACCTTGATATCACTCAATTATATACTTTATCACCAACCTCCTCAGATAAGGAAGAAACTACTGAACTTGTTGAGATTAGCCCAGGAAAACCTTTGTATATCAACTCTAGTTTGGAACCAGAACAAAAGACACAAGTGATTGAAATGCTCCAAAGACAATTTGATGCCTTTGCATGGGATTATGGAGACATGAAAGGCATTCACCCTGACACATGCACACATCATATATACACTAGTGACCAAATTAGACGAGTTAGACAGCCTCAACGAAGGATGAATCCAACCCTTAAAGATATTGTAAAAGAGGACATGGAAAAACTCCTTCGAGCCAATCTCATATACCCCATTTCAGATAGTCAATGGGTATCTCCACTTGTCATAGTTCCCAAGAAAAATGGTAAGTGGAGGATATGTGTAGAATTTCGAGAGTTAAACAAAGCCACCCATAGGGATTATTTTCCCTTACCATTTATTGATCAGGTGTTGGATACCTTGTTTGGAAAGAAGTATTTTTCTTTCTTAGATGGGTTTAGTGGTTACAACCAAATACAAATAGCACTCGAAGACCAGGAGAAGACCACTTTCACCTACCCTTGGGGCACATATGCTTATAGAGTGCTCCCTTTCATACTTTTCAATGCCCCAACCACTTTTCAAAGAGTTGTCCTAGCCATTTTCTCTGACTTGACCAATGATTGTGTGGAAGTCAACATGGATGACTTTATAGTCTCCATGGACAAGACTTTCAGGAAGCATTGACCAGTCTAGAAAAATTATTGATTAGGTGTAAGGAAACTAATCTTTCCTTAAGTAATGAAAAATAAAAAATGATGCTCATTGAAGGTATTGTTTTGGGACATCACATTTCCGGTTCTGGAATGAGAGTTTATCTGGAAAAGATTTATATCATCACACAAATCAAAATACCTTCCTCACAAGTCCACAACTTTTTAGGACATGTTGGCTACTATAGAAGATTCGTTCCGAATTTTACAAGCCTATCTACCCCTTTATTCAAATTATTATCTAAAGAAGCCGAATTTATGTGGGATGATGAATGCCAAATATCTTTCGAAATTCCAAAAGAGAAATTTTCAACCACCCCTGTATTAAGAAAACCAAATTGGTCCCTTCCTTTTCATATATGTACCGATGCCTCAGACACAGCCCTTGGGGAAGTCCTTGGACAAAGAGAAAATCAAATTCCCTATGCTATTTACTTCGTCAGTAAAAATCTGTCTCCAGTTGAAGTTAATTATATGGTCATAGAAAAAGAATTGTTAGTTGTAGTCCATGCTATCAATAAATTTAGACACTACATTATAGGATATCAAGCTTTTGTACACACTGATCATTCAACCATCAAATTCTTAATGAACAAACCTGTAACAAATCCTAGAGTTACATGATGGCTCTTATTATTACAAGAGTTTAATATCAACATTATTGATAGACCTGGTAAAGATAATCTTGTGGCTGATTTCTTATCTAGAATGATTCATCTGGGAGATAATGCACCAGTAGAAGATAACTTTCCTGATGAAAATTTATTTGTTATTTCTACATTCACTCTGTGGTATGTAGATGTCGCTAACTATCTTGTGATAGGGAAGATTCCTCAGAAATTGTCTCCTAGAGAAAAACATAAAGTAATTCAACTAAGTGCAAATTACATGTGGCACGATGATTGCCTCTACAAAACAGGACCAGATTTCGTGATCAGGAAACATGTAAGGGAAGATGAAATTCATGATATTCTTCAAGCCTACCATGATTGTCCTTGTGGAGGACACTTCACAGACAAGAGGACCGCTTACAAAGTTCTACAATCTGGTTACTACTGGCCCCATATTTTCAGAGATGTTAAAACCTATGTATCCAATTGTGATGAATGCCAACGAATGGGTAAGCCTACTGCATGACACCAAATTCCACTTCAAGCACAAGTAGTTATTGAGCCTTTCGTGAAATGGGCATTAGATTTTGCAGGGCCCATTAACCCTACATCTAAAAAGAAAAAGTATATACTTGTATGCACTGACTATGTGACTAAATGGGTTGAAGCAAAAGCTTTACCAGCTGCAAGTGAACAATCAGTGGTAGATTTCCTTTTTAATGATATCTTTACTAGATTTGGTGTACCTAGAGAAATTGTGACTGATCAGGGAGCTCAATTTACCTCTCATCTAGTCAAAGCTATTACAGAACAGTACCAAATCAAACACATGAAATCTACACCCTACCATCCACAGGAAAATGGACAAGTAGAATCTACCAACAAAGTTATTGAGTCCATTCTTACCAAAACAATACAGCTGCACCATAAGGATTGAGCTGACAGATTATTAGAAGCCTTATGGGCTTATAGAATCACCTGGAGGAATACAACATGACATACACCCTATGAGTTGGTGTATGGGAAGTAGGTGCTTCTTCCCATAGAATTCCAGATCAAAACCTTCAGGACTACAGTACAAGTTGGCATGAACTTGGATGAAGCCCAACAACAAAGACTCTTGCAGCTTAATGAGTTGGATGAAACCAGATAGGAAGCACTTCAAAGAACTACCTTCATTCAAGAACAGAGAATAAAATGGCATGACAAGTATCTTAGAAAGAAAAATTTTCAACAAGGAGATTGGGCCCTATTGTATGACAACAGATTCAAGAACTTCAAAGGTAAGTTAACTACCCATTGGATGGGACCTTATGAAATTGACACTATCTACGATAATGGTTCAATCATGATAAATACAATTGATGAACAACATACACCACTACTTGTGAATGGTCACTAATTGTGAGTTTACAACAAACCCCTATCAAAAGAAGAATTCCTTACTCGTATACTACATAATTTAGATATGCAGATGATCAGTAAGGAAGGAGACCCTCCTACTGATCCACATTGATTGATTGGTTTATTTAAATTTTTTGTACATAGGTGTGGATTGAATTTTGTTAATAAGTTGAAGGTAACAAGAGATTCTTACCTCCTTTTGTTTTACTTTTTTATTTTTTTATTTTTTTGTAAGTAAATTTCTATAATTTATTTGATCCTTCACAAACTTGCTAAACATCATTTTGTAGGCATCAACAATATTATGTTCTGATTCGGTACCAGAAATCCTATTATGGTCCGGTACTAGCAGTCCGGTACCAGTAGTTCAGTACCAGTCTGGTACCAGAAGTCTGTCCTTCTACAGTACTATCAAGACACATTACCTAATTGACAAAGCATACTAAGCATATTTCAAAATCTTATGTCAATTAATCTGAAGTAAAAAGCCATGCAAACAACCACTTAAGCTGGAACCAAGAAGCTGAATGCAGTATCAAATCACATCCCTTGTGAAGCAATAATTTCTTTTGGTTCTGTTGACAACTAAAGGGAAGTATTTTAATTTCTTTTGGTTCTGTTGCTATTTAAAAAGAAGTATTTTAATTTCTTTTGGTTCTGTTTCTTAAAAACAAAATAAAAAGAGGGACACAATCTTTACCTATGATTTCTCAAAGAACCATGATCTGCTTCAAAGAATAGAAGTTGCCTTTATCCAGTATTTCAACATGATTTAAAGGAAAAAAATATATTATCCTATAAGTAACTATCTTACCCTAACTAGACTTCAATAGTATTCATTGGATTATCTTATTAAAGAGTAACATATGAGTATATGAACACTCTCTACAATGGGCACACTAGAAAAACTTTTATGGAAGAGGATGTACTAGTACCCTAAGGAAACTTTAGGTCATTCTCTTATGGACAAATTCAGATAAAATTATACATCTGGATCACTCTAAAGAAATAATGTGCATAAAAAGTTTATTTTTCCTTCAGAAAAATCTTTAAAAGACATTCAAAAGAAGAGTATATGCCTTCCAACCCAATACCATCCTAGCCTGTAAAAAGGTTTTCAGACGAGCCTCCCCTGTCACTGTGCAAAGAACTCTTTAATAAAAACCAAAATAGATGACTATGGACAAGAAGCCTTTGATGGAAAAAGGGTTTAAGAGACTAACCCGCCAGGATATTGAACAGGTCTGCTAGCAGTGGGTACCGGTCTGTGGTATGACTAGGCAAACCCATCAAGGTATTGAACAAGCCTGTTGGCAATGGGTCATTCTTCCTGGGGAAGGCACCTCTCACTAATTATCAAAACTACCCCACCGGAGTACTGAACAGGCTTGCTGGTAGTGGGTTCTGGTTGAGAAATGTCTCATCTATACTTGTCTGATTGAAAAAATCACTTTTATCATCCAAAACAAAAAGAGCAAAGGTCACTATTGGCTTTCATGAGATACAAACTCCAGATTAATCAGCAACATAATTAATTCAAGCAAATGTCAATTTGAGAATCACCCTAAGTCAACTTACCAGTCTGACATCTAAAGCCTACATTACCTAAGAAGGAAACTTCTTAAGAGTGGAGCCCTAACTAGGGAGTCTAATCTACTTATACTGTGAAATTTATCTATAACATCCAATGATAGTAAATCTCTGAAGCAAGTTAGGTGGGATTTTTTCTTCTGGAAAACATATAAATATTCCCATGTTTCACTGTTGAATGCTACCTT
This sequence comes from Picea engelmannii, assembly GCA_009831015.1. NCBI lineage: Eukaryota > Viridiplantae > Streptophyta > Pinopsida > Pinales > Pinaceae > Picea > Picea engelmannii. The sequence goes on along the minus strand of ML784082.1, from coordinate 484,698 downwards.
TGTCAATAATCCATCAAAAGAAGGGTAATTTCACTTTTTTAGGTATCAAATCATATGCTAGGTGATAAATGTACTCCTGGAATTTGATTGGTTTCTTTTGCTCTTATCATCTTTTCTCCATTATGATATAAAATGTTGAATCTTCTTTCATACAGATATACAACATCTTTGGCATGGGGGAAGGTCAAAGAGCCCCTTAAGAACTCTTTTTTAGACTCACATGATCACCCTGTAGAACCAAATACAAAAGAAGATAAACACAGAATAAAAGAAGTACATGATATTCCCGTACCAAGTTTTCAAGAAAGTTTAGTCTAAAAGGATGAATTCTGACAATTTACAAGCGGTCACACATGCTATGGGTATTGATCATACAAAGGTAAAAGCAAAGGTAACATGGTATTTATTTTCCTATGCTCATAAAACTACAATAAGTATGAAAATATATACTATATATTATGACCTTAGTATTAAAACCATGCACCTATCCCTCATACCCATATGCCTAAACTTAATCAATCCTCTCATAGTTGCTTGAACATGGTTAAGGGAAAAATCACATCAAAATATGAAGCATGTCTAGTAATGATAAGCCACGAATATATTTCGTCCTTAAGCAATTCACGAACCTATATTATGTCATGAACCATGATCCAACATCAAATTCACCACCCAAAAGTCCAATCACCTATCCCAAAATGATGCTTTGACACCCAACGTCTTGTCTTCATCATTACAGTAACAGGTAGAAATGAAATGGCTTATCTGGGTGGCGAAGCCATCCAGATAAGCCTCACCCAGTCATAAATTTTCCTTGCGGCATCCTTACTTAAACTTACCATTCGCATTATCAACACCATCACAATATTCCCCTTGTCATGAGCTTTCTCCAGTCCCGAGCCTACTCCTCTCTGGTACCAAACCCTTACCCTCATCAATTGACTAAACCTTTGTGTTACAAACCGATCCTTTTCTCACAACTTATAATGATGGTCATTAGTAGACATGAACTAGTCTTCCAAATTTATAGAGAAACTGAGGAGTTCCAATTATGTCAAGAAAAATATGCTAGATCGGGATGGATGCCATTTCTGGAAAAATTCACAAGTTGGCACGGGAAGATATCTCATGTTAAGCCCTAATATTGGCTCATTACCACTTAATTGGGGCATATTAGATTAGTAAT
>ML784082.1:392776-466110 GCA_009831015.1 Picea engelmannii | reverse complement strand
ATAACACTTCCTTTCATACTGCAACAAAAATGACACCATTTATGGCACTTTATGGATACCACCCTCCTTCCATCACTTCTTCTCTAAAAGAAAAATCTAAGGTTCAAGCAGTGGAAGATCACATCGAGAATCAACAACACGTTTTCCAAATCTTAAAGGACAACCTGACCATGGCACAAAATCACATGAAACAACAAGCAGATCAACATCGTAGTGAAAGAAGTTTTGAAGTAGGGGATTGGTTGTTTTCAAGACTACAACCATACAAACAGATGTCCCTCAAGCAAGCCAAGAAGGATAATAAATTATCACCAAAGTACTATGGCCCTTATAAGGTGTTGCAAAATATTGGTAGTATGGCATACAAATTAGAGCTACCTGCATCTTCACAAGTACACCTAGTTTTCCATGTTTCATGCTTAAAGAAGGTTATATGTGACAAGATCTTGGTTCAAACTATATTGCCAGAACTTGATGAGGAAGGAAAAATTATAATGGAACCTGAATCCATCACTGACACAAGAATTCGCTAGCTGAGGAATAGATCCATTTCAGAGTATCTCATTAAATGGAGGAAACTACAAGCTGAAGATTCCACTTGGGAAGATGAGTCTTTTATACAGAGGAATCCAGAGTTACTCAAGCATTGCAGACAACACTTGTCTCAAGGGGAGGGGCATGTTAAGCCCTAATATTGGCTCATTACCCCTTAATTGGGGCATATTATATTAGTAATGTTATTTTATTTATGTCGGCTTTAGGCCATTAGTTGTAATTATACCTCCTAGTCTACTATATATACCAAGGAGACATTTTCATTTTGAATCATCTTGTACTTGAACATTTAAGTGGGGTAAAAGGAGGTTGCCCCCTCAAAGAGGCTTATTATCTAAAATTATCTCATTTTCAAGGCGCTGAGTACTTTTTCTGAGGTTTTTCTATGCTATATTGGTATTTGGTTCTTAACAAGCTTAGAATAGGATTTCCATTATATGATTGCTTAGAGATCTTTACTCGCCCTGTTTTTGCATATGCTCTGGTTTTATGAATTTTATTTTGTTCTATAGACATGAATGTTGGCAACAGTAGTCAGACATATTTGAAGGAGAACTAGTGAAGTTCACAACAACACATTGTGAACCACATCATACTCAATATATTCACTGTTGAACTACCCATGCTATGTCTTGATGATTGATGTGTTATTTTCCCTTTCAGAAGTGTGGATTGCATAGTTAGTTTTATGGGCCAGATAGAGGAGTTGATCTGTCAAACCAACTCCATCTCATACTTGCATGTGCCATAATGGAGTATATAGCCTCTCTGTGAAAGACAACCAAAGTGCATTGCAGTTTGCTATTTTGATTTGTTTCCAACATGCATAATCTAGCTTAGTTCTATACTCGTGACATTAGAAATTACCTTTCTTATTGGTGTCTTGTAACTCTATTGATTACGAATCCTAGATTGATAATTAATGAGTGAATTATACTAAACATATAAGCAACACAACACTGCCTTTCTCTCTACTTGATTACGGTACCTTCATCCCATTGACAACCTCATAAAGTGATCCTGAGCTTACATGTCCGACAAGATTAGCGCAACAAAAGAATCGATGAGAGAATTACTCACAACTTAAGAACCAAAGGAGTTATGTCGAAAAGAGGAATGTCCACTGGAGTCCAAGCCTCATCGTCAAGAGGAGTAGCAACTTCTCCATCCACTTCTCAAGTTGGACCATCCCGACAAACCGTCGAGAAAAATACTAAACATAGAGATGACATCATGAATGCCAAACTGATCCCGAGCATCTTGCCCTCTTACATACCTCATTTGAAAGGTGAAATCAACTATGACAGTGTGCCTCGTGATTACGACTATCCTATGATCACTGCGTACCTATTGAAGGGAGTGCTCATAGTTCACACTGAGCAGACCAAGCTCGCAGCATTGAAGTTTTGCGACTTCAACCTTGGTGACTAGAAAGCCTACAGTATGCTTTCCATGCACAAGTATCTGAAGATGAAAAAGGGGAAGAATTCCAATATCGTCCCTCAACAATGGATGATGAACCTCGCGTAGTCCACCTTACTTAATGTAATGAAGATTCCACACTTTGGCAGGCACTAGGAGGTGAACGCTTGCATAAAATTGCTATTGGCAAGCTACCATGGAGGATATATCTTGTTTAACCAGATTATAATGATTGATCCGACGCTGATCAATCAGATCACCAGGCTGAACATGCAGGGCCTTGACCCGCAAGACTATTACCCTGGAAAGATCGCAAATCGCGCTCTTTCGTAGAAGATTAAAGAGGTCTATGGAAATGTTGAAAAACGTGGGCGAGGTTACAAGGTAACCTCTCTTGACAGTGGCACAGTGCACCTCACTTGTCGGATGATTGCAGGAAAGTTAGTCTGCAAGAATAGACCGATGCAAGTATCTGGGTTTGTAGTTGATCTCGCAGGAAAATGCATAGAAGGAGTCCAAATGAACTGGTCGAAGTACTTAGTGGATAAAATCGAATTGGATTGCAGAGAAGTGCAAGACCAAGGATATGAGTTCCACTTCAGCTGGCTTCTCATCCTGATCACCTTCATAGCATGGGAGATGCCGGAGGATGTCATTTTTCCTGAAACCCTATCATTTGAACCATTGGCTGTGAAGTTCAGTACATTATCATACACGACAGATATGAACAGGAAATGGCAGTCGAATACCCTCTTTCACAGATACTACATCCAGTTGAAGACCACGATACAAGCTACACCTTGCATTACTCTGAACACACTCCACAAATTCAAATCCTTAATGAAGTTCAGTGCGGACCGCCACTTCATATACCTAACTCCATGCGCTAATGAGCACCAGGAACAACTGTAGTCCTACTATAAATTGATAGAAGAAGACCTTGAAGAGATCACCAAGGAATGGTCAACGGACCTCCTCATTGCATCATATCCAATGGACATTTCAGATATTAGTAGCCCAGAAGTTGTGCAGGACACACCTGGGCCCAGTAAAACGTGTAAGACAAAGAAGACAAAGGATACGAAGAAAACCGAAGAGGTTCAAGATGTGGATAGTTGCTCTGTAAGGATAGCTTCTGTCACACCAGATGAAGAAGGTAATGAGGAAGACCTAGAAGAAGTTGAACAACAACCAGAAGATGAATTCAAAGTTCTAAAGAAAATAAAAGGGGCACCTTCGAAGTCTTTCGCTAAGAAGAAATCCAAAGCGACCATGACAAAAATGATGACCACACTCAATCCATATGACTTCATATTTCTCCTCGTGACTTTGAATGAAGCTATAGAAGAGATCATAGAAAAGCAGGAGGCCAAGCCAGAAACAATGTACAATAGAATTGAAACTGAGCTCCGAGGAGTGCAACAATCACTTCAATCTAGATGCGCAGCATCTACGACACCTCTTCTAGAAGGAACAATAGAAGAGGGAGATGAATCAGTTCAACTTCGTAAGATCATCGACATAATTGAAGTTCATATTTGGAACGCAGAAGAAGCAAAAACACAGGTTACATATTCCCTACAGAAAGCACAGGAGGAAATCATAGAGCAACGCCGAGCTGTGCAACAAAAGAAGGATGGCATCCTAGCAAAATTTGAAGAAGACAGAGAAAAAATATAGAAAGAAAAGGAGTAGTTGCTCATGAAGCAGATCGGGATCGAAGAAGCAGTCAACAGAGCATTTCACTCTATGACTGGCTTAGAACAGAAGGAAGAAGAACCCATAGAATTCCAAGTAATGAAGCTTGCTGAAGTCATTCAACAACTGCATCAAAGAGTAGTAGAAGTAGAGCTTCAAGCTATACCAAGTACTCCATAATAAGAACGTGACCAACGAGAAGTGAATTCCTGAAGTACAATAGAAAGGATTAAGCAACTCACTGAAGAATGTAATCAATTAAGTAGTATAAGTGCGCAAATATATGAGAACCTATCCAAGAACCCTGAATTGCATAAATTAGAGTCATAGCTCCAGGAGGCGAAGTACCAAGCCAAGAAGTTACAGGTACAACTAATGTCCCTACTGACCATAGAGAAAATGAAGAGGTCCCATGAACAACATGTCATGCAGTAGCAGATTCATATGATCCAGAGCAAGGTCATGGAAATGAGATAGCAACTTCAACCATTGTAGGATAGGGCATGTCAACAATTCTTAGAGATTGAGAGCCAAGGGAAAGACCTGGAACAGGTCATGAACACAACAGAGCAATGCTTAGAAGGACTAGTTAGTAATGCACTCATTCAGGAGTTTGTCAAGCAAGAAGTAGTAGCAAAGCAATAGGTCAAAGAAGCTTGAGCGAAGCTCAAGGCCTTCGAGACAGAGTTACACAGAGAAGAGTGACTCAGGATGAGTCACAGGTGAGTGTTGGGGGCTTGTTGGCCCTCGACCAAGTTTTGAGGAATACTTGGTCATAGTTGAACATTTTTTACTTCGACTTCCTGTCGAAGACAGAGTGCATGAAGAAGCGAAGATCACATTATCTCGCCACCTTTTGTAGAACCTTTTTGGGTATTTTTGGGAATATTGTAACGGGAAAGGGATGTCAGCCCTTGTTGAGGAATTTTTCTATGTATAAATGGAGGTATAGGCCATGTAAGAAAAGAGGCCCTGTCTAGTCGATGGATTAGTGCATAAGTTGGATCTATGTGATCAGAAGTCTATGTGACTGTAAGAGCTCTGTGCATGTTGTAATAAGTGTTGAGTGCACAGAGTGTGAGAAGGCTTAGTGGTTGGATCTACCCAGGGAAAGAGGATCCAACGAGTTTCACAGATCTCTTGTCCTATGAGGGGAAGGATCTTGAAGGCTTAGTGTTAGTAGCGAGATCTATGTGATCAAGTATTGTAAGTCTCTGTGCACTTTGTGTAAGACTTGCAGAGTTGAATGCAAGTCTCTGTGAGAGACTGCAGAAGGCTTTGTGCTAAGTGCAAGCAAGAGGGATATAGCGAGCTACACATATATTATGTCCCATGTGAAGGGTCATTGAAGCTCTGTGTTATAACTGCTTTACCAAGGTAATATAAAGAAGGCTTTGTGGATGTAGCACCAGGGTGGGGGTGAACCATGGTAACTCTGTGTATTGTGTTGATGTGTTTGTCTCTCTCTTTCTAAGTGCTATGATATGTTTAGATAGATATATTGATGCTTTGTTCTTATGAGATATGAATGCATGCTAGATATGATACATAAGATGATAAGTGCTTAATTTATTGAGTATAACCTGTTTATCATTACTAAGTGTTAGATTCGAGTAATTACTGTGGTGCTCTGTGCTTTCTGCGAAGTGTATTAATGAATGTATGTTAGGAAATAACTGATGTTAAGTGCACTATAAGCAAGATAATCACAGGTCTGTGTCCCAGCTAAGGTTGCAGACACCTGAGTCCTACAACCACCACTGCCTCTACCTCGGGTGAGACTTCATTTGCTTCGTAGGTGTTTCTGAAAGGGACAGTACTTAGGGATTTGTTGGTGTGCCCTTGAGCATTGAACCCTGGGTCTACCCTTGTGCCAACAAGAAGTCTTTAAAATCATTCAAAAAGTATGCAAATAATCGAAGCTAAAAATCACTTCCTACCGTTTTCAACTCCCCGACAATGGTGCCAAAATGTTGTGCTACTTATATGATTACTATAATGCACTCATTAATTATCAATCCAGGATTCGTAATCAACAGAGTTACAAGACACCAGTAAGAAAGGTAATTCTAATGTCATGAGCATAGAACTATTCTAAATTATGCATGCTGGAAATAAAGAAAGCTAGCAAACTGAAACACACTTTGGTTGTCTTTCACAAAGAGGCTATCTACTCCATTATGGCACATGAAAGTATGAAATGGATTTCTTTTGAAAAATCAACTCTGCTATCTGACCTAGAAAGTTAGCTATGCAATCACACTTCTAAAAGGAAAATGACACATCAATCATCAAGACATAGCATGAGTAGTTCAATAGTCAATATACTGAGTATGTTGTGGTTCACAATGTCTTGTTGTGAACTTCACTAGTTCTCCTTAAAATATGTCTGACTACTGCTGCCAACATTCATATCCATGAAAAAAAATCTAATCCATAAAACAGAGAGAGCATATTCAAAACATAGTAAGTAAAGATCTCTAAACAATCATATAATCGAAACTCTAAACTGAACTATACTGCTATCATCTGAAAGGATCAAAGCTTCAACTAGTCTAACATCTATACTATTGAAATCAACTACTAACACTAATCTATAAGGATGCTGACCTTTGTTGGGAAGTGAGCCCTTGTCACTTCAACAGGTCAATGACTAGGGTCTACAGTAAACTTGCTTTCAATCCACACATTACTCTTACTCAAACTTCAAAACATAGAATCAAACTATGCTAACAACTCAACTCACATTCATTCATAAACGATCAAGACATGGAGATAAATGAGTGTCTCGATTTGCATTTATAGGTACATGTTTATGCTAGTTAGGGTTCAAGGGGACTATAAATTGTTGTTGTATAGGAGGTGGAAGTAAAGCTTCTATCTATGGTGGGTTAAATCCAGGTAGTAATTGGGAAATGTTTGCAGGATACTGTGGATATGTAGGGTAAGAAGGATTCCCATAAATAGGTCCCCTCCAACCTTGTTGCCAAGGTTGAGTTTGAGCTTGTTGAGGTGTCCATTGTGGATAGGACATTGGGGAAGCACCCCATTATTGTTGTTGATACTATGCATTGGGGTCATAAAATGCTTTGGGGTTTTGTGCTCTCCAGGGTCTTCTGGAAGGGTATGATTGTTCTTGTGAGATTCCTCCTCCCCTCTACATGGCTTGTAGCTCAAGAAAAGTTGGACACTCATATTTGGGGTGCTCTAGAGTACATAGGCCACATATTTATATGACATTTAATGGGCATTCTTTCTCACTGTGCTTCTTTCGACATCTAGGACAAAAAATTGCTAAAACAACCTCTTCTTCTTGTTTCTTTTTTAGTTTTAGGGTATCTAACTGGTTGCTGATTGTGCTCAAGATGTCTATTTTAAAGTTCTCCAGTAAGTTTCCTAACTCAATTCTGGTGACAGTCCCTAAGCTTTGTCTTGTATTTCTGCTAAAAGAATCTCTTGTTTCTTTGCCTGTTTTATCTAGTCCTCTTGAGTATCTTCTACAGTAATCTGCGATCTCTGAAAAAGGATTTTGGTGCACATCTCCTGAACTTAACAAGTTTAAAACTTCTATGCAGTCATCTCTAATGCCTTTCAAAAATACAGTTCTTACTATAGTTGGGTCTGTGGTGAATAATTTTGATTTCTGGTAGTTGTATAAGAACCTTTCTAAGTAGTCTTCAGGGCTTTCATCTTCTGTTTGCTGAATTTTAAAAATGTCATTTTTAGCATTATCCTTACAATAGTATTGGTATTTCCATAAGAGTGTATCTTTCATCTGATCCCAAGAGAGAATTGTATTTTCTCCTAAGCTCATGAACCATCTTAAGGATGAATCTTTCATTGTGGCAGGCAAGAGCTTAAGTTTTTGGGCATCGTCTGAGTAGTTATAGCTTCTACATAATATGTTAAACTCGAATAAAAATAAGTATGGATCTTCAGTTGACATACCTCTGAAAGTGGGTAACGATGATAGTGGGATGTTTTTCATGCTAATGTTTCTAGAAATATCCAAGATTAGAAACCCAAAGGTCTGAGTTTCAGTGGTTTCATTTCCTTCTTCTTTTGCCATTTCGCTAGGTGTTTCTCCTCCACTTATGGATGGTTCATAAACTGGGTTTTGTGTGTTTCTTGCAACAGACTCACGTTCTGTCTTCCCCAATACTGATTCTTTCGTTTTAGTTTCTTCTTTTGGAGCCTCACTGGATCCCCTTGAACTTTCTCCTGTTGGAATTTTTCCTGCACCAGTGTCAGTTGGATTAGTGGGGGGGGGGGGTTGTTTTTGAATATTTAGAGCTTACAAATCTACCTTTATTATCTCTATATCTATGCATAAAATGGAAATTTGATTCGTAACTGAATTGAAAGTCCTAATTCTATCTACAAGGTAAGAAGGCAACCTGGCTTTGAAGAACCCCACTCTAGTGGCCATGTGGCTCTTCACTCACATCTTAAACATTTTATCCTCCTCCCTCAAGAAGCCATTAAAATCATTCAAAAACTATGCAAACAATCTAATCTAAAAATCACTTCTTATCATTTGCAACTCCCCGGAAACGGCGCCAAAATGTTGTGCTACTTATATGATTAGTATAATGCACTCATTAATTATCAATCCGGGATTCATAATCAACAGAGTTACAAGACACCAATAAGAAACGTAATTCCAATGTCATGAGAATAAAACTATTCTAAATTATGCATGCTGGAAACAAAGCAAGCTAGCAAACCGAAACACACTTTGGTTGTCTTTCACAAAGAGGTTATCTACTCCATTATAGCACATGCAAGTATGAGATGGAGTTCTTTTGACAGATCAACTATGCTATCTGACCTAGAAAGTTAACTATGCAATCACACTTTTGAAAGGGAAATCACACATCAATCATCAAGACATAGCATGGGTAGTTCAATAGTCAATATACTGAGTATGTTGTGGTTCAAAATGTGTTGTTGTGAACTTCACTAGTTCTCCTTCAAATATGTCTTACTATTGCTGCCAACATTCATATCCATGAAACAAAATCAAATCCATAAAACAGAGAAAGCATATGCAAAACAGAGTAAGTAAAGATGTCTAAACAATCATATAATCGAAACTCTAAACTAAACTATACTTCTATCATCTAAACGAATCAAAGCTTCAGCTAATCTAACATCTATACTATTGAAATCAACCACTAACACTAATCTATAAGGATGCTGACCTTTGTTGGGTGGTGGGCCCTTGCCGCTTCAACAGGTCAACGACTAGGGTCTACAATAAACTTGCTTTCAATCCACACATTACTCTTACACAAACTTCAAGACATAGAATCAAACTATGCTAACAACTCAACTCACATTCATTCATAAACGATCAAGACATGGAGATAAATGACATCCTTCTATTAAACTTCAACTTAGAATATGCTCTACAATATGTAATGCTGCTTCATATGTTGTGTTATGCTAATTATCTACTACCTCAACCATCCTTGCCATGATTATTTAAACAATCTTAGTCGTGAAACACAAGGAGGTGAAATCTTTAGCAGATCAGTCAATTGCCAAATTTACATATTTCGTTACATATTTTAAGCTTCATCCTCATGACACGAAGTGTATGAGGATGAAGCAAAAACAAACTAGCTTAACATAGCCTTGCTATAGCTTTGTTGATTCAACAAACATCCAACAATCATCTTGGTCATGATCTGGAGCTAAACTTGGTATATTATGCTTCCTATATTGGCACCAGATCATGACAGGTGAGATTTAGTAAATGGTACTGGATCTGAACAGTATGCAAGTGGTTGGTACCAGACTAAAAGAGTCTGCGGCCGTTTGTACGGGATCGCGACAGTGAATAGTTCGGTACTAGATCTGAATGGAAGGTGTGCTTGGTACCAGATTCTTACATTGAGAATCTGGCGTATAAGTACCATATGGCTAAGCTAACACATAAATGTTGGACTCATCTAGAGGTCAAAGGTTACACGTGGCAATTTAAAACATTAGTACATGAAACATTTAGTCTCCTAGCTCAATAAACTACAAAATGCATGAATTCAATTATACTTTACCTTATGACCTCATCAATGGCTAATGGTAGTGTTCTTTGTCATTTATCCAAGCTTAGGTAGTCCAAAAAGGTATAAATGAGGAGTATGATAGGGTAGTGGGAATGTCAATTTAGAGGCTCACTACCTAATTTCCTGTAGCGGTCACGGTTTTGGTATTCGCCTTGTTGGGAGGTTGCCACCTGCCAAAGAGGATTCAAATGACTTCTCAAGGATCATTTGGATGTCAAGAGATACCTGCACCTAACATTTAACTCCATCAAAGGCCTCATCCATGAGGTGGAAACAATTTATTAATGACTTCCAACGAATTCCTGAAAATTAGCAGTTTGCTGGATTTTTGTCTCTTTGATTGTTGCCACCTATCTCCAAGGCTTAGAATCCAATGGAGGAGATGGGATTCAACCTCCTAAGGTTATTTGGATGTTATTTTCTATTTAAGGAAGGAGATCTCTTGAGGATAAGGGGAGGAGAGACCTGAGAGGTCTGGGTAAAATTTCAAGATCCGTGACGGAGCTAGAAAGGCATGAAAATTCTCTGATTTTAAGTTTCAGACCTATGCTTCTTTTTTATGTAAAATACCTTAGATTACAATGAAGTTAGACCTCAGCTGACAATGAATTTATGTATCAGTTTGTTTTATCTTTTCTGTGTAAATCATTTTCCCATCTTTCATCTTCTTGGATATGTGTTGCTGCTACAGGTTATATGTCTACAATTTTTGTGCTGAGAGGGTTATTGTATAGGATATGCTCTAGCCCTTGCCACAAGATTATCTGAGTTTTAATTCATATTTAGAAAGGTTTTCTGAAAAATGAGTTTTTTCCTCTTGCTATCATATGTATTGAAGATCAAGATGCTATTTGATCATTTTCAGTTTTGTTTTTCTTATTTCTTCATTCCATCTTTTTATAAGCATTATAACTGATCCTAGCTTTGTTGACCTGATTTGCTGCACATAGAATGTTAGTTCAAGATTACAGTTTATTTTCATGGACTCCATGCCCAATGATTTCATTTCTTTTTTGATTAATTTAACCACTCTCATAATTTCCTAAAACCCAAGTTATCCAATCAAACATTTTTATTCATGATGTGCTAGGCTTGCACTTGAGAAGTCCAAGAGCAACTTCTAGTGCTAACAATTTTGGTGCCATTGCCGGGGATGGATTTGAGTCGATTAAAAATCTCCCTAGGAAGAACGACATTGCACAACTCCATATTTATATGGTGACTGAAGTTGGACACCTTCAAGACTGCACATTCACCATGGTGACTCCATTGTTTAGAATCTCTTGGTGACTCCACTAGAATGAGACCAATTAAATGGCTATGAAGGCTATCCTGGCTAGGAGGTTTTCCCCACTCAGTTTCTCAGCCATAGATGATTATCCACATCCTGTGCCTCTTATTGATGAATGGAAAGATCTGCTACCTAGATTTTATGAAGGTAAGGATAACAACCCTATTGAGCATGTTCATGAATTTCATGCTTTGATGCAACAACTTGACATCCATCATGAAGATATATTGATGAAAATGTTCATGTATTCATTGGATGGGGATGCACATAAATGGTATTTCTCATTACCCCCTTCCAACACTTCATCCTTGAAGGATTTCCACAGAGTATTCAATGAACACTGCAAAATATTTTATCCCTCTGAAAGTATTTTTCATAACTGCTATGAGGGATATGTAGAATGTGCTCAAGATCCGTTAGATAACTTTGCCGAATATAAAGATGGAAACGATTTTATTCACTGTCCAAATGAAATCATAAAGAATACTCTTGTATTCGGAGAGGACAACATTCATAACTTTGTTTCAGATGAAAATCATGTGTATGAACAACTAGAAGAAACAATTACTACAGTTCCTGAAATGGATATTTTTAACAGTTATATTCTTGATTAAATTAGTGTTTTAGAGGTTGATCATAGGTATGAAGGGAAGCTTGTTTTTTATGAATATTCTAGTGATGATGAGAAACAAGATTATCCTATATTGATCACTATGAAGATAGGGAGTATGATGCAGAGGTTGGCCTTGTCACAGAAGACATAACCCAAATATTTGACTAGGAGCATCTCTTAGTTGAGGCACGTGAAGAGATCGTTTATACATAGCCAGAAGTAAATCAACAATCATCAGTTGATCAGAAACCACCTATGTCAATCCTTCTTCCACTTGAACCCACATTTTACAGTAAGTAACTTGAAGGGGAAAAATAAATATGCTATCAGTCCCATGTGTTTTGTCACCATTTTCATGATCCTGTAGGGGTGTATATGGAGTTGTATTTCTCAAATGTTTTGGAACCTGTAAACTTTATTATGTCAGTAGTAGTAAGAGGAGATATAGGAAATGTTTTCAAACCATTGTCACATTCCTCTTGTCTATTGTCAATCATTGGCATTATAAAGAATCATGTCAGAAAGTTTCTTAAATGGATTTGGTGGAAGTTTGCCTTCACCTAGCCCATTGTAAAAGTCAGTTAGCTTAGGTTTTGTACATAAATAAGCTCCATCAAGAGAAGGTGTGTTTTCCTTCCATTTAAAAGTAGATTAATATAAGTTGTTAGTATGTTGTCTTCAGCACGATGCAGTAGAGCATGAATCCACAAGACCAAAGGATAAGGAACTAAAACTACGAGAGTTCTTAGAGCCTCATAGGGAGGAATCTATCCCCCATGGAGCCTATGTTAGCACAAGATTGGTTAAGGTGCCAAGTGTCAAGAAAAAGCATTGAAAACACTCTCACAAGGTCCCAAGAATCAAAATCACCCTTGGATTTATGCTACCAAATTGAACACAGACACACAGGCAGGCACTACCTAAATTCGTTACCTAAATTCTGGTAGAAAACGAATTGTGCAGAGTTATTTTACCAGTTTTGAGTAACTAACTTGAAACTTGGATTATGAACAATTGAGAAGGTATTTTTGAAAACTGGAGGAATTTTTTGTTCATAACATTCCAAATAACAAAAACCTCTCTCAGTTCTTCAAAATGTGGTATTGTTTGATATATATTAGACATAGAAGTGGCACTACCAACTATTTTACAATGACACTACCTAATTTCCTGTAGTGGTCACGGTTTTGATATTCGCCTTGTTGGGAGGTTTCCACCTATCAAGGAGGATTCAAATGGATTCTAAAGGATCATTTAGATGTCAAGGGACACCTGCACCTAATATTTATCTCCATCAAAGGCCTCATGCATGAGGTAGAAACAGTTTCTTAATGACTTCCAACAAATTCCTGAAAATTAGTAGTTTGTTGGATATTTGTCTCTTTGATTGTTGCCACCTATCTCCAAGGATTAGAATCCAATGGAGGATATGGGATTCAAAATCCTAAGTTTATTTGGATTCTATTTTCTATTTAAGGAATGATATCTCTTGAGGATAAGGGAAGGAGAAAGCCGAGAGGTCTGGGTAAAATTTCAAGATCTGTGAGGGAGATAGAAAGGCATGGAAATTCTCTGATTTTAATTTGTAGACCTGTGCTACTTTTTTATGTAAAATACCTTAGCTGACAATAAAGCTACGTATCAGTTTGTTTTCTCTTTTCTGTGTAAATCATTTTCCCATATTTTATCTTCTTGGATATGTGTTGCTGCTACAGGTTATATGTCTGCAATTTCTGTGCTGAGAGGGTTATTGTATAGGATCTGCTCTATCCCTTGCCATATGCTTATCTGAGTTTTAATTCATCTTTAGAAAGGTTTTCTGAAAACTGAGTTTTTTCCTCTTGCTGTCATATGTATTGAAGATCAAGATGATCTTTGATCATTTTTAGTTTTGTTTTTCTTATTTCTTCATTCCATATTTTTATAAGCATTATAATTGATCCCAACTTTGTTGACATGATTTGTTGCACATAGAATGTTAGTTCAGGAATACAGTTTCTTTTCATGGACTCCATGCCCAATGATTTCATTGCTTTCTTCATTAATTTAACCACTCTCATAATTTCCTAAAACCCAAGTTATCCAATCAAACATTTTTATTCATGATGTGCTAGGCTTACACTTGAGCAGTCCAAGAGAAACTTCTAGCACTAACACCTTCATAGTCTGGTATGCATTAAAATTTATCTTTTAAAATTGAGTATGGATATATTTATAACCTTGTTACGCACATGGCTTCACTGGAAGTATTCCTATACTTGAAGGACATTTTCTTTTGTTCAATTAAAGTAGGATAAGTAAATAAATAAATAAATGTTGCACGTGAGTGAAATGAAACCTATCTTTCATACTTTTCATAAATAGGGAATGTCAAAACTTAACAAAGTGATGGGTTTAAGATGTTTTGTTGCTATAGTAGATTTCTTTCTAAAAGTTATGATAATTTTGTTTGGAATTTTATGAGAAGGTAATCTCTCATCCTCTGAATGCACACATAATACTGGAAGGGTTTCAAAAGAGGAGAAGGAATCTTTGTCAATGGAAGATAACACTTAAGGGAGTTCTTCATGACCTATTTCTTCAAATTTCTTCTTTTTTCTTAAGTTGTTAAAAAAAAATGCATTTGCACTTTATCATTACCTATCTATTTTAAGACCACTATTTCACAAGGATGATCGATTAAGTGATCTTTTTAATAGAAATTAAAACTGAATGTTAATTCCAAACTATTTTATTCATAGCTAATAATTCAACTTTTGACATTTTCCCTGAATTTTTTGTTTGTAAGAATGAATAAAAATCTAGTTTTAATTAGTTATATTGGTTTGTTTTTAGCAGATGTTCGCAACCCTCAGAGCAACCTTTTATTTAGCATCTTACATTGTTTGCATGAGGCCATGCAAAACCTCAGGCATGGGGGAGTGGCTACTGAGACAGTGGTAGTTAGGTTTATTTTCTAATAAAATGGAAGTGGCAACAGAAGAAGTGGTTAATTTGGTTCCAAAAAGAGGAAGTTTTTGCATCTCAAAAGGAGGTTGCCCAACTACATTTTATTTCTTGTTACAGATCTTGGAACCCAATCATTTTATGAAATTTCCGTTGCAATCTCAACATTCCTACATTAGTGTGTTGATTGTATTTTTCCCAGCATGATACTTCAACAAAACAAATTCATATGTTTCTTCCTACAACAACAGTAATTTCTAGGATCTTCTACAACTTGATACTCAAAGTATGCCAACCACAAGTATAAGACTACAAATTCTAGTTTGTAGAATACATCTTCAGATACCTCATCAAATTTTCATCTGGTACCAAAGAAACAATTTTCTGTGGTGGTCTAGTACTAAGCCTGTGGTGGTCCGGTACTAAGCTTGTGGTCTGGAACTAGTGGTGGAATTTTGGTAAAATTATTCTATACTTGATATTTCCCTTATTTAAACAAAGCACACTTCAGGGAATGGAGGTACGAGTTGGTTATTCCATTCTTTCCATTAAGGATTATATAAATTATGTGCAAAAATGTTTGGTTATTTTCATGTACAGTTTCCATCTTAAGCCATCAATATCAGCATCATTTTAAGTGCACTTCCATGTGTATTCAACTCTTGTTTTCTAAGACTACCAATGCATCCATCCTATTATAAATTAATTCCTTTGTGAAGTGGTTGTCGTCACGAATGAGAAAAAATCATCCATCCTATCACTCTATTTCTTCTCCCTGTTACTTATGTTCATGTTTCTGTTCCGGTACTGCTCTGTTAAGGTATTGCATAATTATGTTCCGGTACTGCTCGGTTCTAGTACTATCTTGTTCCGTTACTATCATGTTCCAATACTATTTGTTCTGGTACTACAAAAACCTTCTCCATTACTTATCTGGTACTGATGCCAAAGTGATATGATCTTTGTCACGTGTTTAAAATTGTTTTCACTTTAGGTAATTGGAGGTATGAGCTAATCTTTTCATGTTCTTTTTATCAAGGATCATTTAAGTCTCATGTTTAACTATTATTTACTCTCATGTACATCTTCCTCCTACATTGTTACACTCACCCTTAAATGAATCATCCTTGCTATCCTTTAAGGAGATATTTTCACATTTATCTCTATATGATAATGGGTGCACCTGTCTTAGTACCTCATCATTTTGAAAAAGTGATTGCTAATTCAAATATCCATTGAAAAGTGGTGACACCATTATGTCTAATACTAACCTAGTTGATTCAACAAGTTCTTATCCAAGTTTATCTTTACAAGTTTCTCTTGGGAGGTATTGATGAAAACCTCATGTGGTGGACCACCCTTACAAAACCTCATTGAACTTTCATGAGAACCCTAATAGGATTAACTAGAGGGACCTCTTAGTCATTATCCGAGATTTTCCATTATACATTGAATAACTGATATTTAAGTCTAATGTGGATGATGTCACCCTTGGGATAATTGCAAGCAATTAATTATGTGCCTAATAACTCTAAAACACTCTCATACCACCTACCTTCCTTAACTCTAAAGTTGTCAATGAACATTATACATCATTCTAAATCTTTTGAGTAATATAATAAAAAGGAAGTATCAGGAAGTACAAGTTAAATCGCCGAGGTACTAAACAGGACTGCTGGTAGCATGGCCATGCGTGTATGGTACTAAGGTAAACTCATCGGGGTACTGAACAGGCCTACTAGCAGCGGGGCTATGTTGGGTAAAGGGAGTTGGAAAAAATAAAGTGGCACACCTAAAACTAAACAAAAACCATTGGGTCTCATTCTGAAGAAATCATTATCAAATAAAGGCTAGGAGATGACCTTTATATCTCTTAGATGATGTTCCTAAGAACCTTCAAGTATCCAATTTAAGGTTCTATCTTTAAAATAAATAGGTTTTCATGAAAGTGGGACCCTCAATATATGTAATTCACCTTACCTAAGCAAGAAGAACTTCATCTCTAAAAACTTGGATAAGAAACGAGTTAATCATCTTGGGATGTATTATTTTATGTGTTCTTGTATTCAAATGAGATCTAAACTGTGCTTATATCACTTTTATTTTAAAGGTAATCTAGCCAGGGGGGCCTATTAGTCAAAGTCATTATGAAAACTTTTGGCCACTAACCTATAATCATATTAGAATCACATCCAAACCTTTCTCCTAACTATGATCCACAACATATTGGATAAGACTTAACATCAAATCACTAACAGATCTAATCTATTACTCATGACTCCACTTTTCCATCATAACTACTTTGCCATGGCTAATAAGTGTGAAGCATAGGCCAGTGAGTTTATATTGTATAACAGGTTACTTAAAAGAGAACTTTTCAAGGAATACTTGATTGAGTGAGGAGTATCATCAATTTTGAAATTTTGAAGGTCATTGTTGCATGAGGACATGCAATGGATAAGGCATGGGGGAAATGTTGAGCCTCATTTTTGTCATCTTTAATTGCTTTATCTTGTCCCATATCCTAACCATTTTTTCCTCATACATATGCACTCTCTGCCTATTTTCCTCAACATACATGTCATTTAAAAATTGTTTTGTAGATGAGGTAATATTCATTTAGTCATGATTTATGTGGTTTATTAATGGTTAGAATTGAATAATTAATGATTGTTACGCTTCTAATTAATTTGAATATTACTAAAGTAGTTCCATCCGATACTAACACTAGTCCAGTACTACAACAACTGCTTGATCTGGTACTCCGCCTGATCCGGTACCAATACTCCTCTTCATCTGGTACTTTGCAGTGATCTGGTACCACTACTTTGCGCCTCTTCCAGTACCAGCTCCATCCGGTACTAGCTCTACACCTCTTCCAGTACCATCTCCATATGGTACCACTATGTTTCTAGCCTAGTACCCATATTTATGACTATGCTAGTCCGATACTAAACAACTGCCTACAGGGTTCTGGTACCAGCATCCTACAGGATTCTAGTACCATATTTGAACCTATATTTCCATGTAGATAAAGATGAATCTCAAAATTATGGAATATGGGTTTTATTCAAAGCGACGTTTTCATGAGGGCCCATTTTCCAAAATTCACCTAGATCACACCTGTGGACCTCCATCTCAGGCGGAATGATTAAGCCTAAAATCATCAAATATTTCTAAACTGCTAGATTGTGCCTCGCGTTATGTGTGGATGGGATATGGTATTTCAAAAAAACCATATGGGTTTGTCTAGAACCCAACCATATTGAAAACCCAATAATGGTTTGGAAAAATCATATACTACCTAGAAGATATGAAGGGTTCTTTGAGGCCAATTTGCCTAAATTGTGAATTATTCAGAAATTCTAGGATCATGCCCATATTTGTGGAAAATGATTTTCCTTGATTACATAATGGTTGTACTTAACCTCCATTGATGGAAAATGGTTGTCATTTGATTTTTTATGGATTGTCTTGTCTAGAGCCAAATTTGTAATGTAAAAAGTATATAAATTGAGTTATGGCTCTAAGTGAAGGGGATAAATGGTTATGTTGTAGATTGGATTTCTGAACATATTATGTTTGTAAACTTGATGAAGAATTAATATGAAATGAAGTTCATTTACTCCATGTGTTCTTTAAAGATTATTATTATGTGAGCTCCCTCTAAGTTGCCCCGTTGGCATCGGCAAGGGCCCACCGGTCCAACTTGGCAAGCTTACCGTAATTGCAATGTGGATCTAATTTCTATAAGTATATATGTAGCATGATTCTGTACATATTGTAAATGTGTTGAAACTGCACAAAATAGATCTAGATAAACAATAATACACACATTTGCAGAGACAATAGAAGAAAGAAGAAGGAGGAGAGAAAGAATGAAATAATTCTCATTAACCGTTATGAATAATGAATAATTTACACATGATGTACTATGTATAACTCAATGAGTTCGACTGGAGGATAACCAATGGGCCATAGTGGTGGTCTAGAGTGATATGGACACACACCAGTAGTTAAGGGAGTGAACTGCCACCTAGTCTAGTGTAACACCTCAAGTTTTGAACCCCCATTTTAAATAATGTATTGTTACAATGCTGAGAGGCCAGAGTGCCCAGACAATTATTGAAGGGACAATATGCCCAAGAAATGTAATGTTTTGATCATTAACAATAATAAACACATTGTTGGTTGCTAGATGGACAAGGAATAGAGTTATAGTGGGCTATGATTCCAAAAGAGAGGGAGCTTGAGGGAATAAATGTTATTCCTATTTTCTTATTGCCCTTTTTTTCTAAAGGAGGGGATCGATTATGTGAACTTCTTGGGGAAGGCCAGGGGGTTCTTGTTTTCCCCACGAGGTTACTTAAAACCACCTCTGGTCTAATGGGGGGGTTGTAATGAGGACTTGGTCATTAATTTCCCGTTCACTCACTCATTCTTCCCTTACACACTCCCATGCACCCACTGACCCATTCATCGACCCATCCTCACCTGCATCTTGGTTGGCAAGGAGAAAGGAAACAAAGATGTTGAAGAATTAGCCATGGGATAGTTGTTCGTAATGGTCACTGGTGTGATCTAGCCATGACCTGGGGCCTGCATGTCTAAAATTCATTGGCATGTGCCCTGTTTTTCTCACAACTGTGAGTCCTGAGAGTTCTAACATTGAGATTCTGGACTAGCTGTGCTGGAAGCCATGGAAGGAAGGAGAAGGACTGCCTAAGGGACTGCGTGGCAGAGAAGGTTGGAGGTCCATTCTCTTGGGTGGAACATGATGGGTAGAAGAGAGATGGGTACTTGGATTGTTGTGGGTGTCGAGAAACCTGTGAGAGATTGAGAGACGAATGGTTTGGGAACCCAAGTACACTCTGGAACCATCCTTGTGGATTCATAGTCCTGACTTGGGGGTGACACTGTTGTTGAGATTTGGAGAAACAGTGTCTACAGTTGGGTGGAACGTCCTTGGTCTACAACCATTTGATGTCATCTTTCATAAAGATAAGTGCTCTCTATCGTGATATCCCTACCTGTGTATGAATGTATTTCCACTGTGTAATTTAATTATCATCTACATGTGTATGAATGTATTTCCGCCATGTATATTTAATTATCATTTAACGTAATCTTTAGATTATGCATGCTTGTTGGATATTGTTGTGCATGTTTTTAAATCTATTATCGTATTTATCCTTAATGACTAAAGGAGGTATCTGTAAGAGAAAGAAGTCTGAGGGAAAGCTTGCAGGTAGCATACCCGGCCTGTGGGTGGCTGGGTATGTTACAGTTTGGTATCAGAGCTTCTGGTTGAAACACCATGCCAGTATGGGCTGGGTCTATTTGGTTAGAATTGTGTGGTCAAGATCGAACTCTGACCGGGAAGTTGAAAATCTCAGGAGGAATGGCATTGCAGAAGCTACGCAGGAGACTGAATGTCATAGAACCTCTGTGAGGGTTCGAAGGATCGTGATCATTCCTTTTTTATTCAGGAGTGATCGCCACCGTAGGATCGGGGAGATCTAAGATTGTTGGATTAGAGGGCAGATAAATAGGGGTCACCTGATGAAAAGGAAGCAAGGTTAAAGGTCACAACCATTGGATCCCCTTGGAGAGAGAGATCAATGACCAATAGGCACTGTGGGGAATAGAGTTGCACGAGAGATAATTCTCAAGGTAGTCCCGCAATTCAAACCATGGTTTCCCTGAGGGGTTATGTGTCAGCATCAAGATAATTGCGGGGTGAAAATCAGGTTACTCCAAACCGTCGATGCATGCCCCCACAAATTGAAAGGCATTTAGTGATGTGATAGGTTAGAGATCAAACATCAAAACTCTGAATATCCAAAGTATCTAGGTATCGTTGATCCATAGGAGGACACGCATCAGCCGATCATGTGCTCCAGGTGAAAGCACTCCGGGAAAGAGAGAGCGAGGAGAAGTTGAGTTTTGAAACTCCCGAAGCCCAGAGAGCCAGACACCTGAAGTAAGTGATGACTATCAGATCGTCTGAAGTATATCCTGACCATCGATTGCCAAGAGGTTATGTGTTAGTATATTAGTAACTCCGAAGGAATCTGTTTGAGAGGTTTTCAGTTGAGGTTTCAGACTCTCGAAGCCCAGATATCCAGATAGCCAAAGAAAAACTCGACCGTCTGATCATCCGAGAAGATCTCATCCATTGATCTTCCAAAAGCCATGTGTCACCAGATCCATGACTTTGGATAAAATCCAATGGGGCCAAATAAGTTTGAAATTTGAGATATTTGAGGTTTGGAGCCCCAAAGAAATCATAGCCTTTAGATTGAGGAGGACACATGGAGCATATCCATGGACTCCGCATGAAGACTCGAAGTGAATCTTGGTCGTCCGATCTAAGAGGACACATGGTGATAGATTGGCTAGTTCGGGAATTCAGAGTTTGTGAGAATTGAAAGTGTGCTAGTTTGAAAACTCCCGAAGTCTGAAGAGCCAAAGTGATGAGGCAGGATGACATCACCTGGGATGACATGGACACATGAGATCTGTGCCATGTGTCATTAATATTTGTGCATTTGGAACATTGAAAATTTTATTATAACGTGACATGTGTCACCCGCCTGATTGGGCCACTTGTCCGCTTCCAATGTTTTTCCAGATGGCGACAGATCGTGCAGTCCGAAAGACTAGGCACCCTAGAAGGGAAAGGTGTTTTAAGGTTGCGTTGGGTCAAAACTCTCGAAGGCCCAAAGGCTGGAGTATATATAGACCATCAATTCCATAGGACATGCATCAAAGGATCGTCAACTTCGGGTGAAAGCACTACGAGAGAAAATGCAGGAGGGAAGTTTGAAACTTTCGAAGCCTGAAGCACTGAAACGATTCATAGCCATTGATCTATGGGAGGACACCTATTGGCAGATCAGGAACTCTAGGTAAAGGTGTTCTGGGAGGAGGCAAGTGAGAAAAGTTGAGACTCCCAAAGCCCGGAGTCCCGAAGTGGATCTCGATCGTCAATTGCGAGAGAGGACAAGGACTGTTGATATGGTCCTAGTTGAAAGTATTGAAGTCTTGAAGCTCTAGACAAGATTTTTTCAACTAAGTGCACGGTCATGACCATGGTCATATGCAGTTCGAGAGATGAGGAAAGGAGGGCTAAGGGAATATTTGGTTGTCTCCAAGACAGAAAAGTGCTAAGGGAGAATTTAGCCACGGTTTCTAGTTGTGATCACCTGGGGAGGTGGTTTGAAGGAAGTACCTGCGCAGGGTGAAACTCTGTGTCATCCAAGCATAAAAGGAAACTATTATTTTCTAAGAATGGGGATATAATATCCATGAACAAAAACAAGAAAGAGACATGTAGCATGGTTTGGAAATTTTTTTTTCGTATCATACACATAATTCTAACAAAATGGTCGCTTGCACATTTTGCAGAATTAGGAGGCTTAAGCGCATCAGCTCGAGATGCATATTGACGAAATGAAAGAAGGCAAGGGATCCTCCAGTCATGAAAAGGAGGCCAAAGGCCAGAATACCAAAGTTGGTAATGCAGAGACAGAGTCCAATGGGTGCAAGGGAAAAGCAGAGAAGGAAACGTTAATAGAAACGGTAAGAAGCCCGAAGATGGAAGTGCAAAGCTACAAAGAAGACAACGAGAGATTGATGAGAGAGAAAATCCAGATAAATGATCGAGTGTTGCAGAGATTAAATCAGTTGTAGAGGCAAATGAAGAAGGGATCATACTCAAGACAAGAGGTTGAAGGCAGGTGTCATGAAAGAGGAGATGCTCATGGAAGAGATGGTTATTCCAGAAGTGCTGGCAGAGCTCATGAACACCACTCACCTCCTTACTCAGGAAGAAATTTTTATGCATCATATGATCCCATAAGCAGTCCAGAAGTGTCTCTTGTCAGACACCAGAGAAGGAAACAAGAGGTATATTGTTTGCAGCGAGAGATGAGTAAGCTCAAGCCACCTTCCTTCGATGGTGAAAGAGAAAGGGAAGATTATGCCGAAGCATGGTTGCTTGGGCTCCAGATATATTTTCCAGTTGCATAACTATTCATTAAACCTGGAAGCCAGGATTTCCACCTACCATTTACATGGGAAATCTGTAGTGTGGTGTGACCAACTGAAGCAAGTGAATCATGTTGATGAAAGTAGGATCACTTGGAAACAATTCAAGAAGTACTTCCACAAGGAGTACCTCTCAGAGCATTTCTATGACAAGAAAATGCAAGAGCTCTTTGAACTCAGGTTGGGAAGCATGATGATGGAAGAATATGAGAAGAAGTTCTTGGGATTGTTACAGTATGTCATATTCATTGGTGATGAGAAGGTGAAAATAAAGATATTTTTAAGTGGATTTCCATCCTTCTATAAGGAAAAGATCAAATATGATGAACCCAAGACCTTAATTGAGGCCACTAGGAAGGCTAAATACTTGTATGAGAAATGCCAAGGAAGAGAATCCCTGTAGATATCTTGGAAGGACAATAAGAATGCGAATTCTGATCAGAGGAGGAAAGGATTCAAACCTCCCTTCAATAGGAATGAGCCAAATAGAGATCAACAAGATCATTATGCTAAAGGGGATTTCAAGAAGGAAGATTCCTTGGGAAAAAGGGGAAGACCACCAATCCAATGCCATGGATGCAAAGAAGATCCCGTGTACAAGGATTTCCCACACAGAAAGGACAGAGTGAATACTGTTCACAACATCCAAGAGGCTACAAAAGTCGGAGATATGGGAAGAATCTATGTAGCTTTAAATGATCGACAAGCAGAGTACCAATCCAATATGATCGAGGTGGAAGGTAAGATCATAAATCAACCTGTTGTTATTTTGATTGATTCAAGAGAAAGCCATTGTTACATTGATCCTAAGATAGTGGATAGATTACATTTGGAGAAAAGTAAACTTGGAAAAGAAAGTTTGGTTCAATTAGCCACTGGAACCAAAAGAAGAGTCGATGATATGGTCAGAGATTGTTCCATAAGTCTTAATGGTGTGAATACTAGTACTGGTTTAAATATCATACCATTTGGGTCTTATGTTGTTCTGATTGGGATGAATTGGTTGGAAAAGCATCATGTTGTCCTAGATTGTCATAACAAGACATTTACATGTCTTGATGGAAATGGAAAACAAAGAACCGTGAAAGGAGTTCCAAGACCCATCTCTATAAGGGAGATTCTGGCCTTACAACTGAAAATATGTTTTAGAAAAGGATGTCAACTATATACAACTCATGTGGAGGAGTCATTTGATACAAAGGGACCAAGCCTCGAATATTTCTTGGTGCTACAGAAATTTGAAGATGTATTCCAGAAATACCCGGATTTCCACCAATAAGGGAGATAGATTTCTCAATTGATTTAGTGCCAGGAGTTGCCCCGGTGTTGAAAACACCTTACAGAATGAGCACACTAGAATTAAAAGAATTACAAATACAGTTGGAAGAATAGTTGAAGAAAGGGTACATACGTCCAAGTGTTTCACCTTAGAGAGCACGAGTATTTTTTATCAAAAAGAAGGATGGAACCTTGAGGCTGTGTATTGACTTACGAAAGTTGAACAAGTACACTATAAATATCAAGTATCCTTTACCCTGAATTGATGACCTCTTTGATCAGCTAAGAGGAGCAAAGATATTTTAAAATATTGACCTGAGGCAAGGATACCATCAGGTAAGAATCAAGGAAGAATACATTCATAATACAACCTCTAGGACCAGGTATGGGCATTATGAGTTTGTAGTGGTGCTGTTTGGACTGACCAATGCACCAGTTGTCTTCATGTGCTTAATGAATGTCATATTCAGAAATTATCTAGACAAGTTTGTCATAGTATTCCTGGATGAAATTCTTATCTATTCTAAGTTTGAAGAGGAGCACAAACATCACTTGAGATTGGTGTTGCAGGTACTGAGAGAACATTAGTTGTATGCCAAGTTGAGTAAGTGTTTTTTTTATCAAAAGAAGATCCATTACTTGGGACACATTATTTCAGAGTAGGGCATAGTAGTATATCCAGAGAAGATTGAAGCCATTAGAGGATAGCCAACACCCAAAAATATTTCAGACATTGGATATTTTATGGGATTATCCAACTACTACAGAAGGTTCATAGTAGGGTTCTCTAATATTTCTCATCCCATCACTTCTTTGCAAAAGAAGGGGACTAAATTTGAATGGACACTCAAGTGTGAAGAGAATTTTAATCTATTGAAGGAATTACTTACTAGTGCACCTGTGTTAAAGACTGTTGACCTAAATGAAAGTTTTGTGGTATGTACAGACGCTTCTAAGGAAGGACTTGGGGGAGTCCTCATGCAAAATGGACATGTCATTGGATATGAGTCCAGAAAACTTAAGGAGCATGAGAGGATCTATGCCATGCACGACTTGCAACTTGCTACCATTGTTCATGCCTTGAGGATGTGGAAGCATTATCTCATGGGGAAGAAATTCAAATTAAGAATAGACCACATTAGCCTGAAGTATCTTTTTGAATAGTCGACCTTGAATGCTAGGCAAACAAGATGTATGGAAATTTTTAGATGGTCTTGTTACAGATCAACATTACCTACAGGTAAAGGAAAAATTACAACAAGGAAATGTACAACAGAAAGTAGAGTATGAGATAAAGGAAGATGGATTACTCATGCATAAAAATAGAATCTATGTTCCTAGTTTTGAAGAACTAAGGAATTTGGTTCTGAAGGAAATGCATGATGTTCCTTATGCTAGACACCCAGGTTACCAGAAAATATTTACAACAGCAAGAAGCCAGTTCTTTTGGCTAGGAATGAAGAAGGATGTTCTGGATTACATCGCTCGATGTATGGAATGTCAGAAGGTGAAGGCTGAGCATAGGCACCCAACAGGTTTGCTGCAACCATTTCCGATCCCAGAGAAGAAATGGGAAGTGATCACCATGGATTTCATCATAGGATTACCCAGAGCGAATAAGCAACATGATTCAATCATGGTGGTAGTTGACAAATTAACAAAGGATTCTCATTTTGTTCTTGTGAAGACAACACATACAACAACTAATATTGCAGAGATTTTCATGAAGGAAATTGTTAGGTTGCATGGGATACCTAGGACAATAATCTCGGATAGAGATACAAAGTTTACCTCCAATTTTTGGAGGGGCTTTTTTAAAGGATTTGGCACAAATCTAAACTTTACCACAACATATCATCCCCAGACAGATGGGAAAGCAGAGAGGGTCAATCGAATAATTGAAGACATGTTGAGAATGTATGTGATGGATAATCCATCTAAGTGGGAAGATTACTTACACTTGGGTGAGTTTGCATATAACAATGGGTATCATGCTCCATTGATAATGAGCCCATTTGAAGCCTTGTATGGTAGGAAATGCAATACTCTAGTGAGTTGGGACAACCCAACATATAGGGTGGTACTTGGGCCAGAGTTGCTCAAGGACATGGAAGACCGAGTGGTCAAGATTAAACAGAATTTAAAGGCAGCTCAAGATAGACAAAAAGTTTATGCAGACAAGAATAGGATAGTTAGATAATTTAATGTAGGGGAGCATGTACTTTTGAAAGCTAATCCCAAGAAAAGCTCTTTTAAATTGGGTAGTTGTACAAAGTTGGCAATGAGATTCTATGGTCCATTTGAAATATTGGACAGAATAGGGCAAGTTGCATACATGCTTGAATTGCCTGCTTCCATGAATGTGCAAAATATTTTTCATGTATCTTTACTAAAGAAATATGTACATGATCCTAACCATGTTATTGATTGGCCTTTGATTTAGGTAGAGACGGAGGGGGACTTTCAATTTTAGCTAGTGCGAGTATTGGACATAAAAGTCAAAATGCTCCGGAATCGAGTTATAGAACTGGTAAAAGTTTAGTGGACCTGCTACAATCCTGAAGAAGCTACCTGGGAGCATGAATATGTCATGCAGGTAGAGTACCCACAAATTTTTGAATAAATTTGAGATTTTGATCTATGTTTTGTATATGCACTGAGGACAATGCCAAAATAAGGGGGAGGATATGTAACACCCCAAGTTTTGAACCCCCATTTTAAATAATGTATTGTTTCAATGCTGAGAGGACAGAGTGCCCAAACAATTATTGAAGGGCCAATATGCCCAAGAAATGTAATGTTTTGATCATTAATAATAATAAACACATCACTTGCTCCTAGACGAATAAGGACTAGATTTATAGGGGGCTATTATTCCAGAAGAGAGGGAGATTGAGGGACTAAGTGTTATTCCTATTTTCTTATTACCATTTTTTTCTAAGGGAGAGGATCGGTTACGTGAACTTCTTGGGGAAGGCTAGGAGGTTCTTGTTTTCCCCATGAGGTTACTTAAACCCCCCTCTGGTCTGATGGGGGGGTTGGATTGATGACTTGGTCATTGATTTCCCATTCACTCACTCATTATTCCCTCACACACTCCCATGCACTCCCTGACCCATTCATTGACCCATCCTCACTTGCTTATTGGTTGGCAAGGCGAAAGGAAACAGAGCTGCTGAAGAATTAGCCATGGGATATTTGGTTGTAGTGGTTGCTGGTGTGATCCAGCCATGACCTGGGGCCTGCATGTCTGAAATGCATTTGTCTGTGCCATGTTTTGATCACAACTGTGAGTCTTGAGAGTTCCAACATTGAGATTATGGACCAACTGTGATGGAAGCCCTGGCAGGAAGGAGAAGGAATTCTTGAGGGATTGCGTGGTAGAGAAGGGTGGATGCCCATTCTCTCGGGTGGCACAAGATGGGTAGAAGAGAGATGGGTACTTGAATTGTTGTTGGGAAACCTTTGAGAGCTTGAGAGCTAAATGTTTTGGGAACCCAAGTACACTTTGGAACTGTCCTTGTGGATTCATATCCCTGGCTCGGGGGTCACACTGCTATTGAGATTTGTAGCAACGATGTCTACGGTTGGGTGGAACATCCATGTTCTGCAGCCAGTCAGTGTCATATTTCATAAAGATAAGTGCTCTTTGTCGTGATATCCATACATGTGTATGAATGTATTTCCACTGTGTAATTTAATTATCATCTACATGTGTATGAGTGTGTTTTCATTATGTATATTTAATTATTGTTTAATGTAATCTTTAGATTATGCATGCTTGTTGGATATTGTTGTGCATGTTGTTAAATCTGTTATCTTATTCATCCTTAATGACTAAAGAAGGTATCTATAAGAGAAATAAGTCTGAGGGAGGGTTTGCAGGTAGCGTACCCGGCCTGTGGGTGGCTGGGTATGTTACATCTAGTCTCTCAAGAACTTACGAGAGTTAACTGCCACCTAGTTTAGTTAACTAGTCAACTATTCTTCAGTTAACTGACTGGACAGAGAGTAGTGAGGATTTAACTCAGGGAATCAAGGCTAATGTTCCACTCTAGTGATGATACCAAGGAAAGGTCAAATTAGCATGGTGATGATCCTAATGTTGCATGGTGACAAAACCAATCAACATCTAAACTCAACTCAACTAGTTAAACTGAAGTGTCAACTGAAAGAGAATATTCTCTAGGTGCAATATTCTCCCCTAAATTATAGGATACAGGATAATGACTAATTATAACTAATAAACAAGGAAAAAAATTAGGAAAAAGAAATCTTAGGTGTGTGTGAAGTAACTCCAACACCCCCCCTGAACATCACTATGGTGAAAATAAAGATTGGGTCCCGGCGACGAGGCCATGTTAGGTGCCCAACTACAAAAGATACAATGAAGATAAATTGGGGAAACAGGGAAAAACTCAAGGGAAAAACCCCTCTCAAGGTACAATGTATGTAAAAATAAGAACTACAGTTGCTAGGAAACTGTCTCCTTCACTCCAAGATGAAGTCACAGAGAATGGAACTTCTTCTCAGTGAAGGTCTTGGTGAATATGTTTGTCATCTATTCTACTGAAGGACAAAACTGTAAGTCGTTGATCCCATCGTGTACTAATTCCGCTATGTAGTGCATGTGGATATCGATGTGCTTCATCCGCTACCTCTTAACTTGATTTCTGCAGAGCTTCAAAGTGATCTGGTTGTCACCCCAAATGACGATCGGCCGATGAAACTGAATTCCCAACTCAGTGAGAAAATGTTGTAGCCACATATCCTGAATGGTTATGTTAACTACCCCTCTGTACTCTTCCTCGAATGAAGATAGAGAAATGAGAGCTTGCTTCTTTCTCAACCAACAGATAGGCTCAAAACCAATACTAAGTGAATAACCAGATGTGGACTTGTGATCAGTGTTATCACCAACCCAATAAGAATCAGTAAACCTGATGAGATATAATGTAGAGTTTGCTGCATAATGAATCCAAAAGGTGATGGTGCCCTATATGTATCAAAGGATACACTTTGCAGCCTTGCAATGTAGCTCATGCGACTCCTGCATGAAACTGGAAACTGTGCCAATTACAGATGCAAGGTTTGGTTTGGAGTGTGTGAGATACAACAAAATCCCCACTAGCTATCTGTACAGTGTGCTTTCAACCAGTGGAGTCTCCCCGCCATCCTCAAGTTTAACTCCTGATAGTTAAGGAGTCAAAGCAGACTTGTAGTCTGTCATGTCAAATCTCTCAAGGAGATCTCATGCATACTTTCCCTAAGATAGTTTGATTCCTGATGCATCCTGACTGATCTCGAGTCCAATGAAGACGTGTAGTGGACCCGTGTCCATCGTCAAAAAACTGTCATGTAGAATCCTCTTGACTGCAGCAATCGTTGAAGTTGAGCACCCAGTGATCAAAAAATCATCAACATACAAAACTAAAAGTAGAAGTGAATCATCCATCCTGAGCATGTAGACATTCGGGCTTGATTTACATCGTACAAAGTTCTGTGACAATAGGTAGGAATCCATCTTTTCATACCATTCCCTCAGAGCTTGCTTGAGTCCATAAAGTGAATTCTTCAGTCGACAAACCAAAGCTGAGTCCTGCATAAATCTCTAGGGTTGCTCCATGTAGATCTCCTCAAAGATATCACCATGAAGAAATTCACTCTTCACGTCCATCTAATGGAATTCCCATCCCTTGGCTACCACAATGAAAAGTGCTAATCATATGGCATACATCTTCGCTACTGGAGTGAAGGTCTCATCATAGTCAATACCATGAACCTGGTGAAATCATTTGGTGACAATCTTGGCTTTGTATCTTCTAATCTATCCATCTACTATGCTCTTGGTCCTGTAGACCCCTCTACATATGACAAATTTCCTCCCAGAAGGAAGGGGAACCAGATCCCAAGTCTGGTTCTCAAGGAGGGAGTTGTACTCCTCCTACATGGAGGATTCCCAAAAGGGATTTCTAGCAGCCTCGCCATAAGACTATGGATTTGAAGACCGAACCAAGAAAATATGCCTGGAGGGAAATGGTTCAGTGGAAGTGAGTGTAATAGGAGGCTCCTTGAAATCAGATCGACTCCTCCTAGTATTGGCTGGATCACCAACGAGATCCCCTTAAGCCTGAAGAGTAGTCTGTGCCCACTTGGGCCTCTTCTCTAGCTCTACAACTACATTTGGATGCTCTCACTTTGCATTCGACTATACTGACTCTAAATATGAATCATATGAGTCCTCTGAATCATAAATCTCATCTAAAGAAGAGTCAGCATGTGCATGCTCATCATCTCAGACAAGTGGAAGAGTGAAGGTGTCTGCATGCGGTTGCTGAGGTACATGCGGGACACTTTCCTCGAATTGGACACTACGCTCAATGATGAGCTGATCCGAGGAAATATCAATAAGATGATATCCCTTCACACTGTTGGGGTATCCAACAAAAATTCACTCAGTGCTATGTGGATCAAGTTCGTTCCTCTTTTCAGAGGGAATTCGGGCCCATGCACGTGAACCAAAAATGTGAAAGTGGGTCACTTCTGGTTTGAAGCCGCTCCAAGCCTCATAGGGATTATTATCCTTGAAATATCTATGAGGAGATATGTTTTGGATCTATGTTTCACAATTAATTTCTTCAGCCCATAGTATCTATGGTAGTGAATTTTCATGCAACATGCAAGATGCCATCTCCTTTAGAGATATGTTTTTCTACTCAACAACTTCATTTTGATGCGGAGTATAGGGAACTATGTGCTGCAACTGGATCCTTGCCTCATGGAAAAGATTATGGATATCATGATTTACATACTCTCCCCTATTATAATTTCGGAGGACTTTTAACTTATTTCCAGACTGTGTCTCAACCAAGGCTTTGAACTCTTTGAGGTGTTGAAAGACCTCATATTTTTTCCTGAGAAAGTAGATCCATGTAAAACGTGAGAAATCATCAACAAAAATGAGAACAAACCTCACTTTGATGATGGATGGATGTGGAAAATGAACCATAAGGTCACTATGGATCATATCTAAAGGTGAGGAAGCTCGCTGAGACTTTCCTTTGTCGACTTTCTCTTGAGGGTGTTTTCCGACAACACATCCCTCACATACTCCCTTGGAGAAATGGATGTCTGGTAAACCATCAACTAATCTTTGCTTGCTAATTTGTTGCATGTATCTAAAATTCAAATGTCCAAACCTTTCGTGCCATATCCTACTACTTTCATCAGCATGAGTAATAAGTAAAGAAGAATCAAGTTCAATGAATTCTGAAAAAGTATACAATCTAGAGTAATGATTTACCTCACCGGTAGAAACCCTGGAGTTGGTTTGCATGTCGTAGATGTCCACAGAATTTGGTGTGAAGATGAATTTCTTTCCAGTGTCAAAATTCATCATCTGATACATGGAGAGAAGGTTGACAGAGAGTTTGGGAACATGAAACACATTCTCGAAGCTTCCATGGGTGAGTTCAATCCTTTCTTTGCCGGTGACTTCAACAGAAGAGTTGTCCCCCATCAGAATAAGAGGACCTTTTCATGCATCCAATGAATAATAGACTACTTTTGAGGCAACCATGTGATGTGATTCTCTTGAATCTACGATCCAAGCATCCAGAGAGGAGTTCATTGCAATCAAGGCATGGTGAGAATTGCCTCTCTTGGAATTCAGATATTATGGATTCTTCTTATTTGCACCCTCGGGGATGTGATCTCCAAGGTTGTTTTGATGAAGTAATTGAGACATCTGATCTATTTTTTTTTTCATGCATGTGGATTCTAAATGGAATCCTTTGTGTGAGTATGTGCATTTCTCCCATTTCTCCCCTTTTCTCCTTTGGATCTGGAGGCATCAGTGAAGGGTTTTGTGTACCCTTCCTTCTTCATATGTGCATGAGATTTTCATTTATATTTACCTTTAGATTTCTGATATCTGTGGCTGCCATCATTCACAATGAGTGCATGCACCCTTGGGACTTTTATTGTGCCCATGTTGATGATCTTGGTTTGCTCTTATGTCAGGGATTCGATAAAGTCCTCAAGAGAATTCATATTCCAGGTGGCTCCATAGGAGAATCTAACAGTATGGAATGTAGATATGAATACAGATAATTCAGAACCAATATTGGAGAGAATGGTGAGAACCATTTGTTTCTCATCCTTTGATTTATCAACCACACAAGCTTTGAGTTGTGACAGTAAATCCTTGAATTTTCTAAAGAAATCTTGGATATTGTCGAAGATTTTTGGATCAAATATGAGTAGCTCCACCTCCAACATGTGTCCCCTAATCTCATCCTGTTTTCCAAAGAGCCCTTCCAAGGTGGTACAGGCTTCATTAGGAGTCTTACAGGAAGATATATGAAAAAGGAGATCAGGAGAAACAAGACTACAAATTGTTCTGAGTGCCTCATCCATGCAATTTAAATACTTAGATTTTTCTATGGTTGATGTCAGTTCTGTATCGGTATTCAAGGTTGTTAGGACCCTACAATGTACCTTTTTGCTCACACCTTTTGCTACCATTACACCCTTTTTCCACTCACATTTTAACTTATATTATCACCTTACCCTATCTCTCCAAAGGTATATAACATCTCTTCTCTTTACTATATGTTTAATCTGTTTTGCATATAATTTTGCATTACTCTCATACTTAACTGTTGATCAGAAATAAATAAGTACTAAAATAGTTCGAACTGCAAATTAGCATTGAGGCCTGTTGCTTAAACAGTTAAAGCACGCAAACCCTGTGGCTGAAATAGTCTGTGGTCTACGATGCTGAAACAAAAACTCACACAGAAGAAGCTGCTACACTCTTTGTGGTCTACAATGTTGAAACAACAACTCACACAAAAGCTATTACACTCTCCGTGGTCTACGATGCTGAAACAACAACTCACACAAGAAGAAGCTGCTACACTCTCCGTGGTCTATGATGCTGAAACAACAACTCACACAAAAGTTGTTACACTCTCTGTGGCCTACGATGCTGAAACAACAACACAAAGATGTTACACTGACCACAACAGCCGCACCTTGAGACAGAATTAACCATTGCTGCTGCGTGAGACCATGTTACTGAAACAGTTAAAATGCAAATCTTGTTGCTGAAACAACCCGTGATTTGCGATGCTGAAACAACATACAACAACAGTAACAAGAAGATAAATAAGGAAGTTGTTACTCCAGCCGCAACAGCAACACATCACTCAACACCTTTTCAACTATTGTAATAGCATTCTGTTACAGGAGACCAAGATATCCTACTCCAATATAGAGATTTGATCTGACTAAGAATAGGATTCAGATGCGCACATGTAATTTGATGATCAAAATTGTATCAAGGGGATTCTCCTCTTTAAATAAGAGGAAATCATCATTAGAGAGGATCTTCTTTTTGGCTAAGAAAGGATTTACAGAGAAAGATGTATTTTACTTCAGATTGTAATATGATACAATTGACAGATGAATAAAAGATTGTTCTAAGCATTTCTCTCTAGTTCCTTTCATTTCAGAGGAATCTTGTGAGAAGAGAGGGCCCACTTTCTTCACAAGATTCACCCATTAGCTTTGTAGTGTGTTAGTGTTATTTCTGTTCATGCCTTGATTAAATTATGTTTTGCTGAAACACTACTTTACTGAACTCTGTTTTGCTGAAACTCTTCTTTACTAGTTGTTACATTGTTTTCATATGATTCATGCTTGGGTAACTGTTAAATCATTCTAGTTAGGATTCCTGTTTGGTGAATTTATGAAAGTGTGATAATCAGGAAACAGGTGTTGAAGATTCCTGCTTAGGGATTAGGGTCCTGTTCTCTGTTAAGAGATAGTTAGCCTTTAGTGTGTGTCAATCATTTCAGTTAGCAATGAGTTCATGAAAGTGTGATGATCGGAAAAATGTGCTGAAGATTCCTGCTTGGGGAATAGGGTCATGTTCTCGTTTATAGAATATTTGGTCTTTCCTTTTGTAGTATCTTGTTGTTATTTTCTTAAATGTAATCTAGGATTCTTTAGATAATTATTTCTTTAAACTTTGAACTCTGCAATAGGTAGGTTGCTTTCCTGTAATTCAAAGTAGAACTTCAGTTTGTTCAAGGCAAAGTGTGATTAATGTATTTTTACTACAACTCTAGATTGATTTTGAGATTGAGCATATACAGTGCGTGATTAAATTTGAAATAAGAAGACTTCCCTGGGTTGAAAATTTATGTAGCACTTGATTGTTTAGTTAAATAAGCAATTATAGTGACCAACATTTTGGCACCATTGCTAGGGAAGGTAATTATAGATTTCAAAAGAACTTATGTTCTTTCAGATACAAAGATTGCATGAGAGGATGTGGAGACCCCAAAGACACTGACCCTACAGGTGGCAGGGGCAGAGGAAGGGGAGGAAGAAAGACTTATATTGACGAGATTATATCAAAGTCTGAATCTACTGCTCAATGACCAAACTCTCGGAAACCAAAATCCCAACCTTCATTTCAAGCAAACTTTGAAACGGGGAAAGAGGTTTGGAGTCCTGAGATAGTCAAGAAACTAGCAGGAAACATTGAGGACAGAGAAAGCGCATCAGGGGAGAAAACAGAAGAAAACATGGATGAGTACAATGAAGAATTTCATCCTGAAGAACAGGCAGGTCCTGAAAGAGAGGTAAATGATGAAAACTCTTTTTCCACATTAGGATTTCCTATTGGTGATATTCCTAGAGGGGTAGCTCCCATGAAGAACATTCCACTCTCAACACTACCTAACTTTCATGGTTTGTCTTCAGAGGATCCTGATGAATTCCTTTTTGAGTTTGACATATTATGCAAAAGTTATGATTACATTTCCAATGCTCAAAAATTAAAGCTATTTCCAGCAACATTGAAAGGAAATGTACTAAGATGGTTCATGAGTCTTGGAGGCCATGTAATCACAACATGGGATCAAATGAAACATAAATTCCTACATAAATATCAGGACTATTGCCGAACAAGAGAAAAAAGGGAAGAACTATTTAAGATGATACAGAAAGAGGATGAAAATCTAGAGGACTTTGTAGAAAGGCTACAGTATAATCTACAAAGATCCAGTCAGCACGATGTAAGTAAAGATATTCTTAAAACAATATTATTAAAAGGAGTAAGGGATGACTGTCGAGATATGCTGAATATGCTTGGAAAAGGGGAAATATCTAAAGAATCATACGATAAAATTGTTAACCTATGTAAAAGATGTTCAAGAGGAGCTTCAAGGAATAGATCAAATAGCAGGGATACCACATTCTCAAGAGTTCAAAAATCATCCAGTGGAGGAGAAACAAGAGCCAAAATAGGTAATTTACTTGAAGGTTTTAAAACTGAAATGTTAAGCTCTTTTACCTCACAAATTGATACCCTGCAGATTCAAAAGAAACAAGCCGAAGCAGAAACAGCTCTGTCCATCTTTTTTTCTAAATGCAGAGACAAGCACCCACAAAGGGAATGCCCATTGGACAAAAAGCCAATCTGCACCATCTGTGATAAAGATCATGAAACTCAACAATGTCCTTCTTTACCAGGGATCAAGGCAACCTTACAACCAACTGATGAAGAGGCTGAAGCTATCTATCTGTTGACACAGAGAAGGCAATGGAAACCGCGGGGACAAGGTATGAATCCTAACATGCCATTTACATATTCTAATCGTTGGAAAAAATATCCTTCTTTTAATCAAATGAATTACCGTCCCTATAATCAAATGCAATACCTAAATCAAATGAATTACCCACCCATGCAACAAAATAACCCACCCTTTGTTGATCCGTCAATGTGGACTCCTTGGCCTCCACAACAACAACAACCGTATCAGAACCAATGGAATCCAAATTGGAGAGGACAACAACCCCCCTTCCCAAATCAATTACCCCAATCACAATTCCTGCAACCACTCTCCTTACCATCAGGTACCCCACCAAACAATCAAATAATGAGGCCCCAACTACCTGTATAACCTAACCCTAACCCCAATAATAAAGTTGTGCAGTGCATTGATATTCATAACCAGCCTACATTTTCTCTTCTCCCTGCGCAATGCAACGATATTCGCTTATGATCAGGGAGAATAGTAGAACCTATCATAGCTGATGTTACCTCTTCTGATAAAGAGGAAACAAAAGAGCATGATGTACCTAAAGAGGTACAATCATCCTCTAACACTGTTGCTGAAACAACAAAACCACCATTTCCTGAGCATTTAGCTTTGACTAAAACGCCTGAGCCACCTGCTTTCAATCTTCTAGGGTCATTACAAAATCTTTATGTCAAAATTCCTCTATTACAAGCACTCTGAGATTTACCAATCTATGCCAGGACTATGCGAGATATTTGTGTTAAAAAACCTGGTAGGAAAATTAAGAATCCCCTCACAGTTCACGTCATGGGTGACATGTCTGCACTAATGTCAGGTAAAGTTCCCCCAGTGAAATATGGTGATCCCGACCACCCTACTGTCTCAATACAAATTGGAAAAATGATAATCCCTTGAGTCCTGGTAGACTTAGGTGCTGTTATCAATATTATGACTCTGGAAACCTCAAAATTGTTACAACTGCAGAATGAAATCAGAGACACCCCAACTATCCTAGAATTAGCTGACCACTCCACAATCAAACCGGAGGGAGTCATTGAAGACTTAATTATCTCAGTGGAATCCTAGAATTATCCAGCTAACTTTGTGGTATTACAACCTAAAACAAAGTTGGGGGGCCACCCTCTAATTTTGGGCAGGCCTTGGCTAGCCACAACAGACGCTTTTATCAGTTGTAGATCAGGATCAATGACAATTTCCAATGGTTACGAGACCAAACAACTTACCCTCTACCCTCACACTATGCCCTTGATTAATAATGATAATTCTGTATGGGTAGACTTTGATGATCAACTTACTCAACCCATATTAACTATCGGACAAGCCTTAAGCCTTAAAGATGCCACTTAGGATGAAGTAATTAATAATTTTATTTGTGAACCCTCCTCTGTGACTCCAGAAACTCATAACCAATTAGCTGCACTTTTGGAGTCAGATAAGCAGGAAAACCTTAACTCTGAAAACCCACCTCAAACATCTGCCACCATCTCTTCTAAAAGCATACCAGTAGAAATTGAACCTGGAAAAACATTGAACATAAACCCCAACCTGAAAGATGTTGAAACACAACAATTAATGAAGTTACTTCTTGAACATAAAGAAGCATTCGTGTGGGACTATACAGATATGAAAGGAATCTCTCCCAAATTATGTACTCATCGTATATATATCAAGGAAGATTGTCGACCGATCTGCCAATCTCAACAACGAATGAACCCTAATTTAAGAGAAATCCTTAAAGAAGAACTTCAAAAATTGCTCAACACAGGGTTTATATATCCTATATCAGACAGTGAATGGGTTTCCCCGTTGGTAATAGTTCCTAAGAAAAATAGGAAATGGAGAGTATGTGTGGATTATAGAGCCTTAAATAAGGCTACTAAAAAAGATCACTTTCCATTACCATTCATTGATCAGGTGTTAGATAGTTTGTCAGGGAAGAAATTTTTCTCCTTTTTAGATGGTTTCAGTGGGTATAATCAGATTAAAATTGCACCCCAAGACCAAGATAAGACCACCTTTACTAGCCCTTGGGGAACGTTTGCTTATAGCGTCCTCCCATTTGGACTATGTAATGCACCAGCAACCTTTCAAAGAGAAGTTATAGGAATCTTTTTTGATATGCTTAATGACTCTATGGAAATTTTTATGGATGATTTTACCCCTTATGGTGTTTCTTTTCAGGAAGCACTACAAAACCTTGAGAAAGTACTTAAACGATGTATACAATCCCACCTCTCCTTAAGTACAGAAAAATGTCATATGATGATGAGTGAAGGAATAGTGCTTGGACATTTTATTTCATCTCAAGGAATTCAGGTGGATCCATCCAAGATACAAGTCATTAAAGATCTTCCTACTCCCAAAACCCAAACAGAGGTAAGAAATTTTCTAGGACATGCTGGATACTACAGAAGATTTATCAATTTTTTTTCCAAAATAGCTTCTCCCATGTTTGTGTTACTGATGAAAAATGCCAAATTCAAATGGACTAATACTTGCCAGGAAGCATTTAATACACTTAAACATCAGTTATCTATAGCCCCTATTCTAAGAGGACCTGATTGGACACTTCCCTTTCATATATCCTCTGATGTTTCAGATACTGCAATAGGAGTTGTTTTGGGACAAGAAGAAAATCATCTTCCTTATGTTATTTATTTCATTAGCAAGAATATGACTCCTACTGAACTTAACTATACAGTTACCGAAAAGGAATTTTTAGCAGTTATCTATGCTATTAATAAATTTTGACATTACATCACTGGCTACTCTACTCAGCTATCAAATATCTAATGAACAAACCTATCACAAATGCTAGAGTCACCAGATGGTTACTATTATTACAAGAATTTGATATTACAATTGTAGATAGACCAGGAAAAGAAAATGTAGTTGTCGATTTCCTTTCTCGGTTAACACCTGATGATGATACCCTAGTAGATGATTCCTTTTCTGATGAATATCTATTTGCAGTATCTCCTCACTCACCTTGGTATGCAGACATCGCTAACTACTTTGTTGCAGGGAAGTTACCACCACACCTATCCCACCGGGAGAAAAGAAGAATCATTCAACAAAGTGCTTGGTATAGCTGGATAAGTGGGTTTCTTTTCCACACAGGAATTGATCAAGAAATCCAAAGGTGCATTAGAGAAGATGAGGTCTATGATCTACTAAAATCTTGTCATGATGGCCCTTGTGGAGGGCATTTTGCTGATAAAAGAACGACACATAAAATTCTCAGGATGGGGTATTATTGGCCCTCACTCTTTAAAGATGCAAAGAAATATGTTCGGGCCTATGATAGCTGTCAAAGAATGGGCCAACCTAATCATAGAGATGAAATTCCATTAAACCCCCAGATAGTACTCGAACCATTCGAAAGATGGGCCTTAGACTTTGTAGGACCCATTAATCCCCCATCCAATCAAAAAGTTTACATAGTGGTCTACATAGATTATATGACCAAATGGGTGGAAGCTAAAGTACTCCATAGAGAGACTGAAGAAGCAGTTATAAATTTCCTATTTGAAGACATCTTCATCAAATTTGGAGTGCCGAGAGAATTAGTTACAGATGGGGGACCTCCTTTCACTTCTCACGGTTTTAAAGCCACCCTTCATAAATATCATATTCAACATAGAATGACTACACCATACCACCCCCAAGCCAATGGGAAGGTGGAAAGCACAAATAAAGTAATAGAAGCCATTCTCACAAAAACATAAAGGACTAGTCTCACAGGCTCCCTGAAGCATTATGGGCCTACAAAACTACCAGGAGAAATACTACAGGATTCTCTCCCTATGAACTAGTTTATGGAAAGAGTGTCGTCTTTCCTTTGAAATTTGAAATCAAAACCTTAAGAACTGCTTCAGTTGTCAACCTTGATTTGACCGATGCACAGACAGCTAGGTTGCAGCAGCTTAATGAATTGGATGAAAAAAGACTAGATGTCATTCATTAGACGACTATGATTCAACAACAAAGATCAAAATGGCATGACAAAACTATCAAGCATAATTAGTTCCAAAAAGGTAATTGGGACCTACTGTATGACTCTCGATTCAAAGAATTTCAAGGGAAACTATGTACAAGATGGCTTGGACCTTACGAAGTAGACACTGTTTTCCCCAATGGAACAGTAAGGCTCCTCACAATCAATGACTCTAAAACGCCGTTACTTGTAAATGGTCATTAGCTCCGTCTGTACCAGCGCCCCATTTCCAAGGAAGATTTTAAGACCACATGTGTGGAAGACTCTCATTACCTCTTTTTAGAGGGGCCTCCTACCCCTCATTGCAATTAATTCTTTTTAATTTAATTTCTTTAGTATTAGATTAGATTTCGTTTACTAATAATCCCTGTCAGGAAATAGCATGTTACAATTGATTTTTGCATATTCTCGATCAAAGCAAAGACCTACTAAGAAAGGACGATCTTACATCAAGAAGAGACAAGCTTCCCCATTGCTGAAACACCACTGTTCAACAATTTTCTACATTTTCCCCATTGTTGAAACACCATTGTTCAACAATTTTCTACATTTTTCCATTGCTGAAACACCCCTGTTCCGAAATTTTCCACATTTTCCCCATTGTTGAAACACCACCATTCAACAATTTTCTACATTTCCCCATTGCTGAAACACCCCTATTCCGCAATTTTCCACATTTTCCCCATTACCGAAACACCACTGTTCAGCAATTTTTCACATTCTCCCCCATTGTTGAAACACCACTGTTCAACAATTTTTCACATTTTCCCATTACCGAAACACCACCGTTCAGCAATTTTTCGCTCTTCTCTGTATGGCTGAAACACCACTTCCTCAGTAGTATTCTGCAACATCACCCTTCAACAAACATTTCTCTATTCTTTCCCTGTTGCTGAAACACCAACTTTTCAGCGTTCTCTGTCAATAAGCTTTTGCGCTCTCATACTACATTTTGTCCTTCCAGTAAACAAATCCTTGATACAATTCCTCTAACAAATCAAAAGTCTCCACCATGGCCACTGCAGAACTATTATGGAAAGGCACTATATTTTGTTTGAAGCATGAATCAAAAGGTAAAGATGAGGTATGTAAATTTTATATGTAAATACAATTGAGCTATAGTTAATGAGAAGATCCCAACTCATAATTACCACTCATGTAAAATCATTATTTCAACCGTACTTGAAGGGGGGGGGGGAATATCGAAATCTTATACCATCATTTCACACGAACCAACCACCGTCATTCTCTTTTTACCATCCTTTCGTTGTTTTACCACCATTTGCATTCCTTCACCTGAAAAACTCTCTCTCCACAGAAGCGGTTACTCGACTCTCTGACGGTGCATTTTACTGAGTTGTTATCTATGGGAGGCCCTGTTATACGATACAAACCCACCACGATAGCCCTGTTAGAACTATATCCAGAAGTATATCAAATTTTTTTGCAGGCAGGATGGCTGGGTTATTTTTAGAGGCTCCGGGGATTTGATCAACAATAGGTTCTTCAATTTGCTCGAAATCTCCAGGAAGATCATTCCATTGTTCAGGGGGTTCGGATTCCAGTTACAGAGGAGGATATAGAATAGGTTTTGGGTCTCCCTACCAATGGCATTCGCTGGTTCAGCCGCAAACATATCATTCTTAATGCCCAACAGGATTTCCTCTTGCCAGGGAAACAAATTGAACCTAAAGGTCGGGGTGTCTGACTTAGCTCGTTGCCGCCTCCATGGCCGAAAGTTGCAAATTTTGTCAAGCACTACCTTACCTATGAAGGTCGATACCAGGTAGTCTACCAGTATGATTTTATCCTGTTGTCTCATTTACAGCATGCTAGATTGGTAAACATTCCTTATTATCTGCTCAGATGTCTTAAAAATATGTCACACTACTGTAAAAAGGATAAAAATCCCACCCTTTCCCTCACCCATCATCGTCTAGCTCAACTTCTTATCCAAAAGGGTTTTTCCCAACAAAACCCTCCACTAAACAACCCACCCATAGACCCCCAAGAAGCTGTTGAAATTCCTTAAAATCTTCAGGAACAACAACCACAAAACCCTCCAGACCCTCCAGAAGTACCTAACAGTCCGCCTACAGACCCAATCAATCCAATTAACCCCCCTACCATACCAAGCGCATCCCACATTTTACTAGAATCATCCACTCCTGTCGTTCATATCCTTAGCGATGATTCTGAACCAGACAATTCTCCCTATCCCATCATTGAGGAAAAGCCCCCACACAAACGAAAGCAAATTTCTTTCTTTCCACCCTTTTTACAAAGAAAACGAACAAGGGCCTCAACAAGAACAACCACCACTGCCACTGCCCTAAATCCCTAACCCATCCGGTTAAAACCCCGTACACTTCCAACCTCCCAAATTATGGAATCTTTACCTATTCCACCCACGGGCACTGAAACACAAGAAATAGAGACCTAGTGTGTTGCGACATCATCCGTTTCAAATTTAGTAGCTGAAACACAAGAACCAACTACTCATTCAGTAGCTAAAACACAAGAACCAACTACTCATTCAGTAGCTGAAACACAAGAACCATCTACTCATCAAGTAGCTGAAACACAAGAACCAGCTACCCATTTAGTAGCCGAAACACAAGAACCAGCTACTCCTTCAGTAGCTAAAACACAAGAACCAGCTATAGCTGTCACACAAGAACCAACTACAGCTGAAACACAAGAACCAGCTACTGATATTGTTACTGAGACACAGGAATCATATGCCCAGTGTGCTGCAACATTACTTTCTTTACATCAAGAAGTTGAAACACAAGCATCAACTGTTGATCCTATAGCTGCTCCAAAAGAACCAGCTAGTGCGGTTGTGACTGCTACACAAGAACTAGTCACCCCTCAACTAGAACCAACAATGGCCTCTATCTTACAAGAAAATGAGTTCCTAAGGTATGAACTAGAAGCCTACAAGCAAGAGCTAGCCATGGAAAAGGAAGCCTATGAGAAGGAACTTAAATTGTACACCCTAGCTCGCATAGCGACCATGACAGAAGAAAATACAACAGAGAATCCATGTAGAGAGTATATGTGCAGTCAATGTGGGGACATCTACTATCAAGCAGGCTACAAAGTAATTCAAATTCCAATGCCAGGAGCTTCCCCTGCACCTACGACTTTTGCAGTCAAAGAAGAACGCCCTGTTGTTACACAAGAACCAGCAGGAGCTTCCAAAATTAAAACTGAACCCTGGCCTACAACAATTGTCAAATCTGAAGCCCCTGTCTTTGTTAATAAAGATGTACAAACATTGCTTATTGATTAATCTACCCCTCCTAGCCAGATCAATACCCACACCTTTGTGGAACAAGCCACTCAGACCCTACCTCAGCCTACCACTTGCAACGCTGAAACACAAACTCAACCATGGGATGAGCAGACAATAATTGACAAATGGAAAAAAGAGTCTGTTGTTACACAGGGCAAAATCCTGCAGGAACATAGACTAATCTAGCTAAACCATATCTATTCAAATTGGGAAGCTTTGGACCAAACACGCCAGGAATCCCGTGCCTATAAGAAACAGAATAAAGAGCTAAAAGGAAGATTGCTCCTGATATTTGACTTGGCACAAAAGTTGTTGGCTGCAAGGAAACCATCATGCAATTACTCTTTGTTCCTCATGGAACAACTTACATTGTTTCAGATTAAATCAATCAAAGAAGGAAGACCCCATGCAGTGTTAAATCCAACAAATTTTGTTAAGACTTTTGCATAAGCCTCTGCTATGGATCAACACCTCCTCTGTGAGGTATATTTTCATAATGAGGCCATCCCTGAGAACTGATAGCTTAACCTTAACCCTCTTGTCGATGGCATCCAGATTCGGGCACTCACCTCCTTCCTTAACAATCAAATTATATGGCAGGATGACTTCCTAGCTGCCAAGCATAATGAGGATAACTGCCTTCTCTGGATATGGCTAGAACCCGAAAATTTTGCCACCTTTGTTACAGAGTATTATCAGTTTTTGAAGAAACCAGGGATGACTCAACACATTCAGCAACTACAGACAACAGTGCTTCAGGATTGTCAACAGTTCATTAAATCCACAGAGATTGTTGCCCTACAAGCAAATAACATATTTTGGCAACAATATACTAGGAAAAGACAGGAACACAATCCCTTTACCCCCACTAATCTACAAATAGCAATCTCTAGGGTACCCAGCTACATCAAGTGTGTTCAGCAATGTGCTGAAAGATGGATAGGTTATCCGTT
Organism: Picea engelmannii; assembly: GCA_009831015.1. Taxonomy (NCBI): domain Eukaryota; kingdom Viridiplantae; phylum Streptophyta; class Pinopsida; order Pinales; family Pinaceae; genus Picea; species Picea engelmannii. The sequence continues at coordinate 422,315 of ML784082.1, read as the reverse complement.
TCATTTTCCTATCCTGTGGATGCCAGCAAAAAAATATCAAGTTCATTATAAGTTGCCCAAGAAGGCCGAAATAGCATCTTGGCAAAGGCTACAACGCGTTCAAGGATTCAGAGCTCCAACAGATAGTACTTTCCACAGCTACTGCTTAAGTAACTTGCACGCTCAAAGTCAGTATCCATATTTTGATTCAGATTGAAGTTGCCTGAGGACATGCAACCTTTTAAGTTGGGGGGGATGTTAGGACCCTACAATGTACCTTTTTGCTCACACCTTTTTCTACCATTACACGATTTTTCCACTCACATTTTAACTTATATTATCACCTTACCCTATCTCTCCAAATGTATATAATATCTCTTCTCTTTACTATATGTTTAATCTGTTTTGCATATAATTTTACATTACTCTCGTACTTAACCGTTGATCAAAAATATATAAGTATTGAAACAATTCGAACTGCGGATTAGCTTTGAGGCCTGTTGCTGAAACAGTTAAAGCACGCAAACCCTGTGGCTGAAACAGTCTGTGGTCTATGATGTTGAAACAACAACTCACACAGAAGAAGTTGCTACACTCTCCGTGGTCTATGATGCTGAAACAACAACTCACACAAAAGATGTTACACTCTCCGTGGTCTATGATGCTGAAACAACAACTCACACAAGAAGAAGCTGCTACACTCTTTGCGGTCTACGATGTTGAAACAACAACTCACACAAATGCTGCTACACTCTTCGTGGCCTACAATGTTGAAACAACAACACAAAGTTGTTACACTGACCACAACAACCGCACCTTGAGCTAGAATTAACCATTGCTGCTATGTGAGACTACGTTGCTGAAACAGTCAAAACGCAAATCCCGTTGCTGAAACAGCCTGCAATTTGCGATGCTGAAACAACATACAACAATAGTAACAAGAAGATAAATAAGGAAGTTGTTACTCCAGCCGCAACAACAACACCTCACTCAACACCTTTTCAACTATTGTAATAGAATTTTGTTATGGGAGACCAAGATATCCTACTCCAGTATAGAGATTTGATCTGACTAAGAATAGGATTCAGATGTGCACATGTAATTTGATGATCAAAATTGTATCAAGGGGATTCTCCTCTTTAAATAAGAGGAAATCATCATTAGAGAGGATCTTCTTTTTGGCTAAGAAAGGATTTACAGAGAAGGACATATTTTACTTCAGATTGTAATATGATACAGTTGACAGATGAATAAAAGATTGTTCTGAGCATTTCTCTCTAGTTCCTTTCGTTTCAGGGGAATTTTGTGAGAAGGGAGGTCTCGCCTTCTTCACAAGATTCACCCATTAGCTTTGTAGTGTGTTAGTGTTATTTCTGTCCATGCCTTGATTAAATTTTGTTTTGCTGAAACACTACTTTACTGAACTCTGTTTTGCTGAAAAACTGTTTTACTGGTTGTTACATTGTTTTCATATGATTCATGCTTGGGTAACTGTTAAATCATTCTAGTTAGCATTCCTGTTTGGTGAATTTATGAAAGTGTGATAATCAGGAAATAGGTGTTGAAGATTCCTGCTTGGGGAATAGGGTCCTGTTCTTTGTTAAGAGATAGTTAGCCTTCAATGTGTGTCAATCATTTCAGTTAGCAATGAGTTCATGAAAGTGTGATGATCGGAAACAGGTGCTGAAGATTCCTTCTTGGGGAATAGGGTCATGTTCTCTGTTACAGAATAGTTGGTCTTTCCTTTTGCAACATCTTGTTGTTATTTTCTTAAATGTAATCCAGGATTCTTTAGATAATTATTTCTTTAAACTTTGAACTCTGCAATAGGTAGGTTTCTTTCTTGTAATTCAAAGTAGAACTTGAATTTGTTCAAAGCAAAGTGTGATTAATGTATTTTTACTACAACTCTAGGTTGCTTTTAAGATTGAGCATATACATTGCGTGATTACCTTTGAAATAAACAGACTTCCCTGGGTTGACAATTTATGTAACACTTGATTGTTTAGTTAAATAAGCAATTATAGTGACCAACAAAGGTTAGCCTGTACAAACCTCTTGTTCAGACATGTATGGATATTTTATCCTTTCATGCAAAATAGTTGTAAGTTGTAAGAATGAATTCTTTTTGGAATTCCATCTTTCTGCTGTCTTCAATCTTTTGTACCTGCAAAAAACATTGGTGTAGATTTTTCTTAGCAGTTCATTGGCTCTGATACCATGTAAATGTATTGAAACTAAACAAAATAGATCTAGATAAACAATGATACACACATTTGTAGAGAGAATAGAAGAAATAAGAAGAAGGAGAGAAAGAATGAAGGAATTCTCATTAACCATTATGAATAATGAATAATTTACACATGATATACTCTGCATAACTCAATGAATTCGACTGGATGATAACCAATGTCCCATAGTGGTGGTATAGAGTGATATGGACACACACCAACAGTTATGGGAGTGAACTGCCACATAGTCTAGTCTCTCAGGTAGTTACAAGAGTGAACTGCCACCTAGTCTAGTTTCTCAGGCAGTTACGGGAGTGAACTACCACCTAGTTGAGTTAACTAGTCAACTAGTCATCAATTAATTGACTGAACATAGAGTAGTAAGGATTTAACTCAAGGAATCATGGCTAATGCGCCACTTTGGTGATGATACCAAGGCAAGGTCGAATTAGCATGGTGATGATCCCAATGTTGCATGGTGACAAAACCAATGCAGCATCTAAACTCAACTCAACTAGTCAAACTGAAGTGTCAACTGAAAGAGAATATTCTCTAGGTGGAATATTCTCCCCTAAATGATAGGACACTGGATAATGACTAATTATAACTAATAAACAAGGGAAAACCTTAGGAAAAAGAAATCCTAGCTGTGTGTGAAGTAACTCCAACACATATCACTTGTGAGTAGAATGTTTGATGTAAGTAAGTTGTGAGTTACAATATAATCCAAGTCTGGATGCATCAAAAATTGTGAACAATAATCTAGTGGTAGCTTTATAATCATTTATAATTTCTATGTGTAAACATTTATGATTTATGTGTGTGATCATTCATTTTTGAATTGTGTCCTTTTAATCTCATCTTTTATCTTGCAAAGTGTGGCAGTACAAAAATAGTTTGAGATTCCATCCTTCGCATTACATGAGCCAGCAAATGGAACATCCCATTAAATCCTTTATTTCTTGTGTAGAAATAAAGTAAATTTTCAGAATTGCCAGGTTGCATTGAATTTCCTTTTTGATTTGAAGAGTGTGCAGAATTAGACAACTTGTAAGTTAATATTGAAGTGAGTGATTATAGGAGTAAGATCAGAATCCATCTTTCACCTTCATGAGCCAGTAAATGGACAATCTTGTTGACTATAAGAGAGCCTTTGGAGTGCATGTTAGCTAGAGTCTTTTCTTTGAATTTTGTTCTTTAATTTTTGAGCAGTGTGTAAAACATAGATTAAGGATTGCAAAACATAGTGTGTGTTTTGAAGTGTTATTAATTCTTTCTATACTCATCAGAAATAGATAAACCACCTGTTTCTGGCACATATAGTGTAACAACTCTGTTGATTATGAATCTTGGTCGATAATTTATGTTTGGTAATATATTATGCATATAATTGCACCAACACCATGGAAGGCAATAGAACTAGAGGGAGATCCCTTGAAAAGGCACCCCAACGACCCACCAAAAGATTCGGGTTGGCTAGATATGAGACCTGGGGCATAAGATCTGAGGCATGGAGCTTCGATGGGTGAAGGATCCTCCATAGCTGGAGAAGAACCTGCAAAATAAACACACACGTAGGGCGGCCACAAAAAAATATTAATAATTGTTAATAAAGAAAAATACATATATTTGTCAATAAAAAAATAACTTCAAGAAGAAATATTAGAGGTGCAAGTTTTCTTTGAAAACTTTAATTCAATGTCACATTTTTCCTATCCTCGTTTTTCAAATTGGCCCACCACCATGGAATGGGGAGGACCTTCTCCTTCTCCTAAATTTGCAGCAGTTTTTGTTGCCTTGAAGCGTTTGTTGGAATCAACTAATAGACCTGTGACTAGACCTTCACAAGACCGTTTTGTTAAAAAAAATGATTGGATTTGTGAAGTTATCCTACCTCAAGTCTTCACTCGGTGCAAAGATATGAAATTTGTAGAGAAAGGATTGGTTGGATATTTTAATGGCCTCTAAATCTCTCCTTGTTAGATGGAATCTTGGATCAATAGAAGATAACAATCTCTAATCAAACAACAAGTAATCTGGTTTTTTTTTGGAAGAGGATATTATGATTTCCTTTTGGAATTCAAAGAAGATAGAGACTTAATATTCTAGAGCATACCATATTTGCATGGAGCAAGGGGTATGTACCTTAATCGTTGAACTCCCGATTTTGACCAAGAGGTAGATGTTCGATCAATTGTTCATGTGTGGGTTCATCTCCCCCACCTGCCTATTCACTATTGGGGGGTGATGTTCTAAAAATTTGAAGCCACCGATAAATTAGAGCCAAAGCCATCAATGTTTTCTTATGCGAGGATCTTCATGGAGGTAGATCTAGAAAAAGGAGTCCTAGAAGATGTCAAATTAACCCTTGATTATTGGTCATACATTCATCAAGTTGTTTATGAACAATTTCCATTTAAATGTATATTTTATCATGAATATAGGCATTTTTTCAAAAATTTCCCTAAGTAACCCCAAGAAAATAAAGAGGCTCTAGATTAGGAGGAAGTTTAGAAATAGGTGAAGAAAAAGGCATCCAGAAGAAAAGGATTGACCCAATCTTTGGCATAGATAGCAACAAAGAACACCCAAAATTTTCCTACGAGGAATAAAGAGGTGAATAATGTACCAAATGAAAGTCACTCTCATACCCCAGGTTCCTCTTCAAACATTTAGATAACCTATTCAAATCAATTTGACATTTTAGGATCTAGCCAAGTTTCAAAATATTAAGAGGGATAGCCCCTTCAGCTGACATTTGAAGGCCTAGTTATGGTCTAGATTCCTTCCCCCCATTGGAAATCCATTCTTAATGTTATATTGATGAGGAAGATCCTACTCTGGAAGAGCCTCTTGATAATCAATAAGAGACATCCACAGAAACTCCAACTCATTCAATGAAAATTTTCACAAGGAGAAAAACTCAGCAAGTGACTAAAGTAGGAGAAATCATGGAAGAAAGGATACCAAATAAAGTTGGAAGAAGAAAAAAAAATATAGGAGAGAAGAGGTAGCTAACGTAGATAAATCCTTGGGAATGCATCAATCCTTCCCGTCAATTTGGTGACAAAAAAAAGAGGGGAAATTTCATCAAGAAACTTCTCCCTTTGACACCTTAGGAGGTGACCCTCCCCACCTGCAATCTAAATAAAAATCCTCTCTTGGAACCACAAAGGCATGTGAAGAAAAATCAAGGAAGAAGATATAAGGGATTTAATAAAAATAGGAAAGACCTTTGAATTTCTCATTCAAGAGACGAAGTGAGGTGAAGAAGAAGCTTTAACTCTATGAAAAATGATATGGAAGAATAGCATTAGTACAACTATTGGATTGAGGGGATCTTCTTGTGGAGTTCTCACTTTTTGGGACCCTGCCAAAGTTGAGAACTTATTCTACTACAATTTAGATAAGTGGATCCTTAATAGGTTTTGACATCTCAAATCAGGGCAAGTCTTCCATCTAATTATTGTTTACTCTCTAGTCAGGTACCCATAGAAGGTTGGGTTTTGGAATTATTTGCATACAATCAAATACAAGTATGGTCCTTAATATTTCATCATAGGAGGTGATTTTAATACAATCACATCAAACATGGAAAATAAAGGAGGTAGTATAGTTAGGGATCCAATGTGATAACAAATTGGTAGCTCATAAATGAGTGAGATCTCATCGATACCAAACATTTCAATGGGAAATATACTTGGAGAAACAAGATATTGGGATGAAGCCACATAGCAGCAAGGCTAGAATGTTTCTTGGTTGATAGCAACTTTTTCCTCTAAGATTATTTAATCTCCTCTAAAATATTTTCCTCAACAGTATCTGACCATAATCCCATTACAATGACTTTTCAAAACTCCATAAAACTATGGGTTGATATATTTCATATTTAACCCATTATGGTTCCATAGAAATGAAGTTTTTAAAATAGTTGGTGATTCTTGGAGGCTCCAAGTCAGAGTGTACCTATCCTTTGTATAGGATTCAAAACTCAAATTGTTCAAAAGTGACTTAAGAACGTAGGGATCAAAAATATATATTTCTCCAAATCAAGTGTGATTGGAATGTCAATTGAAACTGGTGGAAATACAAAAACAAATTGAAGAGGAGGAAGTTACATAAAGACTTCTACTAAAATAAATATAATTCAACCAAACATTGCATATGGCATTTAGAAAAGAAGAAGAATATTGGCGACTAAAGTCCAAAATCCTATGGATTATATTGGGATATAGGAGCACCTCCTTATTCCACAAACAATCCAAAGACATAATACAACGTAAGAATGTCAAAATTATTTTCATAGAAAATTGCCAAAGAGTTGAAGTTTTTGCATAAATCAAAGAGGTTGCTATAAATTTTTTTGAGACATTAGACAATGATGAGGAACATGAAAATCCAAATCATGTTAGAACAATGTTGGAGCACATTCCTATTGTTATAAAAAGTGAAGAAAACACAAAATTGGTAAGGGAAATTGATGATGGAGAAACCATGCAAGTAGTTTGGAGCTTGGAAAAGGACAAATCCCCAAGGCCTGATGGATCTTCAATCCACTTTTTTAGGGTCTTATGCAACATCATGAAGTTGGATCTTAAAACGATGCTAAATTTCACTTTAGAAAAGAAAAAAATTGGTGGTAGAACAAAATCTACTTTCCTTGCTCTCATCCCAAAGGACCTAAACCCCACTTCCTTTTCCAAGTTTCATCCTATCTCCCAAGTTTAAATTTTTTTCCCTCTGCAAACATGTCTCTTTTTTGCCTTGATTTTCGTGTCCATTGTTGGATGGTTTTTCGACACATGGTTTTTTGCTAATGGTTTTCTATTTCTGGTTAAGGAATTAGGGTTTTTGACTAATCTAGGTCATTGGTTTAGAGTTTTGGATGCCTTCGGATCCTATATGTATATTGTACTGTAAACAATGTATGAGGTGAATGAATATAGAATATATTGGTTTTCCCAGTTTGTGTTTCCAAGGGAAAAGTATCTGTGTAATGTGTGTGATTTCCATTGTATATTTTCTTTTCTTTTACTGAAAATCTATTTGCAGTAAATAATTGTACAAGGTTAAAATCTACATTTGGTATCAGAGAAATTATTGGCTTCAGGGGGACACCTTTGTGGTCAAGGGTTTGGCTTAGGACTGTGGTAAGCCTTGTTACAGTGGGATATTTGCGGTATTGATTCTTCAGGTGAGGAGAAATGATGAGCAGTTTGAAAATGGAGATCATGAAGTTTAATGGGCAAATTTGTGAGCTATGGAAGCTCAAGACGGAAGATCTATTGGTGGACAAATATTAGTGAATCATGGTGGATATAGGTATTGCAACTATAGGAACTTCAGCAAATGACTAGAAAAAGTTGGATTGAAAGGCATAGAGTGAAATCCGACTATGTCTCTTAGATTCAGTATTAATGAATGTGTCTGAGGAAGCTACATCCAAGGATTTATGGGATAATTTGGGGAAGTTGTATCAGTCTAAGTCCCTAGTAAATAAACTATTCATGAGGAAGAATTTGTATAACCCGAGGATGAGATATGGAGACTCGATGGAAAATCATTTGAATTCCTTCAATACTATGGTAAGTCAGTTAGTATCTGTTGAGATTAAAATTTTAGATGAAGATAAGTGTATCCGTTTACTATTCTCTTCACCATACTCATGGGATAGTCTGGTTGTGGCCATAGGTAGTAATACAAATTCCTTGAATTTTGATGAAGTGGTCTCATCCTTGTTGTCGGAGGAGATGAGACGAAATAACATGGAAGGACAGAGAACAGATGCATTATTTGCAAGAGATCCTAGGAAAGAAATAGATCTAAGTCCTCAAGTAGGAGATCTAATTCTAAGGGTAGATCTAAATCTCGCAGAAATATTGTAAAGGTAAGATGGAGATGTGGAAAATAAAGAAACTATAAGAAGCAATGCAGATCCAAATTTGATAAAAAGAAGGGCTTTGAAGAAGCTCCTTCTACAAAAGAAAATACCTCTAAGGAACAAGGAGGGGATGTGTACTTGGATTCTTCAAGAACACATGCAGATCATGTGGCATGGTTGGTTGAATCAGGTCCATCCTTTCATATGACTCCCCACATGGAGTGGTTCTATGAATATGAAAGGTATGACAGAGGTAATGTTTTCCTCAGTGATGACTTGACAACCAAAATCATAGGTGGAGGAAAATTCAAGTTGAGAATCATATATGGAAGGATTAGAGCACAACCTAGTGTTCTGCACATCCCAAGATTGGACATAAATTTGATTTCTGTAAGAAAAATGGATTATGCAAGGGTAAAAACAATATTTGAAAAGGAAACCTAGAGGATCGTTCAAGGAGCAATGGTGTTTCTAAAGGGAGTTTGGTTTGGAACTATATATAAGTTTCAAGGAAACACTATTAGTGATGGGTGTAATAGTTCCATTGCTCCTGATATGAGAGTTAAGAAAGAACTCCTATAGTCTCTGGAGAAAAGGTTATGATGTGTCATCAAAGACTGGGGCATATCGGAGAGAAGGGTTTTCTCCTACTACACAGTAACAGTATGGTTGAAGGTATATATAAATTCTCTCTAGATTATGATTTATGTGAACATTGTGTTTATGGGAAGCATAATCGAGTAAGATTCCCCTCAGGTGTAATGAGGGTAGAAGGAAGTTTATAGCTAGTTCACAATGATGCGTTTGGACCTGTGTCGGTTCCATTATTGGGAAAATATGTGTATTATGTCTCATTTATAGATGAATTCTCAAGGAATACTTGGACATATTTTCTCAGGAAGAAATCTGAAGTCTTTGATAGGTCTAAAGAGTTTAAGAATCTTGTTGAGAATCAAACAAAGAAAATAATTAAGGTGTTGAGGAAAGATAATGGTGGAGAGTTCCATGGGAATGAATTTGAAGAATTATATAAGAAGTGTGGTATAGAAAGGAAGAATACTACTCCATATACACCACAGGAGAATGGAGTTGCAGAAAGGATGAACATGATGCTGATGGAAAAAGAAAGGTGCATGCTTAGTGGTGCTATGTTAGGGAAAGGATTATGGGTAGAGGAAATGGGTATTGCAAGTTACCTGGTCAATAGATCTCCCTCATCAACACTGAATGACAAGACTCCACAAGTTGTATGGTCTGGTAAGAAACCTTCTCTCACACATCTCAAGGTATTTGGCTGTGAGGCCTATGTTCATGTTCCAAAGGAAAATAGAAGTAAGCTAGATAACAAGGCTGAAAAGTGTATCTTTATTGGGTATAAAGATGGTCTTAAAGGTTAATAATATTTGGAACCCATAAACTAAGAAGGTTGTATATAGTCGAGATGTGGTATTTAGAGAAATAAAATATGTTGTCGAACAGGATGTCCTACAAAGTAAGGAAGAACCAAAGAAGATAGAGTTTGATTTAAAGGATGATGAATCAAACTCTATAGAAGAACATGAATCGGAAGAACATCCTCATACTCCAGTATTGAGGAGAACGATTCAGGAAATAATGCAACCAAAAAGGTATACTCCACTTGATTTTCATTCAAAATTTTCTTTGTCTATTAATGATGATGATCCTAGAATTTTCAGGGAGGCAGAGGATTATGAGGATGGAAACCTATGGAAAAAGGCCATGGATGAAGAAATGTCAGCCTTGGATAAGAATGAAGTTTGAGATCTAGTGGATTTTTCGACTGAAATAAATCCCATTGGCAACAAATGGGTATTTAAAAAGAAGTTGAATGCAAAAGGAAAAGTGGAGAAATGCAAAACTTGATTAGTAGCAAAGGGTTATTCCTAGGTTGAGGGAATTGATTTTGGTGAGAATTTTTCTCCTATTTCCAAGTTAACTTATATTATATTTCTATTATGTGTTGCTGTTGCATTTGATTTTGAAGTAGAAAATACGGATGTGAAGACAACATTCCTACATGGGGATATGAAAGAAGAAATCTATATGAATAAAGTAGAAGGATTTGTTGTGAAGGGAGAGAAGGAGCTGGTATGCAAGCTGAAAAAGTCCCTGTATGGTTTAAAATGATCACCAAGGATGTGGTATCAAAACATTGATACTTATATGCAAGGACTTGGCTTCAAAAGACACAAAGAGGATCACTATTTGTATTTTAAATTAATTGGTGATCATTTGATTTATTTGGCCTTGTATGTGGATGACATGTTGTTGATAGGAAACAACAAGGAGATTATCCAGGATGTGAAAACTCAGTTGTCCTCTAAATTTGACATAAAGGAAACTCTGGTTAACACAGAGAAAATATGTGGAGATAATATTGCAGAGGTTTAATATGTAGGAATGTAAATCGATCAAGGTCCTTATTCATGTAGGTGTAAATTTATCTGCGGATCAGTGTCCCAAGACACAAGAAGAGGAGGAGGACATGTCCCATTTTCCTTATGCGAGTGTGGTTGGCAGTTTGATGTATGCAATGGTCTGTACTAGAGCGGACATTGCAGATGCAGTGGGATTTTTGAGAATGTATATGTCAAAACTAGGGAAGGAGCATTGGACAACAATAAAGAGGGTTTTTAGGTATTTTTGTGGCACTGCTAACTATGGATTGTGCTACCAAGGAAGACCAGTATTGAACATAGTGTTGGATATACATGGCATTGTGGATGCAAATTAGGCTGGAGATTTAGATCGCAGGAGATCTACAAGTGGGTATGTGTTTAACCTGTTTGGAGGAGCAATCTGTTGGATGAGAAAAAGACAATCTATAGTGGCACTTTCAATTACAAAAGTTGAATACATGGCAACCACTCATGCAAACAAGGAAGAAATATGGTTAAAAATATTTGTGTTCAGGTATTGGGTTTGAACAACAAGTTGTAAGGATAGATTGTGATAGTCAGAGTGCAATTTTTCTAGCGAAGAACCCAACTTATTATTCAAAGAAAAAGTATATTGATGTTCAATATCACTTTGTGAGAGACATGGTTGGATAAAATAAGGTGTTGTTGATGAAGGTGGACATTTTGAAGAATGTTGCAGATTCATTAACAAAATTTGTGAGAACTGAGAAGTTCTCTTGGTGTAGAGGATCTATGGGAATTGCTTCCATGGATTGTTTATTATGTAACCTTGTAACCCCCTATATGCAAAGAAAACAAAAAGTGGGAGAATGTTGGGTATGTGTTATATTCTTTGCATGAATAGTTCCAATGTATGCTACATTGCACTAGGCGCACAGGGGGGTTTGAGGGGGGGTTCAGGGGAAGTGCCCCAATTGTTTTTTTCCTCGAGAAACATGTCGCATTTTTTCCTCATTTTTCATGTCGCCTCGATTTTTCGTGTCCATTGTTGGGAATTTTTTCAGCATGTTGTTTTTTTTCGATGGTTTTCTATTTCCGGTTAAGGAATTAGGGTTGTTGACTAATCCATGTCATTGGGCTAGGGTTTTGGATGCCACTAGATCCTATATGTATATTGTATTGTAAACAATGTATGAGGTGAATGGATATATAATATGTTGGTTTTCTCGGTTTGGGTTTCCAGGGGAAAACTCTTTGTGTAATGTGTGTATTTTCCATTGTATCTTTTCTATTCTTTTACTGAAAATCTGTTTGCAGTAAATAATTGTACAAGGTTAACATCTACATTAACCCCTTTTTGTAATATAATTATATTGTTATGAGATAGTGGAGAGGATTATTTTAGAGCAAGTTTTTGAGAGATAGATAGACAGAGAGAGAGAGAGAGAGATAGAGGATTGTGAATAACACACACACACACACACACACACACACACACATATATTAAATCAATCATTGTAATCGAGGCTAAGATCATAGGTCACGGGATGTGGAGCCTATTGCAATCTTGTCAGCCTCTGAGTAGAAGTATGCAGTCTATGAGGGTTATTCCTTAGAACTGCTTGGTGGTAGAAAGAAATGAAATGCGTGCAACGTTGTAACCTTGATGCATAATCATAAAAGAGCCAATACAACCAAATATTTGTGGACGTATCCCAGGGGGGGTGAACCACGGTAAAGTTGTGTATCTTTATGGAATTATTATGTTATTTCTTGCAAATGTTTAGTTATTATGAATGGAATAATATGTGAGTAGTAAAATGCAACACATAATAGAATAACCGGGATAATTACTGGAAAATAAAACCTAAATGAATGCAACTAATTATTGAGTGGTAGATATGGATATAATGTTGTCTTGATGTAATGGAATAGTAATGATGATGTGTTTTTAGGTAGAAAGAATGCATCTCATCTCCACAGAAGCCTCCCTTCCAATACTGCAGACATTTGGGTCTTCCAGTCACCCATAAGCCATGTTGGGTGAGATTTCATTGTGCAATCTATGCACAGTGTGGCCTTATGGTATTCACAAGGGATGATGGTTTGCAAGGTTTTTTTGGAAACCTAAAGTAGAACCTGGGTTAGCCTAGAAAACGCCAACAATTGGTTTCGTTGCCGGCTGGAACCCAGAAGAACAAATTGTAAGGGACTTGCTGGGAAGAACAAAGAAGATAATCAAGTATTATAAGGGGATTTTCAGACCATGGAACCCAACTAAATAGGATATTGAATGTTGGATGACAAAAAAAGAGCTCGAATTTACACACAAAATCAATAGAAACCCTAAGTATACACTGCACCAATATTTGGAGAAGTATGTATTCATTGATCTTCATGAGACATTTTTTCTGTGAATTTCCACATTTTCTATAGGAGTGGATACTCAGATTAAAATAAACTCACCCGACCAACTAGATAAGACCAGTAGAATGGACTACTGAAAATATTGTGCAGCTACAAAAAGTCAACAACAAATTCACGTGAGTAGTCGATTTCGAGCTAGACAAGATCATTGCAGGATTCATTACCGAGTTTGCAGTTGATACTAAAAAGTCATACACTGTTGTAGAGCACAAATTTTTGAAGGTTCAAATAGGAAGGTATATTATATCACTCCATCATTAAATATTTTTCTAGATGATAAAGTTGTGATGAAAATGGAGTCTGACAGCTAAATAACTCTGCGTGCATGGGGAGGCTGGGGGAATCACTAAGAATGATCTGTGACATGGAGAGGGATCTAGATAGAGGTAATAAGAAGGAAATGATGGACCCCATTATGATGGATGAAGAAAATATCAAGGAAATAATGGACAAAGTGGGAACGACGCGCAACGGAATACCCTACCAATATAAGATTAATAGAAAAAAAGAGGGAAATATCAGAGAGGGAAGGCTTGGAAAGTGATGAAGAATAGGTATATTATATTTTTGATACATAGTAGATTGAGGAAATATTGTGTTACAAATATGAGAAAAAAAACTAGAGGTCAAGGGTTTGACCTCCAAACTAGATCAGAATTAATGTGTAACCCACAACCCCATGTGCGACTAAAATATCATGAAAGAAATAATATTTTAGAAAACTAGTAATTAGTATAAGAATGAGTTCAATAGGTCAATGAACCAGTGTAAATTCAAGTGGAAGTAGGATTTCATATAGAAATAGTCAGTTATCTACTCAGCGTGGTGGTAGTACCGAAAAATTTACAATGATGGGAATAGATCCGACCATTCGGTTACAATAATTTCATGGAGAAACTTCAAAGGACCCAGAGAAACATCTATTTATTTGTGAAAATATTTGGGAAGTTAAACAGATCATGGATGGAGAAACAAAAGTGACTCAGGTCCCAATTACATTCAGAAACCACACACTGGACTGGTTTGTGAGCCTAGAAGTGAACAATCCACAAGGAGCACCTAAAACCGTCACATATGTAAAGAAGGCACTAATAAATGAATTCCAATGACCATGTTCATAAGATCAATATATTAATGAGATGATATAAATAAAACAAAATCCAGGAGAGTCGATTTGGGAAATTGATTAGAAGTTAAAGTAATTGAAAGGTAAGTTGAAATATCCCATAACAGACATGTAACATAGGAAACTATTCATAAACTCATTATTTCCACATCCTAACCTCCTCACCTTATCCTCTTCAACTTATAAAAGGAGAGGATCTCTCATGGAGAAGTGGTTCTTGAGCTTAGCTTTGGTTGGCTTGGGATTATTAGCTTGGTTGGAGTGGCTTTGAGATTTGCTTTGTCAAGATAGATTGTGAGTAGTTATCAGATCCATGGTCTCAAAATCCTTGGAGTGAAAGTGTGTGGGGAACGAAGGACAATTGGAAGGGACCTTACGACATCAAGGCCATGGTTGTAATCTCTCTTTCACATTTAATATGATACAGTAATATGATTCTTTCCTATAAAGCTTGTTGTGTTTTATTGTATGATTCCTTGATCACATACATAGGTTTATATTGAGTTTATGTTATTGCTATCACTTTGGTTGGTTGCGTTCTTTTGCAGGATCATCATTGTATGAATGTTGGAATGGAGCTAGGATGGCGATGGTAAGAGGAAGAGAAATTTAAATGGTATTTCACTCATCCCTCTTTAGTTAGTAAATTCAATATCTAAAACTTAAGGAAAGCATCATGTTCTGGTGTGTTTTTTTCTAGATCTAGGTGGATCTAGGGAGATCTGTTAGTCTCTGCACCTACCGATTAGTCTGATAACACCAACAGGAATCTGGTAATTAGGTGTGAAAGACTGGGTGGTGCCACTAGGCTCGGTTCCTCCGATAGGGGATGGAAGAGACCCTCTGGAAGGGGGTCGAGGAAGTGTCAGAATAAAACCAGGAACAAGATGGTGCCAAGAAGGAGTGGAAATGCCCGGAGTCCCGAAAGGGATTTGTGTAGGAACGAGAATAGAAACATTCAACGCATGATATCCTAGGGGAAGCGTCGGGTTGAGTCTGGGTGACATCGGTGTGCCAATGGGGGCCTAGCTAGCCACTGTATTCCCAGTGTGAAGATTCGTAGTATCTAGGACCATTGTATAATGGGCCATTTGAAGGGGGACAGTCAAGATATGGTCGGCTGGCTGAGCATCTGAACCAGGGAAATAATAGGAAGTAGTAAAAGGTATCGCGACTAGATCGGATGTTTCGGGTGGCTCAGGTGTGACAGTGATATCAATGCCTACTCCTAAGCCAAAGAGATCCCGTCTAAAAATTCCAGTAGTCCAAAAAGGATCCTGAACTTCAGGGCCTATAAAAGGTCCGGTAGGTAATCCAGAAGACTCAACAACGATATCTCCGGATGAATTCACTCAAACAATATGTCTCACAGAGTCGGGAGGAAGTCGTAAGTCCTCTAGGGAATCTATAATTCAGAATTGGTCTAAAGGGTCAGTTCCTTCCACTCGTGGAGTGGAAACTTCTTGGACTTCACTCTGTTGAGGAGAGTCCTCCGGTGAGTTGGTAGGCAAGGGTTGAGAACCTTCTAGATCTTCTGGGGGTAGTCCTTACATTCTATGTGAGCGACGTGGAGGGTCAATGGTGATCGAGCTAAAATCTCACGAAAGAAATTCTATGGCCAATCTTATGGGAACAAACAGCACGCACTAGTAAAATCTAGGAATCAAAAACCAATCAAACAAGACCTTCTTATTTCGAAGTCACTAGTTGGTGATGAAATCCGACATCGCGACGTCGAGACAATAAGGGGCTGGGCTAGGGTGGAAAATTTACATTGACGACCTTCTTAACGGACTTACACCCTGGTGCAAGCTCCCACACATAATCGTGGGTATACCCTCCAAGGAGCCCGAGTAAGTCTGGCCAACATCGATTCCAGGAACTGTGAAGACTTACCCCTCCACAGTCACCTTGTGTAAGATGTTAAGAATATAGGCTACTAAAGTTACCACAAACAACAATGATGCTTGGGGGAACAATCGATAGTCCAATCCACACGCAAGGGCAGGGTATCTAGCCCGAAATCAACTCGAGAGGCTTCCACTCATCATTGTGGGTATACCTTCAAGCGACCCCCATAATACGTGCAATATCTACACCGAGATCAACAAAGCAGGGTGAGTAACTCTGTCAATCTCAATGCAACCTCAGGTTTGACCCTTGTGTGAGAAGGGTTTCCCAGGAAAAAATGTTGCAAATGGAATTTGACACTCCCTATCACAAGATAATATTTTGTGTTTTGCGCTTTGGAGAGTGTGTCTCACTGCCTATTCCAAATCTCTAGCCTAGCTAATGTTTGTGCGAAAGAGCCCTAGAAAATGTTACTAGTTGAATTTTAAAGTTGTGGAATATTATTAAAGGTTGTTGTTACGCAAAAGGGAGGCGTAAATGAAACCAATGTTGTGTAAGACTCTGACCCAACAATGCGTAAATAGAAATGAATGATACAAACTTTTGTTCGATGAATTCTATCTATAGCAGGGAAAGAGGAGTTTTCTGGAACAATGTAAACTATGATGTACGATCTCTTTTGAAATGTAGTACCAAACAATCATTGACAATGTAAATTCACTATTTGTTCTCTTTCAATATTTTTAACGCCAGTATTTTCTGAATAAATGATTGCTTAAAAGAAAAAGTCTTTAATTTTGTTTTGTTTAGAAACCAAAAAATAGGGATGGAATTAAGAAAAAGTAAGCAACCAATGAAAATAAAATACTCAACAAACACCCAAATCGATCTTTCAATGGAGATAAAAAATAAAAAATTGACAAGAAAAAGTCTCTTCAAATGCACATGAACAAAGAATTTTCCAAGCAGCAAGCAATCTAAAAGGACAATTAAACCCAACTTTTAATCCAATCAAAGGCTTTTTGACCAAACAAGAACTCAGATCTCAGAATCAGAGATTATACCCTTGTTAATAAAAGGTCAAGAAGTAAGAAACTGGGAAAAAGAGATTAAGAAGAGTTTTCGACCTCCGAAAACCGATCAACCGCAAGATTTGAAGTCAAGAAACAGTCAAATACTAGAAAAATAAGTTCTTCCCAGGTAAACAAACAAATCTGGGCATAAAAAAGACACGAAGACCTAATCCAAAAATTTTACAAATGAGTTCGCAGCCTGGTAGTGGAGTACAATGAGAGAATTAGGGATTCTCGCAGTCTGAATATAGGCAAGGTGCGAGAAGGTCATACTGAACTGAACAATAGGGTGTGAACATCAATTATTCTTGCAGGCCACAGAGAGGTATAGTGTGAGAAGGTTTGTAATCAAGAAAAATTTGGAAAAAGGACAAAATATTTGAGTGAACATCTAGGTCCAGAGAGTCTATATGGGTCTCCTTAAGACTCAGATACTAATTGGAAATGAAAAAAGTAGGCTAAGAGAAAATGGCCAACAAAAAACCACAAAATGAGTTGTATCCCCAGTGGAGTCACCAATTTTTTTATAGGATAAATGGGTATATGCGGACATTAACAGATCTCCCTAGATCCACCCGGATCTATAAAAAAACATGAAACGACACGATGCTTTCCCTAAGCAACTATCATTGAATTTACTACCAAAGGAGGAATGAGTGACATACCTTTATATCACTTCCTTAGGTCTTTGTTGTTCCTACTTCACTTTGGTGCTCTTGCGAGATCAGATCCAAGACAACACAAACCAACCAAAGTGAAGATAGTAAAGTATATTCAATGAAAACATATGCATATGATCAAGGAATTATGCAATAAAATAAGAGTAATTTTATGGGAAAGGGACATGCCACTGTATTATATTAAATGAAAGTAGAATATACAACTAGATCGCCTTGATGTCACAAGCTTCCTTTCGGTGGTCCTTTTTTCTAACACACACTCTTGCTCCAAACTTGCATGAAAAAGATCCACTATAGCTTGATGGACAAATGGAGGCCTCAAGAATCAATTCAAACAAGATTCCTCACACAATTCTAAATCTATTCTTTCATCAATTCTCTATTCAATCTTGCTTAACCTCTTCCTTGAGAAACCTTTCATTATATAGGAGAATGAGAGATGGTTAAAGGGATGAGAATGATCCCACTAAATTTGATAAGTCAGTAGGATGCCAACCATGTGAATGCCAACTCATTTTCTAGAATATCCTCTTCTAGAACCTTCATAACTTCCTCTTCCTTTTAAGATTTGAAATAAGTTCGCACCCTACCTATATAGCAGACTGCGAACATCTCACACTCCAAGTATAGGGATGCCTGTAAGAATCAGGGTTTATCGCACCCTACAATACATGTAGCCTACGAACTCATCTTAAAAATATGTTTTGTAGAAGAAGACAATAGTCACTTTTCTTAGGAAAAAGGTCCTTATGAGATCCTGAACACATAATTGTAGAGACATCACCAGAGTGACCAAAATAATGTGTAACAGTAGTTTATTACTAGGCAAGAAAATTTGAATCAGAAACATGCTAAATGGGTAGAATTTATGCATAATTTTACTTTTGTCATTAAACATATTGCTGGAACTGCTAACAAAGTTGCAGATGCTTTGAGCAGGAGGATTTTGATTGTACAAGAATTCCAAGTGGAGACCTTAGGGTTTCAACACCTCAAAGAGATGTATAAAGAAGACGCATATTTTAAGGAAGCTTATGAGGCATGCAATAATCCTTATTGGGAGATAGAAGCCCATGGACTGAATATTTGATCCAGGATGGATTATTGTTCAAGGGAAGCCAATTATGCATACAAAAATGTTTAATGAGAGATAACCTACTGAAAGAGAAACACAATGGAGGTTTAGTTGGATATTTTGGTCACGATAAGACATTTGCACAATCGAGTAATTCGTACTATTGGTTGAGCATGAGAGAAGAGATGAAAAATTTGTGAACAAATGCAGAATTTGTCAATATGCAAAAGGAAGACAATAGAACACTGGTTTGTATCAGCCATTACCAATTCTAGAAAGGTCGTGGGATGCAATCAGTATGGATTTTGTTTTGGGATTGCCTAGAACTAAAAAAGGGAGTGGTTCCATATTTGTTGTGGTGGACGAAATATAAAAAATGGCACATTTCATACCATGCCAGAAGACAAACGATGCTACACACATAGCTAATTTGTTTTTTAGAGAAGTGGTGAGACTACATGGATTGTCGAGGAGCATAGGCTCAGACAGGGACATCAAATTTGTAGGACACTTTTGGAGGACTCTATGGAAGAGGCTAGGGATAAAATTGTCCTTTAGTTCAACATATCACCATAAAATAGATGGACAGACTGAAGTAGTACACATGAGTCTAGGAAACTTGTTAAGAAGTTTAGCCACTCAGCAAGGCCGTCAATGGAATTACTAGAGAGAAGTTCCAGAAGCAGAAGCATGAAGCTGACAAACAACATAGTCACCATGAGAAAGGTGGAAGTTCTAAAGAAGGACAACATGGTGGAAGAAGCTCTTTTCTAGAGGAAGAGGAAGAGGAATATCTAGAGGAGGCGTAGTTAGATGCTATACCTATGGAAATCAAGGGCACAAGTCTTGGGAATGTCCCGAGAGAAATAATGAAGGAGGAGGTGAAGCACACATTGTTGAAGCACAGAAGCATGTCGAAGCAGAAGCAACAGAAGGAGGAAGGAACCTCAGGATGAGGAAGATTCTTCTTAAACCAGAGAAGGATATGGAGGAACAATTTCAGCAAACAAGTTTGTTCAGAACTACTTGTTAGACGAAAGACAGAGTTTGTAAGGTGATGATAGATAGTGGGAGCACTTACAATTTAGTATCCACATAGATGGTGGAGAAACTGGAGTTGAAGACAACTGCACATCCAAACCCATACAAGGTATCATCGTTGCAAAAAGGACATCGAGTAATGGTAAGTCAACAATGCCAAGTTGAATTTAAAATAGGAGGTTATAGGGATGAAATATTATGTGATGTAATTCCTATGGATGTTTGTCATATTTTATCGGGGATGTCATGGCAATTTGACAGAAAAGTTATTCATGATGGGAGAAAGAATAATTGTACCCTAGAAAATAATGGTAGGACACATATGTTGTTACCAATAGAAGACAAAGAGAAAAAGAGGGAAGCCAGTTCAAGTATACTTCTCATGAGTGGGAAGGAACTCTTGAAAGAAGTCAAGAAGGAAAAAGAAATGCAGTTTATTGTAGTGGGGAAGCCTAGAGTTATCCTTACAAGTTCTTATGTGGAATATTTGCCTATAGAAATCTAGGAACTGTTAGAAAAATTTGTTGACATAGTAGTGGATGAGTTACCTCACTCATTTCCACCCATTAGGAGTATAAGCCATCATATTGACCTTATTCCAGGAGCTAGTTTAATAAACAAAGTATCTTATAGGTTGACACCTAGAGAGAATGAGGAAGTCAAAAATAAAGTCCAAGAGTTTTTGGATAAAGGTTCAGTCAGGGAAAGCCTAAGCCCATGCAGAGTACCAACTATGTTAAGTCCAAAGAAGGATGGAGGATGGAGAATGTGTATAGATTCTCGAGCCATCAACAAGATAACCATTAGGTACAGATTTCATTTACTGAGGATGAATGATTTGATGGATTTTTTTAGTGGAGCAAGCTATTTTTCCAAGATAGACTTGAAGAGTGGATATCATCAAATAAGAATGAGAGGGGGAGATGAATAGAAAACATCATTCAAGAAAAATGAAGGATTTTTTGAATAGTTGGTCATGCAATTTGGGTTGACAAATGCACCAAGAACATTTATGAGATTGATGAATGAAGTGTTGAAAGACTTCATAAGAAAATTTGTCATAGTATATCTGAATGACGTACTAATCTTTAGTAAGACAAAGGGAGAACACTTAATACATTTGACATTAATGATGGAAAAGTTGGAGCAAGAGAAGTTGTTGATAAATCTGAAGAAAAGTTATTTTATGAATAAGGAACTCATATATTTGGGTTTCGTGATCTCTTCAAATGAAATGAACATGGATCTAGAAAAGGTAAGAGCAATCAAAGAATGTCCATCACCAAGCAACATATTTCAGGATTGAATTTTTCATGGGTTAGCAAGCTTTTATAGAAAGTTTATCAGAAATTTCAGTGGTATATGTGCACCCATGCTGGACAGTGTGAAGAAGAAACACAAGTCCTTCAGTTCGACAGAGGAAGATGAAAAAGGTTTCAAAGTGTTGAAGGAGAAAATCACAGAACAACCAATTCTGGTCTTACCAGATTTTGCAAAAACATTTCAGGTGAGATGTGATGCAAGTGGATTAGCTATTGGAGCAGTCTTGAGTCAGGATAATAGGGCAATTGCTTATTTCAGTGAGAAACTGAATGGCGCCAAGAAGAATTATTCCACATATGAAAAAGAATTTTATTCATTGATTCAAGCTTTGAAGAAGTGGAGACACTATCTAATTCCCAAAGAATTTGTCTTGTATAGTGATAACCAAGATTTACAGTTTATTACTTGGAAAGAAAAGTTGAATCAGAAACATGCTAAATGGATAGAATTTATGCAGAATTTTATTTTTTTCATTAAACATATTTCTGGAAATGCTAACAAAGTTGCAGATGCTTTGAGCAGGAGGAGTTTGATTGTACAAGAATTCCAAGTGGAGACCTTAGGGTTTCAACACCTCAAAGAGATGTATAAAGAAGATGCGGATTTTAAGGAACCTTATGAGGAATGGAAGAATCCATTATTGGGAGACAAAAGCCCGTGGACTGAATATTTGATCTAGGATGGATTATTGTTCAAGGGAAGCCAATTATGCATACTGAAATGTTCAATGAGAGATAACCTGCTGAAAGAGAAACATAATGGAGGTTTAGATGGACATTTTGGTCACGATAAGACATTTGCATAGATGAGTAATTCGTACTATTGGATGAGAATGAGAGAAGAGATGAGAATTTTTGTGAACAAATGCATAATTTGTCAATATGCAAAAGGAAGACAACAGAACACTGGTTTGTATCAGCCATTACCAATTCCAGAAAGGTCGTGGGATGCAATCAGTATGGATTTTGTTTTGGGATTGCCTAGAACTTAAAAAGGGAGTGATTCCATATTTGTTGTGGTGGATAGATTTTCAAAAATGGCACATTTCATACCATGCCAGAAGACAAACGATGCTACACACATAGCTAATTTCTTTTTTAGAGAAGTGGTGAGACTACATGGATTATCGAGGAGCATAGTCTCAAACAGGGACACTAAATTTGCAAGACACTTTTGGAGGACTCTATGGAAGAGGCTAGGGAAAAACTTGTCCTTTAGTTCAACATATCACCCTCAAACAGATGGACAGACTGAAGTAGTAAGCATGAGTATGGGAAACTTGTTAAGAAGTTTATCCACTAAGAAATGTCATCAATGGAACTACCAGAGAGAAGTTCCAAAAGTAGAAGCATGAAGCTGACAAACAACATAGTCACCTTGAGAAAGGTGGAATTTCTAAAGAAGGACATCATTGTGGAAGAAGCTCTTTTTCCATAGGAAGAGGAAGAGGAAGAGCTAGAGGAGACGTAGTTAGATGCTATACCTATGGAAAGCAAGGGCACAAGTCTTGGGAATGTCTTGAGAGAAAGAACGAAGGAGGAGGTGAAGCACACGTTGTTGGATAACAGAAGAATGTCGAAGCCAAGTTAGAAGGAGGCATTGGCGTAGATTATTCTTATTAAACTAGAGAATGAGATGGAGGAACTAGCTCAGTGAACAAGTCTGTTTAGAACTGCTTGCAAGATGAAAGACAGAGTTTGTAAGGTGATCATAGACAGTGGGAGCACTGACAATTTAGTATCCACAGAGATGGTGGAGAAACTGGAGTTGAATACAAATGGACATCTAAACCCATACAAGGTATCATGGTTGCAAAAAGGACATCAAGTAATTGTAAGTCAACAATGCCAAGTTGAATTTAAAATAGGAGGTTATAGGGATGAAATATTATGTGATGTAATTCATATGGATGCCTGTCATATTTTATTGGGGAGGCTATGGCAGTTTGACAGAAAATTTATTCATGATGGGAGAAAGAATACTTATACCCTAGAAAAGAATGGTAGGACACATATGTTGTTATCAATAAAAGACAAAGAGAAAAAGAAGGAAGCTAGTTCAAGTATACCTCTCATGTGTGGGAGTGAACTCTTGAAAGAAGTCAAGAAGGAAAAAGAAATGTAGTTTGTTATAGTGAGGAAGCCTAGAGTTATCCTTACAAGTAATTATGTGGAATATTTGCCTATAGAAATCTAGGAGTTGTTAGAAAACTTTGTTGACATAGCAGTGGATGAGTTACCTCACTCATTTCTATGCATTAGGAGTATAAGCCATCATATTGACCTTATTCTAGGAGCTATTTTACCAAACAAAGTATCTTATAGGTTGACACCTAGAGAGAATGAGGATGTCAAAAATCAAGTCCAAGAGTTGTTGGATAAAGGTTTAGTCAGGGAAAGTCTAAGCCCATGTAGAGTACCAACTGTGTTAGGTCCAAAGAAGGATGGAGGGTGGAGAATGTGTACAGATTCCTGAGCCATCAACAAGATAACCATTAGGTACATATTTCCTTTACCGAGGATGGATGATTTGATGTATTGTTTGAGTGGAGGAAGCTATTTTTCCAAGATATACTTGAAGATTGGATATCATCAAATAAGAATGAGAGAGGGAGATGAATGGAAACAACATTCAAGAAAAATGAAGGATTGTTTGAATGGTTGGTCATGCCATTTGGGTTGACAAATGCACCAAGCACATTTGTGAGATTGATGAATGAAGTGTTGAAAGAATTGATAGGGAAATTTGTCATAGTATATCTGGATGGCATACTAATCTTCAGTAAGACAAAGGGAGAACACTTAAGACATTTGACATCAGTGATGGAAAAGTTGGAGCAATAGAAGTTGTTGATAAATCTGAAGAAAAGTTCTTTTTTGAATAAGGAACTCATATATTTGGGTTTCGTGATATCTTCAAATGAATTGAAGATGGATCCAGAAAAGGTAAGATAAATCAAAGAATGGCCATCGCCAAACAACATATTTGAGGTAAGAAGTTTTCATGGATTAGCAAGCTTTTATAGAAATTTTATCAGAAATTTTAGTGGTATATGTGCACCCATGCTGGACACTGTGAAGAAGAAACACAAGTCCTTCAGTTGGACAGAGGAAGATGAAAAATTTTTCAAAGTGTTGAAGGAGAAAATCACAGAACAACCAATTCTTGTCTTACCAGATTTTGGAAAAACATTTTAGGTGAGATGTGATGCAAGTGGATTAGCTATTGGAGAAGTCTTGAGTTGGGATAATAGGCCAGTTGCTTATTTCAGTGAGAAACTGAATGACACCAAGAAGAATTATTCCACATATGAAAAAGAATTGTATGCAGTGATTCAAGCTTTGAAGAAGTGGAGACACTATCTAATTCCCAAAGAATTTTTCTTGTATAGTGATAACCAAGATTTGCAGTTTATTACTAGGAAATAAAAGTTGAATCAAAAACATGTTGAATGGGTAGAATTTATGCATAATTTTACTTTTGTGATTAAAATATTGCTGGAACTTCTAACAAAGTTGAAGATGCTTTGAGCAGGAGGAGTTTGATTGTACATGAATTCCAAGTGGAGACATTAGGGTTTCAACACCCCAAAGAGATGTATAAAGAAGACGCAGATTTTAAGGAAGATTTTGAGGCATGCAAGAATCCTTTATTGGGAGACAGAAGCCTCTGGACTAAATATTTGATCCAGGATGGATTATTGTTCAAGGGAAACCAATTCTAAAATACCAAAATGTTCAATGAGAGATAACCTGCTGAAAGAGAAACACAGCAGAGGTTTAGCTGGACATTTTGGTCACGATAAGACATTTGCACAGCTGAGTAATTCATATGATTGGTCGAGCTTGAGAGAAGAGATGAAAAATTTGGTGAACAAATGAAGAATTTGTCAATATGAAAAAGGAGGACAACAAAACATTGGTTTGTATCAGCCATTACCAATTATAGAAAGGTCGTGGGATGCAATTAGTATGAATTTTGTTTTGGGATTGCCTAGAACTAAAAAGGGAGTGATTCCATATTTGTTGTAGTGGACAGATTTTCAAAAATGGCACATTTCATACCATGCCAGAAGACAAACGATGCTACACACATAGCTAATTTGTTTTTCAGAGAAGTGGTGAGACTACATGGATTGTCGAGGAGCATAGTCTCAGACAGGGACACCAAATTTGTAGGACACTTTTGGAGGACTCTATGGAAGAGGCTAGGGACAAACTTGTCGTTTAGTTCAACATATCACCCTCAGACAGATGGACAGAATGAAGTAGTAAACATGAGTCTGGGAAACATCTTAAGAAGTTTATCCACTGAGTAAGGTCGTCAATGGGATCAGATTCTGGCACAAGAAGAATTTGCATTCAACAATTCAGTGAACAGGAGCACAGGGAAAAGTACATTTGAAATTGTGTATGGTATACAGCCGAGAGGGATTATAGAGTTGAGATATTTGAATCAATATGAGTTCAGAAGTGTTGGAGCATAGGATTTTGCAGTAGAAATGCATAAACTCCATGACAGAGTCAGAGAACAGCTACAGAACAACAACCAAAAATACAAGAGTAGAGTTGATCAAAAGAGGAGAGAAGTTCAATTCGAAGTTGGAGATGAAGTTTTAACTCATTTTAGAAAAGAAAGGTTTCCAAGGGGAACGTATAGAAAATTGAAGATGAAGAAGATAAGACCATGTAGGATTCTCAGAAAATTTGCAGCCAATGCTTATGAAATTGAGTTGCCATACAATGTTGGGATATCGTCGATATTCAATGTTGTAGACATGTATCCTTACAGGAGAGGTGAGGCAAGAGAATCAGATGATTAGAGAGAAGTTCAGTGGAAATAATAGTTACCCACAACAAAAAAACCTCAGATGGAGAAAATCATTGAACAACGAGATGGAAAGAAGACTAGGAGAAAGACATATCCAGAATATTTAGTGAAGTGGAAATATCATCCAATGGAAGATGCAAGTTGGGTCACAGAACCTAATATTTTGAAGCATGGAAAGATAGTGCAGGAGCTCATGGATAGGAATCCATGAAAATTTTAACCAGAGGAGTATGATGTAGGAGCATCACCTTCAAAGTCAAAATGCAAGCGTGGAGGCAAAGGAATGACATCTCAGCAATGACAGAGTTTCAAGTCAGAAATTAACGCAGAATTAAATTGGGTTGTTGAGATATTTTGTAAACAACATTTTAAAAATGTAACTTGTTTCTAAAGTCATGAAGGACTGTAAAGGATTGTAGATATTGAGTGTTGACTCTTATCTAGCAATAACTATTAGTTATTGTAATAGGACAGAGTAGGTAACCGCTAAGAGTTTGATAGGATAGGTTGCAGACAATAGGAGAGAGCTCATGGAGCCCCTCCTTAGAGAGTTTATTGTTGCGTTGTAGTAAAAAGAATGTATGAGTATTGTAAGAGATCATAGGGATCAGTAGAACAGAGTAGAGTAGAAGAAACACTATGTAATTTGTTTTCATGAATGAATAGAACAGACAGAATTGTCCCAAATCCTTGGACTGTGTTCATTTGATGTATGGATGAATGAATGTTATATTCTGTGTATGTGATTTATTTCAGTTCGTTCATGTATGATTGTTATAGAGATTGACTGTATGAGTTCATGACGAAACTGGATGAGTTTCAATTATTTCTCTTCTGATACTCGTATGCAAGGTGTGCATCTCGAACGCAAGGAGTGTGTCGACTGAGTCTCAGAGTGACTCAGAGAAGTTCATAGAGAACAAAGGAAACTTAGACCAGGTGCAAGGTGTGCACAATGTCGTGAAATGACCAAGCGTCAAAGAACCCAAACCAGAGTAACGCCAGGTGGGCAAGAAGCATTTCTTTTCAAGAAATCCTTCGATCTGAGTTATCGAAATCCTGAGAACGCAAGGTGTGCATGGGGAATCAAAATCATTTTAAGGACGAAGCTCAAAAGGGATAACACTTTCCATAAAGTGTCAGAGAGAGCCGATAGTCAGACTCGTAAGGAGGAGTAAAGGTTTGAAACCTTTGAAGAAAGAGAAATCTTCCAAGTTGGAAGAATTCAGAAGCTCGGGAGGAGGAGTAACAGTGGTCGTTGGATCACTGTGCAGAGGATCAACAACCGTTTGATCAGAGTTAAGTGCATGAGCCTTAACGCTTCGCACACAGAGGAGAGAGAAAATTCAAAAGAGTTGAGAACTGAGATTTCCAGAGCCCAAAGAGCCAGGGATCCAAAATAGAATTTCAGCCACCTGATCAGCAGGAACAGATCTGAACCGTCAGGTTGTTCAGGGAAAACTCCAAGCATCAGATTGCTGAAGTAAATCTGAGCCGTCAGATACAGTGAGTCTGGGAGGAGGCGAGTTTGAAATTTGAGATTTCAGAAGTGCGGAGACCTGAAGGGCTGGAGCGAATCTAGACCGTTGGATCCAGGAGGACATGTGTTGACAAGTTGGAAGATCTAGAGGATGAAGAAGGTCAAAGTATTGAAACGCCTGAAGACTGAAGAGTCGAAGGGCCGAGATCCGTCGATCTATAAGTGGACACTTATCAACAGATTGTGAGCTCCGGGAAAGTTGAAGTGAGTTTTCAGTTTGAGATCTGAGATTGTCGAAGTGTGAAGACCCGTAGACCCAAAGTAAAATCTGGGTTGTGAGATCTAAGGGAGACGTGGCATGAATCCATGAACTCTGGGTAAGGTCCCGAAGTGGTTCATCATTGTTGGATTCGGAGGAGATGTGGCACACATCTTTGAGATCTGGGTAAAGACTCGAAGAAATCCTCGATCGTTAGATCAAGAGGACATGTGTCATTGGATCACAGACTACGGGTAAAAACCATTGGGGAAAACAAGTTTGAGAATTGAGATCTCAGAAGTCTGGAGACCCGAAGGAGATCTAGATCGTCGATAGAGAAGAGGGTCGCAGGACTGTTGATCTGAGCTGAAAGGTCAAACATCTGAAGTGGGAGAAGAACCGTTGATCGAGTAGGACAAGTGTCAGTAGATCGTGAGTTCCGGAAGATTTGAGTACGGAAGAAAGTTGGGTTTGAGATTTCAAAACCTCAAAGTCTGGAGTTGCGAAGGAGATTGCAGTCATTGATTGAAGGAGGGGAAGATCTAGTCCGTAGATTCGAAAGGCACGGATATGAACTGTCGATTCAGACATTATCGTCAAGATCGCAAGATTGACGATCCTGTAGCATTGCGGGAACAAGAGTTGCACGAAGTTTAAAATATCGAGGGTGGGCCGCAATCCAAACCGTGGTTTCGTCAGGAGGACATGTGGAGGCTTGAGGAGGATTGTGAGCCCAAAAGTAGTTTGACTTCAAACTTCTCGTAGCCGCGCCCGCAATCACGTGGTCATCGCCGAGGTCACATCAAGAGGGGGCTTATCAGAAAAAAGGAGCTAACGCCCAACACTTTGAGCTTTCGCAGGAGAGCGAAATGGAGGGTTGTGGGTGCCATTAAAACCTGCAACAAGAAGCTGAAAGGGCTTGTGTTTAGTCACAAAAGGAAACCATTAAGGTTTCAGAGAGTCACTCTACTCTAGAATCGAAGATCCAAGACCGGGAGGTCACGCAGCCCTACAGGGCAGTAGGGGGGCTACATTAGAAGGTCAACTAATATAATAGACAACTAAAGCACCAATGTTCATGAATCAACCTATAGTGTTGGAAAGTCATATGCAACTAAAATACCAAGTGGAAGTTGAGAGAAGTTGGGAAGTGGAGGGAAGTTGGCAGTTCACCAGAGACACCAAAGCCACCGCAACACAACAGGTTATGGAATATGAGTTATGAGTCTCCAAACATTAAGCATTTAATGTTTCAAATTAATATTAACTTGAAAGTTAGCATTAATTCACTTTACTTTTTTCATATCCTATTTACTATATTTCAACCCCTTCGTTTCCTAAGTTTGAAACCCTTACTTGGATATAAAACCAAATAAGGCCTCAAACTTAAAACTTAAGACAAAAATTAAATACAAGTTGAAAAATAATTTCGAACTATTAAAACTTTGTTTAAATTCTTTGTTTACCTACAATACTAATTGAAGAATAAAAAACTTAAAACCGATTAGTCCCTAAAACCCAAAGGGTAGGGACTAATAAGGTGTCCAAAAGATGTGCAAAGAGTCAAGATTTCTAACTCACCAAAAAGTTGTCCTCATGATATGCATTTTTATTTATTTATGGGAAAAGATATTGAAACTAAAATAATGCCCAAAAGGTAGGGACTAATTAGGTGTCCAAAAGGTGTCCAAAGAGTCAAGATTTATAACTCACCAAAAAGTTGTCAGCATGCCATGCATTTTTATTTATTTATGGAAAAAGATATTGAAACTAAAATAATGTGTCCGGAAATTCAAGATTTCTAACTTACCAAAACTTTGTGGGCCTCTATGATATGAAAAGCTAACGGACTTATGGAAAGTATCTTGAAACTAAGATAATGGGTCAAAAAACTCGTGATTT
>ML784082.1:378857-391912 GCA_009831015.1 Picea engelmannii | reverse complement strand
CCGTAACAAAGAAATATTACATGGAAATTGGGCGTCACTTATTAGCCTCGATTACAGAAAAATTGCAATTGGTCCAAAGCCAAACCCATTATCATTATTAATAACACAAAAAACAAAGGCACTGTCTCTTCCCTGGTACTGATCAATATCATCATCTAAATCAGAGCATGCGCACAGCAAGAGATCCAAGCAGAAGAGAGCCCACAAGTACGGCCCCGTCCTTGATCTGCATGTATGAAGTTGCCACGGCTGCGCTTTTCGATGGAGGTGGAGGAGAAACTGTAGACGACGGCGTTGTGGAGGCAGCAGTAACGGTAATGCCGAGCTTCATACCCCCCACGCAGTGACCTGGAGTGCCGCAGATGAAATACTTGCCGCCCGCGGTGCCCAATGCAATGGTGGTGCTTCCATCAGTGTATGTATTTAATGCGTTACTCGTCGAGCAGGAATCATAGGCGGATTTGCTCACTTCCAGCACATTGTGGAGCGGTGATGTATATGTGAAAACTGCATTCAATCAATCAAAGTTATCAATCTATCTCACCATGGCAATATCATCAATATATTTGTTTGGATTGGGCCTTGCTGTAATTGATTAATTAAGGGGCCGGGGATTGTATTGATTACTGAGATTGTCGCCCACACTGAAAGTTTTGCCACTAGTCCAGGTAGCGTAGTTAATGCCGGTATTCCACTGCTGGCTGTCCCCAACGGTGTAGTTCGTCGCCATACAATTATATGGCAAAACCATCATCGCCATTGCAACTGCAATTGCAATCCACGCTCTCGACTGCTCCATTTTTCCTGCCAAAATCACTGCCATTTCGCCATCAGAACAGACAGTAAGTCATTAAAGAATCCATGACAATATCAGCGTTTCAAGAAAGATTAAAACGGTGCTCTATATTATGCTGATAATAAGTAGTTGAAACGATGAATTAATAGTACCTGTTTGTGCTGCCAGTAGCTGCCTGTGAATTTTACACAGACAACGCTACGCTGACCCGGGCGTTGCTTAGTATCGGAGATTTGAAAGAAACAGGTGGCGTGAATCAAAACACTGAATGCGCGATTGATTGGAGAATTGAATGAGGAAGAACTGTATGGAAAGGCTGGATATATAAGTCGCTCCAGAGACATTGAGATCTCGTGGGCGGCGTGGAAAGCTTCAAAGCAACCTTCCAGGAACATGCGTTTCCTGGGTCGGTAAGGAATCGATTCAATATAATATTGTTGAGAAGCCCAAGCCGGCCTTGTAGAAATCTAGCACGTGGCATTACAGATCAACAACTCATATTACTAACAGTTATCTTTTTGGAAGTGTTGACTTGAAAGAGGATTTTGAGTTAAATTAGATCAGGTTTAGTTTAAACAAAAAAATCAGTTTAGAAATCGCCTCGCGCATGGTTTTTTACGTGTAGGTTCAATAACGTAGAACCGAGGCAAATAACAAACAATCAATAGAGTTGATAGCGAAGACGCTGAATAATGAAAAACTATAACTCTGAAATGTTTTATATATTCGTTGAAAGATGAACTTGACTCGACTTGACGGTGTTTTCACGTGTAAGATATGAAATAATAATAATAATACATTCTTATTTGTGGGATAAGGGATTACCCTATCTCATCTGGATTTGAACTTGTGATGATAATAATAATAATAATGAGACCCTCTTATTTGTGGGACAAGGGATCCCTCTCTGCCCAACCATTTGACTGGTAAAGTCTACGGAGGTATACATACCCTATCCCCTTTGGATTTGAACTTGTGACCTCTTAAGAGAAAACACATGTTCTCCATTAGGCTATGCCCACTCAAACTGAATGAAAGATCTGGAAGATAAAATTGGGGACACCTGTAAGATATGAAATGAATGAATGATAAGATGAAATTGGGGCTGGAAGATAAAATTGGGGACACCTGTAAGATATGAAATGAATGAATGATAAGATGAAATTGGGGAAATTTTTTTTTTTTTCTTAATAGTGGGAAAATCTACCAGAATTCAAAATGTCAAATCAGCGTTGGGGATTGTCATTATCAGTGGTTATTAGCAAATCCGTAAGGGGGTAGGCTTTCACTCCAGATGCCTCTGGGTCTTGGGCGGTTAACTTGTTTCCTTAAGTCCGAGGAAGACGAGCTCTTAGCCAAGTAGAAGCAGTGACTTATTAAAAAAAAAAAAAAAAAAAATTTGGTAGAAGAATTTGGTTGAAGATTCAGAAAATTGGAGTTTTTGAGGATTAAATCTATTTGTGATTTAAGTAATGTAAAATTGTGATTTTGTTAACAATTAAGTTACCATTAAATTTATTATATTAAATATGAAAAATAGTTGAACAAAATAAATATAATTTTTTATTTAAAAAAATTACTAATGAAAAAATAATTCAACCATTTTCAATGATTAACCCTTTATCAATATTTGAAATAAACAAAAATAATAATTTTCCTTTTTTAAATTATAATTGAAAAGACAGAAACACTAAAGCCAATAAAATAACAACTATCAAATATATGGTGATCTTGGGATCACTCTAGCTTCATCTCAAATGTTGAAGTTATTTGCAATAATTGTTGTAATAACTCCCTTATTAATGCTCCCTCATTAATGCTTCTTCTTCCGTTCCACCTACCTATCTGCCGACTACTAACCCTTCACCCTTCACTGTTCCAAAGATTTCCTCAGAGCCTGTTATTTCTTGTGCTCCAGTACACAAGGAAGCTCTACGGGTTTTTGGTGTATCCTCGAGGGATGAGTGTGGCCATGGTCTAGCCATGAAGGAAAGCTCGCACGGAAATTTTCCAAAAGTTTCACCTGTTTCTATTGAACGAGATGCAAACCAGATTAAGGTTTCCTTGGAGGAACCTGATAGAGGATTTGTGGGGAAGAGACATTCCACGAAGCTATCTATGAGAGTGTGGAAGCCAAAAAGAACCAGGCGTTCTATGGTTCTAGGTATGGATATTGGGCTTGAAGAGTCATGCTCTCTCACCATGTGCACGTTGGTTGGTAGACTATCTTACCGCTTATATTGTAAACTCTAGGTATTGGAGTGGATGAAGGCCACCTAGGAACCTATTTTGGGTTACTCATCGGGGCTCCTTACTCTACAGAGGGGTTGGTTTGGATTTTTGTTTAAATCCCCAGAAGATTCAACAAGGATCCTAGAAAAATTTTGGGTTTTCAAAGGTGACAACCTTATGTTGAAGCGGTGGAGTCTAAAATTTGATCCGACAACTGAATATTTCAGTTTTCGGCACCTATGGGTCTTACTACCTGGCCTGCCTTTACAGTTGTGGAACTCAAAAGCCTTGGAGGCTATAGGAAATGTGTTGGGTCACTTCATTAAGTTAAATGAGAAAGCTCTACTATCTAGTAGTCGTCGTATGGAAAAGATACTTGTGGAAGTGGATGTGCATGGTAGACTACTGAATAATCTCAAGATTGAATGGCGCGAGAAGGTTATAGCTCATAGGCTAGACTACCTTGGGGTATCATTCCATTGTTCCCCTTGTAGACAGACTGGTCACCTCAAAAAGGATTGTCAACTTCCTTTTGGTGTTTACACTGATGAGCCTCACTTGGAGGATATTGCTACCAATGGCTATCCCACAGAGGTGGAGACGTTGGAGTGGGTTAGCTACCCAGGTGCATGGGATTTGGACTTCTCACCTTCCTCGCGATCAACCTTTGTGTGTAAGTTGCATCATTACATCCCTTCTCTGTATTGTTCATTGACTGTGTAGGAAAGAGATCACCTCGACTCTTTTTTTTCTGTGGACACCAAGGAAATTGGGGTGACGGATAATACTGCGGCTCGAGTTAATGAGTCGAAGGCCCTCAAGTTGGTTAGTTCTCCTATGGAACCTAGTATTGAAGAGAGTTGGATTTACCCTCCACTTATTGATTCTTCGAAACAACCTACCCATGCTCAAACTGACCCTTTGTTGTTAGAAGGCTCACCCTTTCTCCCGGGTTATGGAGAACCTGAAGTTAGTACACATTCATTGGACATAATGCTTTCTGATTTAGTTCCATCTTATAGGGAGGTTAACAGTCTTGTTCCCATCCCAAATTTTTTAAGGAATACAGAAGTGGCTTCCAAGGAACCCTGTTCATTGGAACCTGATCCTAGTGTTGCAGAGGTCTTGTCTGGCAAGAAACTAGATTGGTCTCGAGGTTTGGGTCTTGAACTATCATCTGTAAAGACTAGAAGTGATCGTAAAATATCAGGGACAAATCCTACTCTTCCTTCCACATATTCTCATTCTACTATTGACCAGGGGGCACTTAGAGGCACCAAAGCTCTCGCAAGGGCCAAATCATGATCATTCTTTCTCTAAACATTAGACGGGTAGGAGGACCCCTTAAATTGGCCTCTATGCATAGGCTTATTTCAAAGACTATTCCCCATATTATTTTTCTTCAAGAGACACTGACCACTGATGTGAGGGTAAGGGATATTATGTTTTCACTAAAGCAAGATTGGACGACGTGTGCAGTTAGTTCAGTTGGAAATTCGGGGGGCCTGTTGGTATCATGGGATCCTTTTTTTTTTTTTTTCTCTCTCTGGTTCTTACTTGCAACGACATTCTCTTGATAGGTTCAAGTCTTGTTGATAAGAGGACATTATCTCTCCTGAATGTCTATGGTCCTTGCATGGATCGAAATACTTTTTGAAAAAAAATTGCAAATAGGGGACTTTTAGCATACAAATATTTAATACTGGTAGGGGATTTAAACTTCACTTTAAGAAATGATGAGATTTGGGGAACAACAACTTTGATTGATATGTTGACTCCTTTTTTTAAGAATTATTTGATAACTCTTCTCTGGTGGACGTGGCACTAGCTGAGTTTGTTTCGATGTGGTGCAACGACAAAATTGGGGATACTGGCATTTCAAAAAGACTCGATAGATTTTATGTGACTGGGGATATGATTCGCCGAGATATGAGGTATAGATCGTGGGTGGAATCCACCTATATATCTGATCATGATCCTATTGTTATGGAACTTGATATTGGCACTCCAAAGACTATGCATTCCTTTAAATTCAATCCAGTCTGGTTAAGAGATGAAACCTTTGCAATTTTAACTAGAGATGTATGGCTGGATAAAAGATTTGAGTTAATTGAAGGGGCACAAAGAAGACTTGTTGAGAAACTTTCTCTACTAAAATGTCGGGTCAAATCTTGGTCAAAGGAAAAATTAAAAAGGGAAAAGGAATTATTAACAAATTTGGAAATAGATTTGGAAAGTTTTTATAGACAGAAAAACAATGGAACTTTAAATGATGAATTAGAGCAACATGGTAGGCAGATGGAGGAAAAACGCAACAAAATATTATTGGATAAAGAAGAGAGTTGGAGGCAGAAAAGTAGGGCTACCTGGATAAAGAGTGGCGATAAAAACACTAAATGTTTTCATAGATTTGCAATTTACAGGAGAAACAAGAAATTTCTATGGGAAATCACTGATGAAGATGGTAGTGTTCACACAAGACAGGAAGCAATAAAAAATGAAGTTGTCTCCTATTTCCAATCATTTTTAAAGAGTAGGGGCAGACAAACTTACAGTCTCATCTGATGACTATCAGTCTTTATCCAAGGCTTGTACACGAGGAAGAAGTCTCTTCATTAGAGTGGAATGTTACTATGGAGGAGATATCATATGTTCTAAAAGGATTTTCCAAAGACAAGAGTCCCAACCCTGATGGGTGGACAGTCAAATTTTTCCTTTTCTTTATGAATTTGGTTGGTCCAATCTTACTAGCGATGGTTGAGGAAATTAGAATTTGAGGTGAAGTCATTAGACTGATCAACTCCACCTTTCCTGCTCTAATTCCAAAATCCAATCAGTCTTTATCTTTATTTGATTATCGACCTATTTCCCTATGTAATCTATGTTACAAGATTTTTACAAGGATCATTGTGAGACGAATCAAACCTATTCTTTCTCAGTGTCTATCCAAGGAACAGTTGGGATTCCTCAAGGGTCATCAGATTCTAGACGCCATTGGTACAACACAAGAGTTCCTTCATAGTATTAAAGCAAAGAAACTACAGGCTGTTATTTTGGAGTTGGATCTAAAAAAGGAATATGACTGTATGAACTAGGATTATCTAAGATTGATGCTACTACATTGCGGTTTTGGTCATCATATGTCTAAATGGATTATGGGTTGTGTGACATCAACATCATTATCCATTCTGATCAACGAAGAGGCTACTAAATTCATCAACAGTGGGAGAGGATTGCGTCAGGGTTGCCCACTGTGAACACTATTATTTATCCTTTTGATGGAGGGGCTGAGCCTCTCCCTAAAAAAATGTTTTACGGAAGGGCAATTGATGGGTATAAAAGTCTCTCGATTGGTAAGAATTCTCCATCTCTTATTTGTGGATGACGTGATAATAATGTCAGATACATCTATCAATGAATGGTGGGATATTCATACACTTTTATACACTTTTTGTGGTGCATATGGTCTGGCGATCAACATTAACAAGTCTACTTTCCATCATTTTGGTGTACAACAGGCTTTTCTAAATCATTTGATTGCATTGTTTCATTTTGGTATCATGAGTCTGTTTGAGGGTTTTAAATACTTAGGGTATTTTTTAAAGATGGATAGTTATAAGGTAGTTGATTGGCAGTGGCTTCTGAAGAAATATGAACACATAATTCATCACTGGTGTAACCATTTCTTATAACTGGGAGGTAGATTTGTATTGATAAAGGCTATGTTAGAAAGTCATTTGGTGTATTGGTTGGATTTAACACACATTCTTGTTACAGTCTTGAACCAGATTCGTAAGATGACCTTCTCCTACCTATGGTCAGGTGAAAAATATCCATCTTACTATCATTAATGCAAGTGGGAGATATTAGCTAGGCCAAAAAAAATTGGCAGATGGGGGATTAGAAACATCTACTGCTTCTTGAGAGCCTTATTTGCAAAATCTCTTTGGCACGGTCTGATGCATCCTGGGATATGGCAGCGAGTCTTGAAATATAAGTATATTCCTCACACTTCAATGATTACTTGGTTGCGCACAGCTGATCCATCGCTTTTATCTGGCTCTCAAACATGGAAGAATTTGATAAATGCATTACCTTTTCTTGTGCACTGACTAGCTTGGAAACCGACGATAGGGGTTTCTATCATTATGGGTAAGGATGTGATTCTGGGGATGGGCAAGGGATCCTATCTTTCAACGAAGTTGATAAAGCATTTAAATGATCACCAGGTATATTATCTCTATCAAGCAAGAAGTGCTTTGGCACTAGGCTCGAATTGCACCAAGTGGATTAACAGTTTAGAATTGGGATTAGTGGGAAAACTTGCTTATGAATGGGAGAGATACAGATAATGTCTGATTGATGTGCGCATAGAAATTTCAGAAAACTAGGATGAATTAAGGTGGACATGGGGTGATTGTACTAGCATTATAACTACAAAGAATGTTTATAACGCATTGTCAGTTG
Organism: Picea engelmannii; assembly: GCA_009831015.1. Classification (NCBI taxonomy): domain Eukaryota; kingdom Viridiplantae; phylum Streptophyta; class Pinopsida; order Pinales; family Pinaceae; genus Picea; species Picea engelmannii. The sequence continues at coordinate 384,417 of ML784082.1, read as the reverse complement.
AGTTATGGTAGAATATCAATGGAGGTGTGAGGAGGAGATTATGGACCTGGGATTGCCCACAAAAGATAAAGCTATTTTTGTTGCTCCTTATAGAAGACAAGTTGGTTACTTGGAATAATCTACTCAAGCGAGGATGGAAAGGACCCATCCTATGTCTTCTTTGTAGAGGTAATGAAGAATCAATATATCACCTATTTGTCCAATGTCCATTCAGATGTTTTGTTTGGTTAAAAATTCTAAAATATTACAAGTTGGTCGTTGGGTGGTCGGGCTCCACAGTATTAGATTGTTTTGATATATGGATTAGAAGGAATTACATTCACCCATCATTACCATCATTCATATGTTGGTACATCTAGAATGAAAGGAATCTGGCTATTTTTGAATCTAATTCTCCATCTATGGAGAAGGTATGTATTCTATCTATTGTTGTTGTGGCTTTCCATAGGCCTGTGAAAACTCAAAAATCTATTAGGCGCACTGCCCATAACCTGCCACGACATAGAATCATAGGATGGTTTGATGGGGCTATGCAAAGGCATGGAGAACAAAGTGGAGCGGGGGGTGTTATAAAACTAAATGATCATACTGTTTATAGGTGGAATCTCAATTGTGGTGAGGACACAAACACAAGAGATAAACTCTTGGGAGCTTGGGTTGTCCTCACATTGGCACACATACTCTCTATTTCATATATCCATATCATTGGAGATTCGAAACTCTTGGGAGCTTGGTTTGTCATCACATTGGCACACATAATCTCTATTTCAGATATCCACATCATTGGAGATTCCAAAATAGTTGTTGATTGGCTAAATAATATTGGTTCTCTACAGGTAATTTCCATTGACTATTTGAAAGATTGAGTACAAGGGATCTCATCAAGAACTTTTCTGTCATCACATTTTCCCACATCTTCAGAGAAGAAAATAAGGAGGTTGATTCATTATCAAAATAGGTTCTATATGAGCATCCTAGAGCTATCGCTTTCAATCAGTGGAATGATGGTCATGAGGGACCAAGAGCTTATATAAAGATGTACTAGCTTCTACTATCTGAATCATGTTGATATTTATGAGTTTTTACTGAGGATATTTTGTGGTTTGAATGCAGTGTCAACTTTCTTTGGTTAAGTTCTTGACATTTTGTCATTTTGGAGATAGTTATATTATGGCGCTATTATTTTTGGATAGTCACCATGTTGGAACAATGATATCATATGTCTTTTGATACAAAATGGAGATGGTTTTTTTTTGTGTGTGTGGAGAAATCACAAGACTAAGCCTTTGATTGTAATGGATTTTATGACTATGTAAATAGATTATATATCTTAATATAATGTGCAATTTTCTTGTGGAAAAACATTTTCTTTTAAGGTGTAAAATGTTATTCAAAATATTTAATGATGAAGGTTTATTCTTCAAATCTCTTAAAATATAGTGTTATAGGTTAAAGTGATTTATTATATTGATATGGAGTTTAAGCTTATTTTTTTTATAAATTAAAAATATTTTAGAAAATATGATAAGTAAGAATTATGTTGATATTTTTTTATATATTTTTCAAATGAAGAGATAATATTGTTGGGAATAAAGATAATATTAAAAGTGTTATTATATTCAAATTTAAGGAGAAAATGTGGTGCAATAAAGAGTTAGAGGGAAAATAAAATTAAGATATTATAAAGAGGCACTCAACCCTAGTTTAAAATATCAAAACTATTTTTCTGTTTTGACAAGTGTAAAGAAGAAAATAAACATTGTTAAAATAAGAACTAATTCTCATGAGCTTCATAGTGAAATGGGGGGTTGATCAATTCCTAAAACACTATGGGATGAAAGAGTCGGTCACCTTTGTGACACTAAGAGGGTTGAAGTTGAAAAACACTTTCTCTTAGAATGTCCAATATATGCCCACATTAGATCTCAATTTCAAAAGATTTGTTAGATTAGTAGCCCTCCTAACCTTTTAAATAAACAAAACTAAGGTAATCTTGGAACACTTCTATTCTATTAATGGCTTTTGAGCACAGAAATAAAATTCTAAAGAATTTCAAATAACTATGATAAACCAATTTAATCTTAGACATTCATCATCATCATTAAATTAAATAGATTTAATATATGCATTTTAGATTTATTTCTAAATTATATAAATATATATTTTTTCTATAAAACAATGTTATCAGAAAATCATAAAAAAAAAGAATAATCATTTAAAAAAATGAGAAAAAAGAAGAAGAATAATCATTTTAAAAAATGAGAAATAAACCTTTTAAAATTGTTTATATATATGGAAAATTGACACTAAAGGCCCACAGCATAAAATGAATAGATATCCATTCAAAATCAAATTCACAGCATAAAATGAATAGATATCCATTAAAAATCAAAAGAAATTGACATGTATACCTCTTAACACTTAAAATATTCAACTTCAAAGAAGATTAGTTGATAGACTCTATCTTTACTAATTTATCCTTTAAAAATAAATATAAAAATAAAAATTTAAACTTTTTGAAATTATTTTTATTACATAAATACTTTTCTATACCATATTAAAAACTCACACTCTCAAATCAAATGAATTGTTTTTATTACATAAATATTTATCCTTTAAAAATAAATATAAAAATAAAAATTTAAACTTTTTGAAATTATTTTTATTACATAAATACTTTTCTATACCATATTAAAAACTTACACTCTCAAATCAAATGAATTGTTTTTATTACATAAATATTTTTTTATACAATATTAAAGATTTATACTATCAAATGAATTGTTTTTATTACACAAATATTTTTCTATACAAGGTTAAAGATTTATACTATCAAATGAATAAACATCTATTAAGAATAAAAAAAATTGAAATATAAACTATTGCACTTAAAAAGGTTGGGAAGTAAAATAGATTTTCACTAATTTATTTATAATATTAACAATATCAAAATCAATCTTTTTATTCTAAATTATGTGATATATGTTCTATTTGCGGTGTCACTTTCCATCCAATTACTTTTAAAGTAATTAGTGATTTTGCTTTAATAATCACTTAAAATATTTCCATTGAAGTCTCCTTCACTCCATGGTATATAATAAGTGAAAATGTGTAAAGTCATTTGTGAAACCATGGATAGTGGGTGATAAATGGACCTTATAATATTATGGAAACAAACGAATGGTTCACGCCACAAACCAACTAACTTGATTAGGTGGTGTGTGAGGCATTTTTCAAAAGAAAAGCAAAGGAAGTTGTTAGGCCCCACACGTTGTTGCCAAAGTACCTAACTATGACTATTGCATCCACCTGTTGAAGATCTTCTAGAGACAAACGAGAAAGAGTCACATGAAGGGGATATATAAAGCATATAGAAGTGGACCCTACTTCCTTTGTAGCACATTTTAAAATCTCCACTCAAAATTATTTGATTATTTATTTATGGAATTGATCAATATTCATTTGTATTCACATGGAACTTATATTAAAATATTATGAAATGAAATCTTTGAACATGGACATTATATTTACTTAGCCATAAGGAGCATAGACAGGCATTGCTTAAGCAACACAAAACCTTAAAATACTATTTTTGTACTGTGTGAGGAATGGATGTGTGGATAGTGGAATTCTCGTGTATGTGTTGAACTTGTAAAAATATTATTTCCTTTCCACATAATGGAAAAGATAAATTTTATCAATATAATAAAGTGTATTTATTTATTTTAAAATGTAATTATGTAAAATTAGTTATAATAAAAAATAAAATAATTTTAATATGTAATAAAATAAGATAGATAAATAAAATTAAAAAAAAAATTAATGATAAAATATTTAGTTAGTAGATTTGTATGTTTATGTAAATTGATTATTATATTTATTTTTATATAAAGATAAAAAATATTATTTGTTTTCATATTTTCTTTATTATTCTTCATTTTCATTTTTTATTCTCATTTTTATATCATAAATATATTATATGAGAGTGAGAGTGATGGTGAAGGTGGGGAAGAGAATAATATAGAAAACAATTTTTATTATTATTCCTCCACCCACATAATATATTTTTTCTATTACTCTTCACCCTCGCCCTCATATCATATATTTATAACATTATATTTTTCTTAAACTTATTTCTAAATAATGTAAAAATAATGGAATATACAATAAAGTTGTTAAAACTAAAAAATAATAATAAATTAACATTAACGGAGTGATTTCTAAATAAATCGAAATGATACCTACTGTGGATTTTCCGAATAACATATGTGAAACTCCTCACCACAGAAGCTTGAAAACAGCAAAATCGAATATACAATGAAGTTGTTGAAACTAACAAATAATAATAAATTAACATTAAGGAAAGGAATAACGAAGTGAATTGTGGAAGCATCCGTTAAAAAAATAAGAATAATGTTTTCTTAGGGTTCATGAATAGGTAATGAAGTCAATACGTTCAGTAGACTTCACATAAATATATCAAACAAATTACTACGATATTATGCGATCTAAACAACTTTATCATTTATGGAGACTAAATGAAATTAAATATATGGAGAATGAGTGAAATTAAATATGTTATCTAAACAACTTTGTTGTTTATTTATATTTGTTGAGATTAAATAAAATTAAATATATATATATATATATATATATATATATATATATATATATATATATATATATATATATATATATAATTTTATTTAATCTCAACAAATATAAATAAACAACAAAGTTATATAACATATTTAATTTCACTCATTCTCCATATATATAAATTTGTAAAAGAAAATTATTTTATTTAAGATGATGAAATATCTTTTTAAAAGGATATATTTTACTTTTATAATAAAGGAATTTAATATACTAATTTGTTGTTTAGGTTAGTCATAATTTTAAAATTAAATTATTATTATTGTATAATAATATATGTATTTATTTTTCTCTAAAATGTAATTATATTTAATTAGAAACAATATGAAAATAAAAAAAAATTCTTTAATACAGAAAAAGATAAATAAATTTTAAATAATAATAATAATAATAAAGGAAAGATAAATAAATTAAATAATAATAATAATAATAAAAGATAAATAAATTAAATAATAATAATAAATGATTTAGTTAATGAATTTTGCATGCTTAGGTAAATCTATTACTAGATTTCTCTCTTAAATATAAGAAATTTTCATTTTTTTCTCCAAACAAAGACTTATTTTTAAATAATGGAATATAATGGAATATACAAAGAGGTTGTTGAAACCAAAGAATAATAATAAAATAGCATGTCCTTACATTGAGGAAAGGAATTGTAACGACCCTGCTTAGATAGATGTATATGATTATTAAATTATAATTAGTTTAATAATATAATTGTCCTAAAAGATTAGCTAAATCATAATCATTTCTTAAAATAACATTTACTAATTAATTGTCCCCGAGGTGTAGGACAGTCGGTGACAGAGTGTGTTGTTAAGCCACTCCGTGATGTTAAAGTCACCGGTTCGAAACCTGCGGGGACAAAAAATCCAACCATGTTAAGGGTTGGTGTGGCTCA
>ML784082.1:305466-361976 GCA_009831015.1 Picea engelmannii | reverse complement strand
TCCTAGTCTCCTATATATACCAAGGAGACATTTTCATTTTGAATCATCTTGGACTTGAACATTTAAGTGGGGTAAAAGGAGGTTGCCCCCTCGAAGAGGCTTATTATCTGATATTATCTCTTTTTCAAGGCGTTGAGTACTTTCTAGAGGTTTTTGTATGCTATATTGATGTTTGGTTCTTAACAGTATGCAGACAGGGATGAGACAAAGGATCACCTCATAGAACCAAGGTGCCAAGACCCTCTTTGAATTTTCCTTAAGAAACCAAACTACTCCAAGGAAGACTCCTCTAATAAGATAGGATTTAACCTTCTAGCAATTACCTTTGCAATGATATTGAAAATCAAGTTACATGAGGATATTGGTCTAAAATCCTCAAAGGTATCAAGTGCATATTGTTTTGGGAATCAAAGATAGAAAGGATGCATAAAATGTAGACATGGATTTCCTTATTCTCTTATTCTCTTAGAGTCCTCCTCCACCACTGCCAATAAATCATCTTCAATAAGCTCATAAAATCCCTTTTGGAACTCTATTGGCTAACCATCTAACCTTAGGATTCTCTCATGGAAGGAAGAAATGAATGTGTGTGTGGGTAGGTCAATTGAGAACGGGTTATTTTTTTCATGCATAAGAGAAATATGTGCATGAAGTGTTGTTTTTGAGAAATTTGTTCTCATTTGTAAAACTAACAAGCATGAGTCATATAGGTTATAACTAGTAGCTTAGGAACCTACCTATCCACTAGCTAGTGAGGTAGTTCTTACCATCCCTGATAATAGAATTAAAGGAGGGATGTTATGGTGGGTACCATTAATAGTACCTTTCCTACTATTGTAGCCATGGGTTATATTACTTATCCCTCCCCGATCTCCTCTAGTGATATCATTGTTAGTGATTTTGATTCCAAAATTCATAGATGAGTTAGACCTTGATGACTTTGATTGGGACCTATAGGGACCAAATCATGAGGAGGAAGTATCCCTACTAAGGAACGCCTCTTTCATTTACCTATCTCAAGTGTAACCCCCACAAGAACAAACTTATGTGGGGGTCACCATTGAATAAGTCCAAGTGGAGACCCCTCCCTAGCCACATAGAAAGAAAGACCTTGGTGAGTTCTGCAAGGAAAAAGACCATAGGTGAAGTAGAGTTGACCACAAAGGAAGCTAGGGATTTGGTGGCTTCACTTAGGAAGAAATTTGGATGGGTTACAGTCATAGGGGGGATCAAGCAAGAGGAGGTAGTAGATGAGTATCTATGTCTCCACCCAGGGACTAACAATATAAGGGGATAAGTTCTATTATACATAGGCCTACCCATACAACAACCATTAGTTATCAAGGTGTAAACTCCCCTAGTAGAACTCCAATGGATTGGATCAAAGTTTGAGTTTAGATTCTAGATGGAATACAGGGAGTCAACAACTAAGTCAATAGGATAGCTAGGTAGTATATTAGATCCATTCGAGATCTTGCATGCAACATTTGTCTCAACAAAAGTTAAAGAGGGAGACCATGTCAACACATGACATGTGGTGGATTTATGAAATCTTTATCTCCTTGACATCATCAAAATCATAATAAATTTTGGTAGAGAACTATAGGTGAGATTAAAAAACAAGGACAAATGTATTATTGTCTTTTAGGCCCTTAACCAAATATAAAGAGGAGGATGAGAATAAAAACACATAGATGAAAGGAATCTAGGTTCATGTTGCGTGGACTACTAAAATTGAGGTCCAATTAATCCAGTTGGATATTGGTGGCCACCCACCTATTCCAACTGGCTCCTTTTCACAGTTTTAGTTCAATACATTCTTCTATAATTCTTTGTAATTGTGGGTTATACACTTTCAGGGCTATATTAATCCATACACAACTTCCAAGTGGATATTGGTGGTCACCCACCTAATCCAACTGGCTTATTTTGGAAGTTTTCATGTCTATACATCTTTCTGTACTTCCAGGGTCATTTTGGGGCCTAAAAAAAGTCATAGTTTTATGATATAATGTGTATTTTTCGAAAATACCTTTCCAACGAGCTATCACGCACCTAAAATAGAGGTCGTATTAAAAAGTTACGACCCCGAGAAGTTGAGGTACCAAATTACCCATCGACACCCACATAACTTTTGGTGTTTCATCTCCTAGGGTTAGGTTTTTGGATGTCTAGGGTTTTGGCATTCATGAGTAATGTTAAAAAGGCCTCTGGAGCCTCATTGTAATCATTATTATCATACAGATGCATGTAACAACCACATCTCTTCGTAGAGATAGCTACCACCATTTGAGCAAGTTGTTTTTAGTTTTGCAGTTTTATAGTTTCAACCTATTTTATTTATTCAATAGAAGTTATTGTTCACTGGATATCTATTGTTTCTCTCTGTATTTCTATGTTATTGTATTCAGTCTGTTATTTATTTCATTCCTCTCATAAATATGGATCAGTGGTATTAGATTTATCTACTCTTCAATTGTTTTTCTTCATGCATGTCCCCAACAAGATCTGGGTACAAGAAGTTGGGACTCAGACTAGTCGAGCCTTTGCAAGATCGGTCATGCTAAGCCCAAACACAACTCATGGGGGACAAAAAGAAAGATAATGGAGTAGGATATCCTTTTAAATTATTTCTCGAGGAAGCCCTTGCATGAAAAAGGAAAACAATGATGGACAACTTTGCATAGATCCTTCGATGGCCGCCCACAGGAGACACATCTTCATCAAGTGGACATGCAACCCCTTTCAAGGTACAAGTAAATTTTGATATTCCATTATTTGAAGGAATGATAGATGCAAATGTTGTAGATAAATGGTTGAATCTGCTCGAAGGGTATTTTTTGGTCTACAATTTTTTCGACAGGGGAAATATTTCTTTTGCACTCCTCAAGGTTGTCTCCCATGTTAAGGACTGGTGGGATACTTACTTTGAGAAAAGGGCCATAAAGGAATCTTCAATATTTGCGGTCTCCCCCACATGGAATTCCTTCAGGGATGTCATTAAATAACAATACTACCTTGTTGTGAGCTACGAGGACTAGTACACAAGATGGACCACCCTCTGTCAGGAAAGAGACCAGACAATACCATATTTCACCAAAATTTTCAATACCTTACACACCAAATTGGGTATCAAAGACTTTGAATGATATATGGTGCTTAAATACCGCAACTGTCTACATAGATACATCCAAACAAAAATGGAGTTTTTGGACATCACATCATTGGGTACGACTTATATATATGTTGTCAAGATCGAGTAGAAATTTAAGAAAAACAAAAGAGAGTTTGGATCTGCAAACTCCTCACAGATGAAGAAGGGCAAAGGAAGCCCCAACCCACAAAACAAGGGATAGAGTAAATATGGTAACTCTTAGGACAACCAGTCCAAGATGCAACACAAGAAGGGTAATGAGAAGTCGAAGAAGGACAAAGGAAAGTGGTGTGAATACCATAAAATCCCTTAGCACAACACTAAAGAATGTCGCTCCAAGTAGTCATTGGTGGTCGAGATAAAAGCTTCCGAGTCAGAGGTGGATTCTGACTCTGAATCAAATCCAAAATGAGGGAAGTGGATTATCGATGTCGAACCTAGCGCTATTTTCGCTACCACCAAAGTCAAACCAAGCGAACCAGAAGAACAAGAGGAAGGGGAATGCCTCTTTCACTCACATATGTGGGTAAAGGGGGATCCGCTTCATTTCATTGTTGATAGTGGCACTCATAAGAACATGATCTCAACAGAGGTCATCAAGTGGTTGGACCTACCGATGAAACCACACCCGTATCCCTACACCATCGGCTGCATTTACCAAGGAAGAAATCTTTGCGTCATCCAACAATGTCGTCTTCCCTACGGCATCAAGCCCTTCAAAGATGAGGTATTGTGTGATATGCCTCCCCTTGAAGTTTGTGATGTTCTTTTAGGACAACCATATTTATGGAAGTGACATGATGTGTATGATTCTAGACCTTGTAGTGTTATTATTAATTTGGGTAGAAATTGTACATGATACCAAAGGTAGCGTTGCCTACCGCTATTTATTTAATATATGCTAAGAAATGTAGTAAGGTCATTTCACATACCGAGAAGTTTGTCTTCTTTGTCATCTGTGTTCATAGTAAGTAGAAGGTTGCCACCACATCTGTGACCTCTACACAGAGCCTCTCTTTGCAACAGAAGGAAGTGGAAAGAACTGTGGAAGAGTACAGATACATCTTCTCCTCACCCACCGGGGTATCGATGCACTATTAAGTCAAGCATCCAATTGATCTAACCCCCGGTGCACCTCTACCTAATGGACCAGTTTATCGTCGCTCACTGATGGAAAATGATGAAATCAAGCATCTTATCCAATATTTCCTTCAAAATGGGCACATCAAACCCATGTCCTCCCCTTGTGGAAGCCCGACTGTACTGCTGCAGAAGAAAGACGGGACCTGGTGGCTCTCCATTGATTACAGAGCATTAAAAAAAATCACAGTCAGGAATCGGTACCCAATTCCCTAAATTGATGACCTTCTTGACCAACTCGAGGGGTATAAGTGATTTAGCAAGATTGACGTAAATTCTGGCTACCACCAGGTTCCCATCGAACCGGCTGATGTATGGAGGACAACTTTCAAATCTAAAGAAGGTCTCTTCAAATGGTTGTTCATGCCCTTGGGCCTAACAGATGAACCAACAACTTTCATGAGGTTGATGGATGATGTATTGAGACCCTTCACCAACTCTTTTGTGGTGGTATATCTAGATGACATCCTCACCTTCAACATTACTTGGGAGGAGCACATGCAACATATTCAATAGATTTTGAGCACTCAACGACAACACAAGCTATATGCCAACTTGGAAAAATGCTCCTTTAACATGAACATGGTCCAACACTTGGGCTACATTGTTGATGGAAATGGGGTACATGTGGATCTAGCTAATATCCAACTCATCCGTGACTAACCATCCCCGACCACACTAACCGAGCTTTAGAGATTATTGGGACTTGCCAACTTCTACCGACAGTTCATGTTGGGATTATCCCATATTGCATGGGCCCTCAACCAATTGACCAAGGGAGGTGGGAAGGCAAAGTTCATGTGGGGGAAGGCACAACAACAAGCTTTTGATGATCAGAAGCATCGATTATGCTCAAATCCAATACTCTCCTTACCCTATCTGCAATAATCGTTCGATATTGAGACTGGTGCATCCAACTATGTTGTAGGGGCAGTTCTCACTCAACATGGTCATCCAATAGCATACCATAGTGAGACACTCTCAGATGATTTCCAGAAATACCCCACCTATGAAAAGGATATGTATTCCATTGTACAACCCTATCGTCAATGGAAGCATTACATTTTGGGAAAGGAGACAGTCATCCACACTGATTACAAGCCTCTGCAATTCATACAGACACAAGGGAAGTTGCAGAATGACCGCCATCAGAAGTGGTCAACATACCTGAAGCAGTTCCATATCAACATCAAGTATAATACAGGGAGCACAAATCGTGTCAATGACTTCCTCGTTCAACCTCCTGTGGCTGCACTCACCACCGTGCTCCATTCCTGTGGGCATGAGGCATCTAAGTGGCCCCAACTTTATCAATAAGATATTGACTTCTCCATGACCTATCATACCTTGGGTACATGCATGAATGTCACCGATTTTCACATCCAAGATGAAATTTTATGCCATCTAGGTCACCTCTATATTCCTGCAAGCGAGCATGCAAAGATGATTTGGGAGGTTCACTACAGTCGGATGGCAGGACATTTTTGGCATTGAGAAAACTCTAGTCATTATACAGAAACATTTTTATTGGCCAAAACTTTGACATGACGTTAGTAAATATATCTGATCTTGCATTTCCTGTGTCATTGCCAAGCCAACCATTAAGAAGAAAGGCTTATACACCCCTCTTCCTACTCCCGAGAGGTCTTGGGAATCCATCTCGATGGATTACATGTATGGCCTTTCGACCACCAATCAAGGAAATGATTGCATATTTGTGGTGTTTGGTCGGTTTTCAAAGATGGACATTCACACAGTGTACAAGAAGAGTGTCATAATGACAAATACTACCAAGATCTTATTTGAATGAGTGTGGGTCCATTTTGGGATACCAAAGACCATCATCTTCGATTGGGTGTTAGGTACCTAACCCCTAATGTAGGTAGAATAATATATTTCCATGTAATAAAGGTCAATATTAATAAGGCCTAGCAATAAGGAAGAATAAGTCAAATGTAAGAAGACCTAATAGAAGCTTTTGCTTCTAGAAGGATCTTCCTCTAGATTGTTCTTTTGGATAGACATATTTAGTATAAATAGGAGTAGGGGGTATGAGAAGTTTTGTACTGGATATTATTGTAATAGAGCTTTGCTCTGCTGGAGGTTTCCCCCTTGAAGAGGCAAGTGAAGATTGCTCTTAGTAGGTAGGGCAACTCCTGCAACAAGGAAAATGGCTCACCCAGGGCCAAATTCAACAAAAATTTCCTCACTTGATGGGGAAACTCAATGCAATGGATACCATTGCTTCCTAATGGGGTAGGAATTATTCAGGTGGATATTGGTGGCCACCCACCTATTCCAACTAGCTCCTTTTGACAGTTTTAGTTCAACACGTTCTTATGTAATTCTTTGTAATTGTGGGTTCTACACTTTCAGGGTTGTCTGAAGCCCTACACAGTTTCCAGGTGGATATTAGTGGCCTCCCACCTAATCCAAATGACTTATTTTGGAAATTTTCATGTCAGTACATCTTTATATACTTGTAGGGTGTTTTTGGGGCCCTAAACAATTTTGTTTTGTCTTGCCACAGTCAAACTGTAGATGAATCTAGAGTTTGACAGCATAATTTGTAGTTCTCGAAAATACCTTTCCAATGGGCTATCACACACCTAAAACATAGGTCATATGCAAAAGTTACTACCCCAGGAAGTTGAGGTATGAACGTACCCATTGGGGCCCACATAACGTTTGGTGTTTCATCTCCTAGGGTTAGTTTTTTGGATGTCTAGGGTTTAGGAATTCATGACTAATGTTAAAAAGGCCACTGGAGCCTCATTGTAATCATTCCGCTCAGAAGGATGTGTTTAGCAGCCACATCTCTTATCAGAGATAGCTACCACCATTCGAGCAAGTTGTCTTCAGTTTTGCAGTTTTATAGTTTCAACCTATTTTATTTATTCAATAGAAGTTATTGTTCACTCGATATTTGTTGTTGCTCTCTATATCTCTGTGTTATTGTATTTAGTCAGTTATTTATTTTGTTCTGCTCATAAATTTGGATCACCAATGGAAAGTGCATGTAGAATAATTCAATAAATCCTTGGAAATAGTTAATAAAAAGTAATAGATGCCAGAGGAAGGGAGGATGCAGTCCACGTAGAAGTAGCCATGGTGTGGAAAGAACCGAAAACCTATATTGAGGAGGTTTTACCCCAGCTAAGTAAATCCTATTATCCTATGATTTCATTGATTCATGCTTTAACTATGAGCTTGTTGCACTCTAGTTATGTGTAAGGTATATGGCCTAAATGTAATACTTAATATTCTTAATACAATGGACTTAGATATTTTTTTTTCCTATATTTACATTGCTATGTTACTATTCCTTGAGGATGTTTACATTTCTATGATCTTTGTGCATGAGCTAGTTTCTATTTGTTTAGTTGAATGTGATTAAAGTTATAGAATGGACTCCACCCTTTAACTAATTTCTAATACTTTGCACATTAATTAATTGACAACTATCAAACATGCCTAGAGTGAGATCTCTTTCATATGAAATGTTGAATATGTCAACATAGTAGACTATTTTGTACCTTTGTTGGACACCTTCTGCAAACCTTGGGTCTATAAAATACCCAACAATAGTCCATTAAAAAAAAATATTATGAATCTTAATCCATCTCCTTTTACTCAAAAAAAAAAAAAAAAGTTTAGTTCCTAAGAAATTATCCTAAGAATATTATCTGAGAAAACATACATAAATCAATCAAAATAAAGGCACCTATCACCTAACATGGTTTTCCACCTTATCTCTAGTTATGGTTCATCCTTACCCCTACCATGGTTTTCCACCTTATCTCCAGTTATGGTTCATCCTTACCCAGTGGCTATATCCAACATTTTCTTCCCTGGTGGAGTCTATTACAATGTTCCATGGTCCTCAATGACGTTTACTCTACATAGATTACCTTTTCTTTAGATTTGGTTTGTAAATGTCCCAATTCATTATTATCACATAATTTGCTTCTATGAAGGAATCCCTAAAGAACATTCCATCTCTTTTTTTTTTTTCCGTAAGAACTTGGATCTATTTTCCTCATGTTGTATCTTGGAATTTGATGTAGAGATAATGGATTGCATATTCAAATTTAAAAGGATCTAACACTACTGGATCCCATATTACAAATACCCCTAAGGCACCTCTATCACTATTGGCTTTGTTGTTAATTTTCCATATCATTTTACTATTTGCCTAATTGATTCTTCCTCAAGTTTCACCTTTTGCAAGAGGGATATTGATACTGGATCCTATATTACAAATACCCCTAAGGCACCTCTATCACTATTGGATTTGTTGTTAAATTTCCATATCATTTTACTATTTCCCTAATTGATTCTTCCTCAAGTTTCACCTTTTGCAAGAGGGATATTGATAGTCTTTCAGTGTATTTGATGTCACATGCTACTTATTTTCATTTTGGTGCCCATCCCTCCATAATTCCAAGAAACTGTCTTCATTTCTCAAATGATTGGTCTTGCTACCACTTCAAAATACAAAGGAAAAGTGTAAAATTGTGTTTTTGACCCTTTGAATGAATTTGATCATATTATGTATAAATTGTAAATAAGTGTTAATAATAATAGGATTCAAGCCATATGAGATTGTACAAATGACCCTAAGTGTAAATAATGTATAGATGTTGTATAGATTGCTAGTGTGGAGCTCAAGGCCAAAACTCAACTAGTGAATGGCTAGGCATGTAATTATGATAAGTATGATTTCCTTGTACTATGTGGTAGATCTTCCATGTTACACTCAATACATGTAAATTTTTTTGTTGAAAATTAATATAAAGGTTGAATATTTCTATAGATAACACAAGAGGTGTTATGAGTCCATGTGTGGGGAAGAATAAAAGGTTATCAGGAGGGGAGGGAAATAATCCTATGTATCCTAGGAACTTTTACCTTTTTACCATGTGTTTTTTTTAAATATCATTCACAATATTTGACTTAGAAGAAAATCATTGAATGCATGGGTGGTTGATGAGGATTTCTACCTCAAATAGTTATAAAGGCATGTGGGTTGGGTACAACCATCATCGGGAAGTGTACAATTCCACATCCTCAAGGAAATTTGTTCCTCCATGCTCATCCACACTTTCCATTCTCATTTATTCAGTCATTCATACACCTCACCATTCTCACATCTAAGCACCACCTATGTTTTGAAATTGGAAACCCCATGCTTTAGACTAAGATACAAATCTTAAAATCACCAAAACCAACTATGGGAGAGTAGTTCGTGGACTTGGGAAGTGAGATGGATCAATGTAGGCGATCATACATGCTAGATGGTTAGGAAACCTCCCTTTCCCATGCTAATCGTTGCTCATTGGGTTCCTTAGATCTAAGGTAATTTGATGTCAATTTATTCCAAAAGATAGACAATAAGATGTGTTCTTCTTTCAGTGAAAGCACTGGAAGGGAGAATACTCTTGAGGGATTGATGAATATAGAAGGGAAATGTATTCCTTGTGTTGTGTGGTAGTGGATGAGAATGTCGTGACTATTTGATGGCTACATGGTAACTTGGAATGATTAGTTGTAAACCTATTGGCTGAGTCTAAGAGAAATTTGTGTTGGGTTGAATGACATGTGAGTCTATAGCTATTTCCTTTGTTCTTATGGCCTTATTACTTAGCTTGGGGTGGTATTTGCATTGGATTCCTATGATAGGGTGGAAATTTCTTATACACAACTAGTTTCTTGGACTATGTTGGTGAAGTGTTCAATCTCTACTCGTCATTCTCTATTTATATTTTTATAATTTAAGATTATATTCTTTTTATGAATGAAATGGGTATGGAATCCAAATTTTAATGAGTTTATACTTGTTAATTTTTGTTACGTGATTCGTTTTCATCATGTATGAATTCAAATGATGGAATTTAATTTTCGTTTTGGTACATATAGCCTAAGTGGGCCTAATGGTTAAAAACATGTGTTTCCTCCTAAGAGGTCATAGGTTCAAATCTAGAGGGGGATAGGGTCTGTATACCTCCGTAGAATTTAGTAGTGAAATCGCTTTGTGGAGGGGCTCCCTTGTCCCACAAATAAGGGAGTCTCATACACCAACTTGGTGTTTGGTTTGGCAGTGACCTTAAAATTATATTAAACATTTCGAGTGTACACTCTACCTATCATAGAGGACAATTGAAGTTGTCCATATAAATAAGTATTGGGATTAAGTATAATCTTAAATGTACATAACAAAGACAAAATAATAAATAAGATAAACATCAAATCCAATCCACACGGATCTTATACCACTAAATTAAAATTATAACAAAGAATACAATCTCTGAATATTTTGTGTCGGTTAAGCACTAATTAATCATACTATGAAGTTTTGTTTTTTGTTGTATTTATAATCAAAATTTTGAACATTTATGGTTTAGTGAATATAAAGTTATTACACAGAATAAAATCGTTAAGATTTTGTGTCGTACTATGAAGATTTTCTTCCATATAGTATATGTAAACTTTAAGGTCATCCTTGTGGTTAGGTGAATATAAGCCCCATTCTCCCTAAAGAGAGCATTTCCTAATTTATAAATAAGAATTCTATGTAAAATAGTTTAAGTCCATGTAAGGTCGAGAAATAAATATTGTTTTCATTGTACATGTTTTTGGGCAGGAGATTAAGTAAAAAAAAAACAATTTCTCGAGACGATATATTGTTCGCGATTGTTTTTTAAATGACTCCAACACGTGGAAGTAATTGTTCTTGTTAGGTACATGCCTAATACCTAACTTTTCTTTCTTTTTCCTTTAAAACT
Organism: Picea engelmannii; assembly: GCA_009831015.1. Classification (NCBI taxonomy): domain Eukaryota; kingdom Viridiplantae; phylum Streptophyta; class Pinopsida; order Pinales; family Pinaceae; genus Picea; species Picea engelmannii. The sequence goes on along the minus strand of ML784082.1, from coordinate 350,897 downwards.
AGATTTCGTAAAAAATGCACACATCACCTAATTAAATCATTGTGTCTCAATAATGCTAAGGAACCTTTCCTTTTTTATGAATAATTTTATACATTTTCATTAATTACATAACATTATTAAACATTATTAAAGGCTAAATTGTTATGGCTTTTTGATGTTAAGGTGTTTTTATTTTTAGTGACAGAGGGTCGATTTCGACCACTACCACTTTAACCTCGAGGTATATCCATGTAGCCTCACACACGACACATAGGGCTAGTTGAGATTTGAACCAACAACATGAGAATGAATGTCTTAACAATGCACTCTATCACCAACTAATCTACACCCCGAAAGCATGTTAAAATGTTTTTATTATTGAAGTTGAAATAAATATTTAAAAATATGTTATAAGTGCAATTTATTTATTTGTTTGTGTTTTAGTAATTGGAATACATAATCATTATATTAAATATTTAAGTTCAAAACCCGAATGAATATAAAACCTTGAAAATTAAAATGAAATGAAAATTAACTTTAATTAAAAAAATAAATAGAAAGTTGGACTATACCATCAAATAATAAACTACCATAACTCCATCTTAATGTTATGGATTTAAAAGTCATTATGGATTACAATTATTTCATATATACACAAAGTCTTAAAAAAATACACAAAATAGGGATTCAAACATCATATTATTTAACTTTTAACCTATTCTTTATTCTTTATTCTTTTTGTGATTTTCATATACAATTTAAGGGAAACTTTTAGGGGTTAAATTTCGCTCCTGAGATAATTTTCCATGTTTTTTTTTAATGTTTTGTCAATTTCCATTTTATTCACCCAAATTTTAAAGCATACAAGTATTTTACTATAAAAATCACCAAAATTTTCTAGAAACTATATAAAATTCTTAGGAATTTTAATATTTTACAAAAATATCTCCAAATTTTTTTATGGTTGGCATTTTAGGAATTAGTAAGATTCGCCAAGGTTTCTACACTTTAAGATAAGTATGGATCCATAAAAATTTCTCTGCACAAATTCTATTCTAACTAGATAACTTAATTAGTTAATTGATTGGTACTATCATATTTACTCTTCATGGTTGATTGATTAGCTCACTATCACACTTCTTTTCTATGCACTCTTCCAAAATGTTAGAACCTCTTCAATGTGCACTCTTCCCCATCATTATCCAAATATTTCTTCAAGTAGCCTACATACAAACCAATTCTCACATTATTTCTTCTAGTATCTTAAGAACAAACCAACTCTCACATCCTTTCTTCAATCTGCCTAAGAGGAAACCATTGATTTCTTAAATTGCACTGTGGTCCTAACATGTAACTTGTGTTGTGATCTTTTTGTGCTTATTGTGCACATTCTGACTCCATGTTCCTTTTATGTGCATTCTTATCCATGGTTACTATCAGTCGATTTATTTGTCGCTTAATAAACCTTGTTACATTTACTTATCAAGCTAGGATGTAAACTTGTGAGCTGTAAACTTAGTTTTTGCAGGTAAAGCAATAAAGCCTAAGTTAAACTATCTACCAAAGTCTTTGAATCATAAGGAAAAATATACACTTCAAAATCTGATCAAACACCAAAGCATATACAAGCTAGTTCAAGAAGTAACTCCCATACAATCTCACTTATGCTCATAGGAATGATACCAAGTGTGGAAAGATTTAAAGGCTCTACATACTATCTCCAAATTACTTGTATGCACATAAATATGACTCAGATCAGATCTTGTATTTTAATATCAATTAGTGAGTGTTTAGACTATTTGTGTGCAAAGGAAACTGAATTTCTTATGAACAAACCACACCCCCAAAAAAGTAGTCATTAGTATCTAAATCCCCTTCAGAAACTTATGACATAGTATTTCACTTAATGAATTAACTGTTCTTATAGTTAGAGATGGGAATATATTTAATGGCCAAGAATTCTAATTATTGTTCTTCAATAAAGCAACAATACAAGTATAACTATACTAATGAAATCCAAAGGAAAAATGAAATTGAAATCACCTACTCACACCGTGCATATAATCTATACTTGATCTTTGCAAACTGAAACATTACTTCAACAACTAGTTAATCAACCATTTATTGAGTACATTAGTACAAGTAAGAAATACAAGTCATTTGAAAAAAACTTAAATATTAGATCATAAGCTAAAGTGAACAACCTCTTCTATGTAAGAATGAAATTATAATTTGGAAATGATTTATGCTAAGTAGGGATAGATTGATTGCACAAATAAAATACTGGCACATTGGTATTACCTAGTTATGATACAAAATGGTTATGCGATCCAGGTTGGTGGACCCTCCAAACTGGACAATGAGCTAACTAGAACACAATCTCACATAATTACAAATAAGTATAGCAATTAAGAAAGTCAATTTGGAATTAATGAAGTACAGATCAAATTACAATAGTAGACCAAACATTAATACAATGATTAAGTACTAAATCAACATAGCAATAGTTCTCAGGTTCAACTCTTTTTTACAACATTGGCTACACATATATAAAAGGCGCACTATGACCACAAATACAGTGAGTACGTAGTTTATATCACTTCCCTTGTTTTCTCGTGGACAAAGTTATGGAAATAGAAGTTCGAGATGATGGATCTAACCACCATATGGACCCTATGTTAATCATAGAAACCAAAATGATCTACACAATATTCGTATGACAAAGAATACATACAAATAGTGTCTTCATTATTGTTAATATTGATCTCATTACTGGCCTACACACAAGAGAGTTGACCATGCATTTGAATGGGGGATCATGATCCATTGGATGAGATTAGGTGTGATATGATGAACACCACACCAACTTGGATTGGTTATCTACAAAACCTTAGTGGAAAATTCGCAACTCAAATCGCGAGGGTATTCCAACAAATGACATCACATACAAGAAGTGAACCATCGATACCTGAAATAAATTGTGGTACCAGAAGTTAGTTGTGGTACTGGAAATGAACTGTGACAAATCATCATTAGAAAAACATGTTCTAGAAAGCCTATATAATCTACAAAATACTTTGGAAATCATAAAATATACAAATTTTACCTCTTATATCTTGTCAAAGGTCTGTGGTGTATTTAGCATAAGGAAATATGATAACAAGGAAATAACCAGTAAATAGATGATGAAAAGGTAGTAAAAAAGGGTCAACTAACAAGTGTAAAATGTATCAAAACAGTGGGCCAACATATTTCCCATGCCTGTGTAGTTGCATTTCCTCATGCAAATAGAGGCTTTGACAATTCCACAAAATGATCTAAAAATGAGAGGTTTTACTGACAAATTTTGCAAGTTAAGTTTATGTATCTTATGCATAGGATCGATAAGAATACGAAACACATAAACTCATAGTTATTATGCAGAATTAAAAATTATTAAGTGCATAAATTAAATAAGGAAGGAGATCAACAAGAGAGAAATAAAGACACAAGAAATTTGATAACAGAGTTCACCAAGGTGTGGCTACATCTCTGGGTCCTACTTACAGTGGTGACCGCTTTATTGCTATTCTCCAAATGCTCAATTACATCAACAAGCTGATTACAATCTGCTACAAAAGTAATATGCATATTTTGTACATGACCTCCATGATCAGATGCAAAGATCTCACCAAATTCCTCTCTCGAATGGGCTCAAAAGGCCTCTTACAACATGAGAACTGACAAAAATGGTATCTCTTCTATAATCTTTCTCTCCACATCCCTGCAACAAAATCACTATATCATGATGGAATACAGGCCTCGTTTATGTAGAAAAAGAGTTGGGGTTGAATTCCCAACTTCTCCCAACAATTTGGCCTCTTCTTGGGCTCCAGATCCACTCTTTTTGGCCAAAAATCAACAAACATTAGCAAAAATCCATTAAAATAAGGTAAAAACCAACTAAGTTGGCAAATAATAGGTAAGCACCCAAAAATAGGGTGTGCGCCCCTTTTGGTGGTCATATGGGTGACATGTGGCTTGGTGTTAGACCCTTTAATCCCCCACGTCCAGGCCACGGCCTTGGTCATAACCCCTATCATATGACCCAGCGCCCAACAGGGTGCACCTCCCTTAGCCATGAAAAGGTGCTTAATGTTTAATTTTTAAAAAAGTGGATATATTTCTAAAGTTTGGTTCTTGCCTTTGTGGCTAGTTCATTAGTGCTAGGACTTTGTTATATTGATAGGTCATGGGTTTGAGTCCCATGGAGTTTATACAAAATTTTGCATTTGTCCCTTTTAGGCCCCATTCAGGGTGACACGTGGCACCTTGTGAATGGGCCACGTGTCATCCCATGGTTGGCCAAAAGAATACCATGTGGACCAATCACCCCTTGCAACTTGTCAACATCAGAAAATGCCAAATGTCGAGATCTGAGATGCCATGTGTCGGTGGCAGGAGCTGTCACTTGTTGAGTAAAGAAGCTGCCAAGTGTCACATGTTGAATATGCCATGTGTTACTTTGACCCTTTGAGTGTTTAATTTTTATCTGTTTGACCCAAACTTCAGATTGCGATAACTTTTGCATACAGACTCCATTTTTCGATCCGTTTTCACTATCGAAAATCTTGCGACGAGCACTTCATGATGGTGTATATTTCATAAGCAAGTTAAGTTTATGTATCTTATCCACCAGATCAATAAGAATACAAAACACATAAACTCATAATTATTATGCAGAATTAACAATTATTAAGTTCATAAATTAAAGAAGGAAGGACATCAACAAGAGAGAAATAGAGACATGAGAAGTTTGATAATGGAGTGCACCAATGTATGGCTACATCTTTGGGTCTCGCTTTCAGTGGTGACCGCTTTATTGCTCTTCTCCAAATGCTCAATTACATCAACAAGATGATTACAATCTACTGCAAAAGCACTATAAATCTTATGTACATGACCTCCATGATCAGATGCAAACACCTCACCAAAATCCTCTCTCGAATGGGCTCAAAAGGCCTCTTACAACATGAGAACCGACAAAAATGGTCTCTCTTTTATAAGGTTTGTCTCCACATCCCTGCAACGAAATCACTATATCTTGATGGCACACAGGCCTGGTTTATGTATAAAAAGAGTTGGGGTCGAATTCCCAACTTCTCCCAACAACCTGGCCTCTTCCTGGGCTCCAGATCCAATCTTTCTGGCCAACAATCCACAAAACAATAGAAAAAATCCATTAAAATAAGGTAAAAACCCACTAAATTGGCAAATAATAGTTAAGTAGCAAAACATAGGGCGTGCACCCCTTTTGGTGGTCGTATGGGTGACATGTGGCTTGGTGTTATACCCTTTAATCCCCCATGTCCAGGCTATTCCATTGGTCACAACCCCTGTCATATGACCTAGTGCCTAATAGGGTGCGCCTTCCTTAGCCATGAAAAAGTGCTTAATGTTTAATTTTAAAAAAGTGGATATATTTCTAAAGTTTGGTTCTTGCCTTTGTGGCTAGTGCATTAGTGCTAGGAATTTGTTATATTGATAGGTCATGGGTTTGAATGCCATGGAGTTTATACAAAATTTTTCATTTGTCCCTTTTAGGCGCTATCTAGGGTGACATGTGGCACCCTGTGATTGGGCCACGTGTCAGCCCATGGTTGGCCAAAAGCATACTATGTGGACCAATCACCTGTTGCCACTTGCCAACATTAGAAACTACCAAATGTCGATATCTGAAATGCCATGTGTTGGTGGCAGGAGCTGCCACTTGTCGAGCACAGAAGATGCCAAGTGTCACATGTTGAATATGCCATGTGTCACTTTGACCCTTTGACTGTTGACTTTTACTTGTTTGACCCAAACTTCATATTGTGATAACTTTTGCATACAGACTCTGTTTTTCGATCCATTTACGCCACCAGAAATCTTGCGACGATCAATTCACGATGGTGTAGATTTCATAAGCATTCGAGAACTTTGAGATTTTGAGCATTTCAAATCCTCCTAGATCAAGCCTCCCCACTGGGAAGCTTTTGGACCACCAAAAGCTTGGTTTTACATAGGTAAGAAGTGAGGGTACTTCCTCCCCACTTGTCCTGTATCATCCATCCTTTGTGCTTGGACAATAATCACCTGACTGACCCCAATAAACATGAGATAGCATTGTTTATCAAAGTAATCATCCCATCTATTGCACAATTATATACTTTCTTTGTCACAGTTAGCATCCATACACCACTGAATAACAAAAAACTAAACAACAATATTGAATATGCGAATGAGAATAAAAAAACATGCTTCCTCTTTTGAATAGGAACAATAACCAATGTATGCAACTGAACCTCATGTTGTACTTCTTGTGACACTTCATGATTTTTAGAAACAAACTTAACCATTTCATGTTTAGCATCACTTTCTTTCTGATTTGTTACAGACATAAGTGTTAAACTCTTTCTTGCATTTACCATTCTTTTTAACTGTCTTGTAGTTGTAAAAGATTTGTTAGTTTTCATGCAATGAGCATGGACAATGTACTCTTTCCCATCTTTCTTGAAGCAATATTTATTTTCCTATCTGTAGAATATGGATTTTGTATCATAAAGGTATGGGCTTCCTAGGAAAATTCCACATATATCCAGTGGCACTATATCAAGCTCTACTTCATCAACATACTTAGAAGTGATTGCAAACTTAATTTTACATTGCTTGGTTACTTGCAAATTATTATCACCACATATCCATCCCATTGGATATGGTCTAGGATGTGGCTTAGTTTCAAGTCCCAAATTATTTACAACCTCTTCACTGATTAGATTGTCTTGTGATCCACTGTCTACAAGAGTATCGGATTTAACATTATTTGTTATGACCCTTATGCAGAAAAGTTAACTTCTTTTACACTCATCATTTAGAGCATCTGAATTAGAATATCTAGTACTTGCAACATAAGTTATACCTTGGATTCCCATAGCTACAATTTTAGTCTCGTCATCGGAGTCTAATCCCAGATCCACTTGAATTGTTGCAACTATGGTCTTCTTTCTCCCTTGATTGGCATACTTCTTTGGGTTCAACTCAGGATTTAAGATCCAACAATGATCTTCATCATGGCCTTCCTTCTTGCAATGCTTGCAAGTAGGATTCTCTTTTTTCGATGTGGATGTCTTCTTATCTTTCTCCTTCATTTTCCCTGAATCCTTTCCTTGTAAGGAATCTTTAGAAACACTATCACTAACATTCCTTTCACCTGATTCAATGTGAATGGCTTGTACACATACTTCATCGAAGTTAGAAGGATTTAACATAATAATAGTATGCTTGAGATAAGAATGCAAACCACCAATATATTTTAGAAGTGTCTCCTGTGTATATACATGAATACCCAATATTACTTCTTTCTTATGAAATGCTTGATTATACTCTTGTACACTTTGACCTTTAGCTTTCCTTAAAATTTTCCAATTCACCATTTCCTGTTGCATGTATGCTAATGGATAAAACTGTCTCTTCAATGCAATAACGAAATCATTCCAGGAAGAGATTGTTTTACCAATTTTCTTGATATCATATTTAGTTTTTCTTTCGCACCATATGAGAGCTATGCCTCCCAATTTTAGACTAGCAAGTTGGATCTTTGTTTCATCATCAACAATCCTTTGTATCCTGCAATAGACTTCAAGCTGTCTAACCCAATTATCTATCTTTTCTGCATTTAATTCACCATCATAAGTGGGTAATTTAAATTTTACATCAAGCGTTAAAAAAGGCATATCATAAGAATGATGAGTTTTCTTAGGTTTCTTATCCTTGGAGGAATGTACACTTGCTTCACTTGTAGATGATGAGGATGAAGAGGAAGAAGGTTCTGAAGGTCTACCACCTTCAACTCCTCCTTCTCTTACTAAAGATTCACATTCTTCAACCTTTGAAATTCTTTGTTGTCCTCTTTCATGGTAAAGCTCCTCTACCATGGCTTTCATCAATTTAAATTCCCCGAAGAAATTGTCCTCACATGCATGAGGACCTAGCTTCCTTAGTGAAGACATATCTTGTTTATGAGGTCTCCTTTAAATCTCTGGATTAAAATCCTCAAGTTGGCCTTATCCTCACTTGAGTTTGGCTCTGGTGAGCATCCAATGCTAGAAATTCCTATCAAAACTTCAAAACCAAAATCTCTGCCACCAAAAACCTAATCTGAAAATGAGAGGTTTTACTGACAAATCTTGCAAGTTAAGTTTATGTATCTTATGCACCAGATCGATAAGAATACGAAGCACATAAACTCATAGTTATTATGCAGAATTAACAATTATTAAGTGCAGAAATTAAAGAATTAAGGAAAACAATAAGAGAGAAATAGATACACAAGAAGTTTGATAACGGAGTTCACCAAGGTGTGGCTACATCTCCGGGTCCCGCTTCTAGTGGTGACGATTTTATTTCTTTTCTCCAAATGCTCAATTACAACAAAAAGCTTATTACAATTTGTTGCAAAAGAACTATGCATATTCTGTACATGACCTCCATGATCAGATGCAAAGACCTCACCAAAATCCTCTCTTGAATGGGCTCAAAAGGCCTCTTACAACATGAGAACCGACAAAAATGGTCTCTCTTCTATAAGATTTCTCTCCACATCCCTGCAAAAAAATCATTGTATCTTGATGGCACATAGGCCTGGTTTATATAGAAAAAGAGTTGGGGTCGAATTCCCAACTTCTCCCTACAATCTGGCTTCTTCCTGGGCTCCAGATCCACTCTTTTTGGCCACGAATCCACAAAAATCAGCAAAAATCCATTAAAATAAGGTAAAAACCCACTAAATTGGCAAATAAAGGTTAAGCACTGAAAAATAGGGTGTGCGCCCCTTTTTGTGGTCGCATGGGTGACATGTGGCCTATTGCTAGACCCTTTAATCCCCCACTCCCATGCCACACCCCTGGTCACAACCCCTGTCATATGACCTAGCGCCCAACAGGGTGTGCCTCTCTTAGCCATGAAAATGTGCTTAATGTTTAATTTTTAAAAAAGTGGATATATTTCTAAAGTTTGGTTCTTGCCTTTGTGGCTAGTGCATTAGTGCAAGGACTTTGTTATATTGATAGGTCATGGGTTCAAATCCCATGGAATTTATACAACATTTTTCATTGGTCCCTTTTAGGCCCCATCCAAGGTGACACGTGGCACCCTATGATTGGGCCATGTGTCAGCCCATGGTTAGCCAAAACTATACCATGTGGACCAATCACCCCTTGCCACTTGTCAACATCAGAAACTGCCAAATGTCAAGATCTGAAATTCCATGTGTCGGTGGTAGGAGTTGCCACTTGTCGAGCACATAATATTCCAAGTGACACATGTTTAAGATGCCATGTGTCACTTTGACCCTTTGACTGCTGACTTTTTACATGTTTGACACAAACTTCAGATTGCGATAGCTTTTGCATACAGACTCTATTTTTTGATCTGTTTGCACCACCGCAAAGATTGCGACGAGAACTTCATGATGGTGTATATTTCATGAGCATTGGAGAAATTTGATTTTTGAGCATTTCAGATCATCCTAGTGTTACAAGGGAAAAACTCTCTATGGCCAAGGGTAAACCATAACAGACAGGTATGACTATAGAAATCAACTCAATTCCAACATGTGCTATATAAAATAATGTGCAATACGAGGAAGAAGCCTACCTCGATCCAATCGTTTGATGACGTTCTACCATTGAGCATTTTGACCCAAATATTTAGACCTGCAAGAAGTTCTCAACAAACAATCGATGCAAGTATGTAGTGACAAGATATAAAATGAGTTAGCACATCAGATAGCACAATCCATTAATAAACATTACAAACATGCCCATGGATAATAATCATATAGTTGCAATATATCGATAGGATGAGAAAGGAGTATTTCTATTACTAATTGATCAATGGAAGTATCAACATTACAGACTTCCGTGTCGGCACGGTTCGAAACCAAGAAACCAAGTTCCTTCTAATTGGGTCTCCACCACTTCAATCCTCCACCAAAGGCAATCTCATAGCAAAGAGGTAATGAGGTCCTCTCGACAATGAGGAAAGAGCTTGGGGGTTGAACACTGTGTTCAGACTTGAGGGACAAAGGGATGCATACTCAATATGAAGTAATTTCTCTAGAGTAACTTTGCTCTCAAAGTTGAATTCTTTCTCCTCTTTTTCCATAGCTCAAAATTGTGCTCTTATAGCCTCTAGAATGCAACTGAAGGGCCGAGTTAGAACGTTTCCAGTATATGGAAGGCCAAAGATCATAGATATTTTGTCGTGACATGGAAACCCGACCTCATTTTTTATTTTCTGGCACAAATCCTGATATACATGAGTTGGAGTGGAGCATCAAGCGTATACACATCTTGCAAAGTATTTAGGGAGCGTATATGTGGAAAAATATATATTTTTGGATCTGGATTTATCAAAAATGGGTTGATAAGTCTGCATGGGGAAATGGAAAAAGGCCCTCTGTGCAAGATAGAAATGGTGAGGCAAATATTTTTATAATAGATGCCCCCTAATGTGTGAGATCAGAAGAGTATCTGTGATGGCTGAAATACATTATAAATAACCCAGAAGTGGAGTGGTAGAGAACCAGTTGGACGAACTCAATTGCTCATTACATTATGTACTGACTTTGCATACATGGCTACCAAGAATACAATGCAGATCCATGTGGAAAATATACCAATAAGTGTTCATGGCCATGAGTAGGCAAGTATAAATGTTGTTACATGCCAATAGTTGTCATAGTCAAGAACACGGCCTAGTGAAACCAGTCTCAAAATCAATCTGAAGATATTTGTATACCATGGAGTAAAATCTAATCTCCCATGATTGTTGAAGTCAAATAGGTATTGGTTCAATGAAATGGAAGCCACATCTTAGGAAAGCTTCATCCACAAAGTGATGTCTTCAAGTCTCCAATACAATCCGCCAATGGTGAAAGTCTACATCATGTGAATAAATGATTTGAGGTCGAACACAATGAGACATCGTTTGATTATCGGTCATTGAGGTATACCGTTAACAAACACGAGACAACCTACCAATGATGAAAGTAGGTATTAAGGCACCGAGTACATATCTACAAATGTGAGTAAAGGAGCTGGTGTCAAACACTTGATAGATCCATTGATCATGATACATTGATGTATTCTCATCTGTCAATGGCGAGAGAGCCTGCCACTAATGACTGCAAGCCTCAAGGTACTCAGAAAACTCTAGGTCTCGTATCCATAATATATGAGCTAAATTCGATGGAAAGAGACCCACTGAAAGGAGAGTATTAAGGCATCTCTCATTAGTCAACATGAGGAACAAAGCAGAAGCTTCATGATTTGGTGGAGATCGAACAAATAAGCTGTTCATGAACCAATGACCCTGTGTGTATTTCGCGTGTGCCAAATGCAAACGGTACACGAAAAAGACCCTCTGAATATAAGCCAATGATGAAAACTGCTGACAAAGGCGAGGAAACCACCAATAAGGCTAATGGCATCCAAGACACTGCATGAATCCCAAAGTATGAATAGATGTATTTCCATTGAACACAAAGGAAACCACCCAGTCAATGACCCATGATGAAATGTCGATTGTTGGGTTAAAGGTGACCTACCAATGATGAAAGTAGGGCCAGGGTGCATCATAAGACCAAAGTATCATGTGATTCTGAGACAAACTGAGGGTATGGCCGACATGCAAAGTCAAGATTTCTGAGGAGTGGCTAACACAAGTTGATAGACTTCCTTTGAACAAGAGCATGAGACATACGCTGGACTCCGAAATCACAGACTTAATGATGTGACAACTAGATTCAGGAGGCCTCAATAATGTTCTCTATAGTGATTGGAAGATTAACCAGTCGGTAGAGAAAATTCTGTAATGAGATCATCTTCCTAAGTCCATGCTAAACCCAAAATTATGATGATGCAAGGACTCAATAAATTTGTGCTCTTTTCAAAGGCAACATGACTGTTGCCAATTACAATATAGTACTCCCTTCTCGCCCATCTTTTTTTGTTTTTTCATAACAAGTGAATGCTATGATACATAGAAGGGAACGAGTGTCGCAAGTAAGCAAAACTAGTTCCAACAGTGGAACGTACCTATGCTCAATGCAAGGAAATGCATGCGGAAGGTGGACACTCGAGGTGATGTTCCCTCCAGGGTATAGGGTGTCAAATTGCGAAGGATATAAACAAGGCTCTGCTTGGTTGAGGATGCAAACTTCTTAGGCCATGGTTTATAACGGAAAGCGAGAACCGGCTAAAGGCTCAATACTGCAAGCAAGGGCATGAGATGCAATCACAATTTAACCCCAAAAAATGACCTTTTTTATATCTTTTAGTCTACTTGGTGTGAAAAAGGGGTAAACTTATGCCAAATAGATGTCTTTTCAAATCCAATTTACGAGTGTGAAAAAGAGAAGTTCACTTGGCAATCTTTTCCATTTTTTATAGCGAGTCAGAAAAGAGCTTAACTAAGACTCATGATCTTTCAAATCCAATTTTAATGAGTGTGAAAGGGACAAATCACTCGACGATCTTTTCAATTTTTAATAATGAGTCAGAAAAGAGCTTAACTAAGACTCATGATCTTTCAAATCCAATTTTAACGAGTGTGAAAGGGACAAATCGCTCGATAATATTTTCAATTTTTAATAACGAGTCGGAAAAGAGATTAACTAAGAATCGTTCGGAGATTCTAGGCGGAAAGTCACTGGGGAGGCCAAGGCTCCCGTACGAACCTTCTGTGGAATGTCGATATCTTACGGAGAATCAACACAAGCTCGGGAAGACCCAAAGCTCTCCAAGTCGAGGAGGGAAAAGTGTTAATGGAGGTTATCATCTCCGTGTTATATCGGATAATGTCTCTTCTTGGAAAATACATAGGTGGAGGCATTGGATGCCCCACAAGACCATCCCAATCAAAGGGAAACTAGTCAGGACTTAGAGGGAGAGAACTCGGGAAGAGTAAAACTCTCTCTTGTTCAGAAGGTGAAGTAATAGAATTGATAAGGACATGGCATAGAAGGTATAGAACCAGAACTAGAAGAACGAGATTGACCAAAAATTGTATTGGCGCGACCGCTTCCTTACACTTATCACTCTCCAAGAGAAGAGTGGGGTCGATTGAATATTGCATCGATATGACCACTTCCTCAACCATTGGTTGAATAGGATGTGAGACAAGAAGGTCAAGAGGTGTATCACCCCAAAAAATAGGAGTGTTGTGGGTCAAAGATTGCATCGACACGATCGTTGGTTGAGAAAGATGTGAGACAGCAAGGTCAAGAGATGCATCACTCCCGAACATAGGATAGGTGTCGGTCGAAGATTGCATCGGCATGACCACAGGTCGAACGGGATGTGAGACAACAAGGTCAAAGGACGCATCAACCCTTAAAGGAAAAGGGGTGTCAGCCAAAGATTGCATCGGCATGACTGTTGTATCAACCAAAGAAGAAACAGAGTGTTATGAAACCATAGATGCCTTAGAACCCGAAGGGCCCTTAGGTGAGCCCCACGCTTCCATTATCCCAGCAATAACATGACACAAACGAGTAAGGTGACTTCCTTCACAAGTCCTGCAAAGGAATCTGGGCTTACGTCTGAGACATCTAGTTTTCTCAATCATAAGAATGCCCCCAACATGACTTGTAGTGGTTGGTGACATTCTCCCAACATGACTTGTAGAGGCTAGTAGAAAATATCCAACATGACTAGCAGAGGTTGGTGATGAATCCCCAACATGAATAGTAGAGGTTGGTGATGGATGTGCAGTGTGACTAGCAGTGACCAGACATGTGCCCCCAACATGACTTGCAGCAGCTGGTTGTAGGTCTTCAACATGACTCGCAGAGGTTGTTGACCAATCTCCAACATGACTAGTAGAGGTTGGTGATATAACGCCAGTATGACACGTAGTGACTGGACTTGTACCACCAACATGACTTGCAGCGGCTGGTTGCAGGTCTTCAACATGACTCACAGAGGTTGTCGACCAATCTCTAACATGAATAGCAGAGGTTGGTGATATAACGTCAATATGACACGCAGTGACTGGACTTGTGGTAGTGGTGAATTGTGGCATTTTAGACCAAGGTCTAAGGAAATATTTGTTTTGAGAAATTGTAGGCCAGAAAGGATCCTAGTTTACACCCTATCCCTATCCAACAGGATAGTATCCTCCTCCATACTAATTTTTAAAAGGTTGTAAGGGCATCAACACCGAGGAAGCCGCTTGCGAAGAGAAAGCGACATGACAAGGGTTAGTCATGTGAGGATATATGTTTCCCCCAGATGAAGGAACATCGGGAGGGGGGTTTCCCATACTATAAAAATAATTCCCCCCGGATGAAACACCAGAGGGCAGACGAAGGTCCGCCATGGGAAAAGTGTTCATAGGAACTGACATAGCGGAAGAAGGATAAGTGGATGGAGTGTGATAAGTTGAATGATTGCTTAATTGGGCACTTACTTCTCGCATAGTGGATTTGTAGGAAGAAATATTCCAACCTCCTACCATAAGAGGTGTTTGAAGGATATGACTCCCTCCAAACGAAGAGGAATAAGAAGGAGGCATCATGCCCCCAGACCCAAATCTTTTATTCGCATAAGGAAGTGAGACAGAGGATGGAAAGTACGAAGACATATCAGACATACCATGAGAAAAATGATTAGAGACCCAAGGCATTGACTGAGTACCATAATTCTTCATACCATTATAAAAAGAGGACGAATTTTCCCCCATGAACGTCATGGCGGGTGTTGTTCCTAAGTCTGTACCTAAGGCTTAAAAGTACAGTGTCAAGGCATCCGAAAGTAGGTAATGGTGTAGAAGAGGGAAGAGTAAACTCTTGGTAAAGGAAACTAGGGAAAGTTTCTACGTTGTCGCTGTCTAGCTTCCCACTGTTCCTGGGTAGTTATGTCTCGTTCAATGGCTGTCCATGATTTTTCGAGTTCGGCCCGGTTAATTGCTGTTTTAAGAATGGTGTCGAAGAGGTTTAAGGAAATGTGTGTTTGATTTAGTAGTCCGGGTTCAATGTTAGGTTGAGTTGGTACAGGAACTGTCATGGGGGAACAGTAAAGGTATAAAAAACTGTAAGAAAGGTTAAGTGTTTTCTTAGTTTGATATTATAAAAGAGAACTTACGATTGCAGAAATAAAATACGGATGAAAATCTAAGGCTCGTTCTCGTAACTGTATCATATTTTAATAAAAGGGGCGACATGGGAGAAAAACATTAATCCGTTCATAGTGTAAGGTTCCAACCAGGGGAAAAACTTACGACATAAACGGGAGAGGAAAATATGTAAGAAAATAACCAATGTAACAAAGAATATATGTAGAATTCTGAAAATGCAGATTGGTGTTACACAACTGATAGTTGGTGCAGAGGAAAGACAATAAGCAATTACAGAAAACCCAAATTCATTCTCTATAGTAGTGGTCGTACTAAATTATAACGAAGCACATCAATTATGAATATGAATTGCAATGTAAAAAATGAGATACAAGGAAGCAAACTTGTAATACAAAAGTGACAGAATTGAGAATCTCCAGATCTGCTTGTATTAACTCTCAATGTAAAAAATCTATTACAAAATGACTCAAAAAGGTCCCCCTTGTTTATTTGTTTCTGGGATATATTTATACAATTTTTTCAAAACGGATAGAATCTCAACAGTCACAAAATTTTGGTTATGACTGAGAGGAGAGAAATCGATCCATTTCGCCTACTCCGTCTTCACTTGGTGCCAGGTGTTTGTCGTTGTGAAGACTCGGTCTAGGCGATGCATCTTTCCACTAGCTGGGATATGAGCCGTGATGGTTCTGCTTGACAGCTCGCCTCGGAGAAATAACATTCTTGGGCTAATTGTTGCAACTTGTCTTCCATTTTTGAATCGATGATGTCAATGGCACTTAGTTGCGCGCTGGGTTTGATCATGTACTTCTCAACTTGGACTATGTCCACCATATTCATCTAAGAGATATCAGCCAGATCTCTTTCTTCCTTATCTTTCAGATCACGTGAGATCTGTTCCACATTCATTTTCATCAATGCTTCGGCATTGCCTCCGCTGTCAATGCCCAGCAGCTCCCCGTCAATAGAATTAAAATCTTCTTCGAGGGAGTTGGTTACCTTTTGGGTTTGTTCCTTGCCCAAGGCGATGTTGTGCTCCCAATCCTTCAACAAAATATTTCCTCGAGTTTTCTCTGATATGGTGAACTTGGGAGTACCCGCCGAAACCTGGTTGTTAGTGGCTATTACCGCCTCCTGGAAGGTGACCCGAGCTGCTCCTACATCCCTTTCTCTGGCCGATAAGTTCTCGGAAACTTGATGGACCAGCAGACAGTTTTCCCGAATAGCTCCCACCTTGGTGAGAAAATTCTGCTGCGCCGAAGAGATTCTGCTCCGAATCTCGATCGCTTGGGACTTAAATATCCCGATGTCTATCATTTTGTTCTCGGTGATTTCTACCTAAGCCTGCAGCTGTTCAATCAAACTCTCCTGTTGGCTCACCTTTGTTCGACCATCTCGGACCATCAACTGTGCTTGCTCGAGCTTGGCTCTGAGCGCCTTTATTTCATTTTTGTCGGCCAATCTGGCCTATTTTATTTCTACGCTAGCCTGACCTTTAGCGTTCTCCACGACTATGGCCAATCTAGCCTCGAGGGTCCTGATTAGGCGATTCTTCCTTTTCAGTTGGTTCTTCAAAATCCCAACTGAGAATTGATTTTCCGAAGCATACGCTCCCAACATTCCTGCGATTTCAGTGGTGAGTTGGTCACTTTTCTTATCTTTTCCATCGGTCATGATTTTATATTTTTTCGCAGTAGACCCTCCTTCTTGATAGAACTCTCTTTTCACTACTGCCTTCCTCTTTTTATCAAAGAAGAACTCATTCGGAGGGAGTTCTTCTACTCTTATGGGCCTCAGTTCCTCATTAAATATCCATCCCTCGCCAACATTTCCCTGTGTCGACTGCAAGGGTGTGACCGAGGTGATGGGTTCTCCGATTTGTTTTGTCGATTCTCTTGGACTATCGACAGGATTCTACTTCTTTGGCGGTCCTGGAGTCTTTATCTCGGTCTCTGGCTTCTGTTTCCTTGGAGGGTCTGGAGTCTTTACCTTAGCCTCGGGATTCCTCATTTGTTCACCCTCCTGGTGTTTTCCAAGGTCAGGAATTTCGTCTTCAGGACCTTCAACATCGTTCTGTTTCATCTCGGAAACACCCGGATTCCCACCTCCCAACACAACGGGGATACAGCTTCGTCTATGTTCCTGGAATCTCAATACAAAGGCTGTGTCTTCGGGTGCTAAGGATTGGATACGGGCTATAACTTCTTCATAAGACCTCGCCCCTCAGAAAACATCATCCGGGGGTGAATTTTCATGCTCAAATCTCTTGACCCACAATTAGCTAAATGGTTTCTCACAACCCTCTGTGGATCATGTTTCTTATATTCGATGGAGACCAAACTTAGGTCCTCCAGGGATGCAGCCTCGGCTTTGGCATGCCTAAAATCTAATAAAGAATAAGAATTCATCTGAATGGGAAAAGAAGGCCATACCTTCTTTGAGTACCCTTTGACTTCTTTACTCACCCCACCAATTACCATCTACCGGGTGACCTCGCAATAAGCCAGCTTGTTAGGAATGAACAATGGCAGCGCATGAGGGGGAACAGACGCCCCGAAAACTCTGAAGTACGAAAAATCTGCCTCCATGTACCAGTCCGCTATGCTACTCAGATTTGTTGCAATGCTGTCCAAGATACGAGGTTGTGGGTGCCCAAAAATGGTGATATGCAGAGGCACCATCACCCAGTTAAAAAATTCATATGTGAACTTTTCTGCTTTGTTCTCCCATAGCTTTTCATGATATACATGTATGGGTTTCTCTTGGGCTGGAGTCCAAGCCCAGCTCATCAATGGGAAAGGTGTCATGGAACATATTGCATCCATAATATATGCGGACATGAAGAATGAGGACGGTCTCCCATTTTCCTTCTACTCCGAGTACTCTGTGACCCGATTGGCCAAACTATCTGAAAGTATCTTTGCCCAATCAAAAGAGAAACCCTCTGCAGCCCGAAACATTAGAGGCACCCATGCAAGGAGAAAATGCGATGTGTCCTCTCTCCCATATAGTCGACATGTAATCATGGCGACATATTTATACTGTGGCTCCAACGAGGCGATTGAATAAACACTGTGGTCATTAGCCCTGAACTTAGCGGTGCACAAAACCCAATCCTTTATCAAACCTGGCATGGTTTTATCATACTAGATGCACTCCTTCTCTTTTAATTCCTCCAGGAACTCAGTGTCATATGTGTAGTCAGACGTCGTCAGGAGCTTATACATGGTTTGCATATGCTCTGGCCTAAAAGTCCCGATAGTGACTCGTTGCCCATTCATGATAGTCCTGGTCGGTATGTCTACGTGATCCAACGCCCATCGGATCATGTCATAATATGGGAGCAACCGTGGTCTGGATGCTACTCTGTGCATACCGGATTGGACAACTATCTTATATTTGGTGTTGAGATCATCTTTTTCATTTCCATCAGAGTCATCTGAATAATCTACCAATTCTGACTGCAGAATGTCTAAAACAAATGACCAGTTTGGGACCGAATCAACACTTCGGAGCGAAGTATCGGAGACGTTATCCGAGCCTTGTCTTGCGACCTCAAAATTCGCCTTTGCTGCTTTCCGTGGAGCCATAGATGAAACTTGCATTTTATCTCTTCTGCGATAGAACTGCGTATACATGCATAAGTTAGTTTACTTAGGAGTGACGAGTTCTACGTGCTATGAGAAATGCATAATGAAACACAACTATTCCATATATTTGAAAAACTGTACCTTTCAAAACAAGCCCGTCCAATCATATTTAGAATTAAATTTTCGCCGTAAAAACCGATCTTATATCCATAGATTTACCCTATTTCCCATTAATGTCATAAATTTCTGACGGTTTAACAGTCAGTTGGAGTATGGAGAGAAAAAGCTTCATCGGGAAACGTGCAAACCTCGAGACACGGGATATATCTTGCTTTAACTTAATTAATGCAATCTTACCAACGTTAATCAATTTCTTGCTATTCGTTATATCGTGGATTTTCTTTCAACATTTTGAGTCTCCAACTCCCGAGACCGCGAGAACCGAATTTGGTTTAATTAGAGGTAATCGCGATTTGAGGCATCATTAATTTTATAATTGTTTTATTCGCCATATCGCAACTCGAAAGTTTGAGGAAAAGTTTCTAGGAGATTTATATGCCGAGTTGCGAAACCGCGAGATCGTGATAACAAGGTTTAATTAAGGTGAAAATAATATTGAATTAAGTGATTAATTAATCTTGTTATAATTACATCGTGACTTCGTGGGTCGGGGTTCAAAAGCTGTAACTTTTGAAAAAGATAGTGCCGAGTGGCAAAACGCCGAGAACAAAGTTTAACCACGGTTAGCCTTTTTGCCTTTAATCCTTGACCAGGGTTATCAAGACGAGACCTCGTGATCTCGGCCCTCGGGGCTGTGAAAGTAAAAAATTTGGTTTGGCGAACGCCGAAGCGCGAGACCCCGATGACGTCTAATCATGAGTTGAAGGATTTTACCCTGGTTACCGCTTTGAGTGAAAAATTTGAACGACTTCGCCACTTCGTGACTCGGGATGTGTGAATTCATGAATTATAGTATCTGCTCTGTGAGATTCTGAAGTGGAGCGAAAATAGGGAACATTCTTACAAAATGCAAGACTTGCTTCGAGAGTGGAAAAACTGTAGCTGCTTGTGTGATCAAGCTCTTAGAGATCATCGATCTCTTCGGAGGGAAAAGGAAAACCATCTTTAGATTTCAAGCATCGAAATGAAAATTGTGACTGGTTAAAAACAAAGGCGGCTCCAACATAGGCTCCAAATAGGGATCCCGCCTTCCTGTGAGGCAGAAAGAACAGTAGACCACGTGGCAATATTGGGTAAATGGAGTTGAAAACTCAATCAGGCGGAAAAATTCCAAGGAAAAAGGATCGAAGGGGGGAAAAGACTCCATTCTTTACCTCGAGAAGTTTTTCAAAATCTGATACTTTTTTCAACACAGCTGTAGTCCCTTTCACAATTTTCCCTTTCCCACTACTAACTTTAGGTATGTTTTAAGACAGTTGAAACGACCCTAGGAGACCCAACAGATCTTGTGGCTCTCAGCTTGCATCAAAAGAATGAGATTATATGTTTTTTAATCGGGAAGTCCCGTCTGAATTTGGGATGTGGATCGGGTTTTTAGAGAGCATTGGTTACCAGAGTAGAGTGATATTCATGTATAACAGCCTTACAAAAATCTCAGACATTTCTTCACTGCCAGCGAGCCTGTTCAGTACCCCGGTGAAGTTATCTGGCCCCTTTTACTGAATTTCCTTTCACCACTTCGAAAAATATTTATGCATTTAAATGCTGAGATGAGGGCAATCATTTCTGAATTTCCTTTCATCGTCTTCTTGGACTAGGTGGGGGCAATCATTTATGAATTTCCTTTCACCACCTGTCTTATAATTTACTTTTTGAGCTCGAAGATGGGGGCAATCAATTTGTATCAGGGCTGATATCTATGTAATATTTTGCATCAGAGGTCTGTCAACTTACTTTGATTACTCGGTACCAAGCTTCCCTTGACCCTCACAACACCTTTGTTCTTAGGGAGAAAAGGAAAATAATTTTTTAAGGGGCATCCCGTTTGAGCAAGCTTTGATTCTTCCGATGCTGTTGAAAAACCTAGGAAAGTTAGGATCGTTCTAAACATTCCTTCGCTTAGCAGGGGATCAAGTAGTCGTGGAGACCTGCTTTCTTTCCACAATCTGATTTGAGACTCAAGGGGTTAAAACGAAATTTTTTTTACCCTTCGTAATGAAATGAAAAGATGGTAGCTTGTCAAAAGTTAGACTTGAAAACATGCATGGTACAAGGCAGCGATTCATTGACTGAAAATACAGAAGGTCAGAATAGTTCAATACTGGATCGTGTAGGTATCTTTGGGGACAGTTATTTTTGACTGACTGTTTTTAGATTTAGTGTATTAATTCAAATCATTTTAACTCGAAGGTTATCAAGCCAACAATAATCCTGTTATCTAACATTTTAGCTGATATTGTAGTTTGAATGACGTTACCTTGGTTTATTTTAACAGTCCTTCATAACATGTGTATTGAGAAAGCTCACCTTTACCTTTTCTTTTCACTTTCTTTGTGCACTATGAAGCTACTTTTAGGTATCACCTGTTTCATGCTGATTTATTTCTGACATCGCCTTGCGAATTACTCTTCCTGCTAGCTTTGCAAGCAGCTGGAATCCTGTAAAAGAAAATACGAACTTTATTCAAAATATGTCTAAAAATTATGAACAAAAGAAAACAAAAAGCCAAAAGGGTAATGTTTTTAAATAAAATGCATGTATGTACACAATTTGTTTTTTTTTTTTGAATAAAATGGCCACTGTTATGTCATGTAATGTTTCAGATATCGCCCGTTGACAAGGGCGTTGAGGACTTCTCCATCGATGTTTTCCAATAGGAAGGAATTTTTCCCTTCCGGAGCTGAGACCCTGAATGGTCCATACTAGAGGTGGTCAAATTTACCATGCTTCATGGCTTCCTCTTTTCTGGCATCCCATCTTAGTACTAAGTCACCTGGAAGGAATTCCCTGTCTTTTCCCTTGAGATCGAACAATGCTTTCATCTCATCCTGGTACTTCTGCATTTTTTCATCGACTTCAACTCTATGCTGTCGAACCTCGATCAGCTGGTTAATTCTCCTGGTTACATGATTGGGTTCTTCGTTTTGATCCTGCCATAACTTCATCACTGGCAGCGCTAGGTTTATAGGTAAGACCGCCTCTGTCCCATAGACCATTTGAAACGATGAAATACCGATAGACCTTTTAGTACTGATGCGGTTTGCCCATAATGAGTATTTCAAGTGCACATGCCAAGACCTTTTATTTTCATCCAGTACTTTCTTGATTATGTTCACCAGGCTCTTGTTAGATGATTCGGCCAATCTGTTTCCCTGGGGGTAATATGCAGTGGAATGGCCAAGAAAGATATTATACTTCTAACAGAAKATGATCATAGCCATAGATTTGAAGGCCTGGGCATTATYGGTAACTATCTTTCGGGGACACCCGAATCTTGACAAGATATTGTCTTCCAAGAAATCGATCACCACCGAGTCTGTTGCCCTTTTGGTTGGAATGGCTTCCACCCACTTAGTAAAATAATCCGTAGYTGTTAAGATCCACTTATGCTGAGCACTGGAATGAGGATTAATTTCCCCTATGAATTCTAGACCCCATTGTTGAAATGGAGCTTCATCTTTGACTGGAACGAGTGGCAGTGCAGGGAGTTTCTGTTTACCAGCGAATATTTGACAAGGGTTGCATGCACGCACTTTGGCATTGACGTATGAAAATAGTTTCGGCCAATAGTATCCGGCCCTCAAGATCTTGTAGGATGTGGATCTCCATGCATGGTATCCTCCACAAACTCCTTCATGAAATTCCTCTATAACCCGTGGAGTTTCTGACTCAACCAAACAGACTAGCAGGAACCCGAGTGGATCCTTCCAGTATAGCTGATTTTCGGTGATGCAATATTTTACAGCATGTAGTTTTAAAGTTCTGCATTTGGCTAGTGATAGTTCATTTGGGCATTTCAGGTTTAACAAGTAGAACACTATGTCTTTATACCAGCCAGACGATATGAAATTTTCCTCGACCTTACTTGGATTTGTTTGGTCATCTAGCTCGTGCAGGTGTGTGTCTTTGTCTTCTTCTTGCAAGCAATTAATATCAAGAGCTCTAAGATTCGACTCAGCCAAGAGTTTGGCCAGACCTTGCCCCTTTATCAATTTAGTCGGCTTGACTTCTAGATCGAATTCTTGTATTTTAGCGAGCCATCGCCCTCTTTTTCCGTCACTATCCGGCTGTACCAATATGTCTTTTACAGAACTGGTAGGCACATACGCGATTATTTTTGAATGTAGCACATAGGTTCTAAATGATTTCAATGCTTTTACCATTGTGTATGCTTGTTTTTCTATTATGTCATATTTCATTTCTGCGTCTCTGAGGCTTTTGCTAAAAAACGCTATCGGCTATTCGAACCCCTCTTCATTTTTCTGCAAGAGTACCGCGGCGATGGTATGTTCAGAAGCAAAAGAGAAGATGAGAAAATATTTCAGATAATACAGACTTACTAACACAGGTGCCTCGCTTATAACTTTTTTAATATGTGCGAATGATGCCCTGGCCTCGGTGGTCCAATTTACCCCGCTATCCTTCTTCAACATTCCTATAATCAGCTTGACAATCTCAGTGAAATTGGGAATGAACCTTCGTAGAAAATTTATCTTTCTTAAGAATGATTGAATTTCTTTTATATTTCTCAGGATAGTGATAGTATCTATCGCTTCAATCATCTTAGGATCAATCCTGATTCCTTCCTTAGATATGACATGGACCAGAAGCTTACCTTCTCGCATAGTGAAATGTGATTTCTTTGGGTTCAGGGATAGGCCAAACCCGCGACACTTTTCAAAAGTCTTTTTTAGATGCATCAGATGTTCCTCGTCAGTTTTAGAGAAAACCATCAGATCGTCAAGGTAAATAAATATGAACTTGTCCTTTTCTCCCACGAAGGCAATGTCCATAGCTCACTGGAAAGTAGCCCCTACATTCATCAAACCAAAAGGCATTTTATCATACATGAAAGTACCCCAGGGCGTGGTGAAAGCAGTTTTTTCCCTGTCTTGTTCATTCATAGTGATCTGATTATAACCAGAGAAACCATCTATCATAGACATTCGATTAGCTCCAACAACCTTTTCTAAAACATGGTCCATCTTGGGTAGTGGGTAGTTATCTTTGAGAGACAACTTGTTTAAGTTTTGGAAATCCACACACAGTCTGATTTCCCCGTTCTTTTTCCTGACTGGGACTAGGTTAGCTACCCAATCCGAGTATCTCATAGGTACGATAATCTTTGCGTCCAAGATTTTTTTAACTTCCTTTTCTATCACGGGTAACAGAATGGGGTTAATTTGCCTAAGCTTTTGCCTAAACGGTTTGACCCCAGGCTTCAAAGGTATTTTGTGATCAATAATGGAAGTGTCATATGTTTTCAATTCATCATAGGACCAGGCGAAAACATCTTTATATTGTCTGAGTAAGTCTTTATACTTAAATTTCACTTTGGGAGGGAGGAACTTCGATATTTTTACCATCCGGGGTTCCTTTTTGGTTCCTAAATCATAGTCCTCCACTTCTTCTTGTTGGGGCTGCAAAGTGGACTTTACAGGTATATCGTTCTGATAAAAAAGTCTTTCCAAAGGAATCAATCTTTTGGGGATCTGATTGCTTTTAAGGACCAGCATACGATGATCCACAATTTTTTCTCGGAAAATTTCAGGTTCCTCTCCTTCTTGCATGATCCACCTGGAGTCATTCTGATTTTCTTGGTCAGCGTGAGTATCTGAGAATTCGCCTACTGCTGTAAGGAATTTCTCAATTTGTTCATCATCTTCAAAGACTTGCCAGTGTCGGATATTGTCTAGTATGGAGGGTTTGTATCTGATTTCAATGTGATACTTCAGTTTGAAGGTCGTGGGAGGAGAGAAGGTTGAAGCTGCCCTTGCCAATGCATCAGCATGTAGATTCTCTGCGCGAGGGATAAAATGGATATTCACAGATGAGAATTTTTTTTCCATGAGATCCCAAGCACAATTTCTATACGCTCTTAGTCTGTGATGCCTGGCCTGGTACTGTCAGTTTACTTGTTTTACTATTAATTCCGCATCACCATATACCTCCAAGTTTTTTATCTTTAGCTTTTTGGCAGCCTCTAATCCTAAGATCAATGCTTCATACTCGCATACATTATTAGTGTAATCTATGTCCCACTACAAACGATAGGAGAAAGGAACAATGAACTTACCTTCAGGTGCCACCAAAAGTGCTCCAGCACCTGCCCCTTCAGAAGACGAAGCACCATCAAAATACATTTTCCAGACACCAGTATTACATAACTCTTCTATCATGGGGTTTGACTCTTCGTTCTTTGTATCGATTTCCTCTAGGCAACCATCTAGACCATCATCAAAAGACAAGATGCAATTTCCCAGGTCTTGGTCTTCAATGTAAATAGGGAAGCTGTGCGGGTTTTGAGGGTCACTGACCGTGTATGCTAATCTTGTTTCTCTGTATAAACGAGTGAACTGACCACAGAACACAGGGATTGTAGCATAAGTCATGTCTAACTGAAGAGAACCCCCCAACTTGGCTCCCCATGACCTAGATAACAGCATGCCAAACTTAGGGGGAATATCTGCGATAACCACATCCATCAGGATACTCTTAACCGGGACCTGCGCCAGGGTGACTATCAGATCCTTTATCATCCCCATGCATTTAACCTTCCTCGAATAAAAAAAATACAGATTTCCATAAGGTCTTGTGTTCTGGAGACCCAGCTTCTCCATTATAATCTTGGGCATAACTTATGGGAAGCTCCGGAGTCTAACATACAATTATGCAGCAACTGATCGTATATATTCAGAGTGATATAAAAGGGAGTGATGTTGTCTTTAGACCCTTCAAAATGGGGACCAAAAGTGATGTTAGTTCTATCATCTTCCAAGTTTATGACATCGGACTGGCTTTCTAGTTTAGAGACACCTATCATTTTGGTAATTTGTTTGCGATAAATGGGGTTTTTCGCTAATTCCACCAAAGGGATTGGTATCTTAATTTTTTTTAACTCATTTTCAAAACTAAAAGCTCCGCTTACCTTGTCTGTTTCTCCAGTTGAGACTTCCAAATTCTTCCTTACTGACTTATTCATCTGGACAGATTTATCATTCATGGTCCTAGTTGAAGACGTAGCTTTATTTACGGGTTCGGTTTCCTGTGTTTGAGTCCCAAATTTTTCCACCTTGGACTCTTGAGTGCTTACTCTTCTAGTTTTGTTGTTGGGTAATGGGGTCTCGTCTGAAGGAGGCTCATAAGCTTGGCCTCTTTGAAGGATTTTCTTGGGTTGAGTCGTGGAGGTGGGCTTATTCTTAGACCTTAGATTATACTTTGGTTGAAAATCAACCATCATTATCTCAGTTTCTGATTGAGATTCACAGATCTCGGTGTGATCACCGTCCTCACTCTCATTCGATGACTTTGGCATATTTAGAGACTTTTCATAGTCTTCGCGAGTCATATATGGTTGACTACAATCATCACCGAAGTTTGTGACATCATTATCTGAATCCTCGAAGTCTTGAAAATCGTTAGCTCCTATAAAATTTTCATTCTTCAAGGGAGCTTGTATTTTCTGATCTTCCTTTTTTATTTGTCTTTGTTGATTAGGAGGGTTTTGATTTCTCTTGAAATCTTTTTTGGGATAAGAGTCGGCCTTGGCCTGTTCGAGTTCCATTCGGGCTATTTTATTTGACAACTCTTTAATCACCCTAGCCATATCATCCACCCTATCGTCTGAGGATCTATTGGACCCTGAAGGGCCAGCTTGTTCTCTAAAGCGCTTGGTCTCTCGGTTTCCAGTCTCTACTCTAGCCTTAAGTTTACTCGAAGCCATCATATTAGATTCTATCTCTACCGCATTGTCCTGCATACGGTTTAAGGTGGCTCCCCTTCGTTCTCGTAGAAGTAGTGTGAAATCTGGCTCAAAAGCTCCGGCGAAAGTCACTTTGGCCGCGGGTTGAGAAGGTTTGACTTCAGCTGGGATTTTATTGTACAGTTTATTGAATCTCTGGATGAATTCCGTGACTGTTTCTGAGTTCTTTTTCTTCAAAGACCCAAATTCGGTTAGATAATAGAGATGGTGTTTTCGCTCTCCCCATTGTCTGAGGAAAGCATCTTCCAAAGCGTCATATGACAAGATAGAGGCTGCGGGTAGGCTCCGAAACCAAGTTCAGACCTGACCTTCAAAAGTTTGGACAAGTAGTCTCGAATAGATGTCCTCGTGTTCGATACCACAGACATCTGCGAATTGGTCGAAAAAATTAATATGTTCGGTTGCTGTCAGATCCCCCTCTCCAGTGAATTTTGGTAAATTTTTTATGTAATTTTCTGGAAGATCGTGTAGGGGGACGGGCAATACTAACGGAGCATATCTGGCTGCAACTTTTGCGAAAACCCTGGGAGGGGGGGGGAGGCCCCTGGCCTCCACCTCCTCCAAGAGGGGCTCCTCCACCACCCCCTAGAGGAACTCCTCCCCCTCCTCCTCCGATAAACCCTCCTCCTCTTCCTATAAACCCTCCACCTCCTCCTTCGGCAGCTGCCATCATTGTTTGTGGAGAGTAATAAAGGGGTTTTTGGAAAATAAAAAGGGAATCTTTATTTTCTTCACGAAGAGGAAAATCTGATGAGGAAAGATAAGGGACGCGAGGACTCGGTTCCTCGGATTTGCAAGAGACAGAATCGGGAAAACCGACGGGTGTGAGAAATGAGTGTGTAACACACTCTTCAGAATTTGGTGAAGTCGGGAAATTCAACTGAAGATAAGATAGTATTTTAAGAGCCGACTAATCTCCTAGAGGGCCCTTTCCCTTTTGTGCTGAGGGGATAGTGGGATGAAACTCACTCCTAATTTCAGAGCGGATGGGCATTGAACCTTTAGCGTCGAAGCGAGGACTGAGCGAAGTTGGGGATTCAGAAGGACTCTCAGTCTTTAATGAAGGGGCTTCAAGTTGGTAAACTGCAGCGGTTGGCCTTAAAGAGCCTCTAGCCTTTAGAATTTTTTCGGGATTGGTAACGGGCATAATCTTCTCACCATCCAGGTTTTGTCTGGTATTCCTTCGACTGAATGCCAGTTTATTTCTTCGTGGAGTCACCAAGTGAATGATAAAAATCCTTAAAGGGTGTATACCATTTGTTCATTATCAAAGGGTAACACTTTCAATGAAAAACAATTGTCGTTTTCCCAGGGAAAAAGATTTTGTAACTTCGGTCCCCAGCAACGGCGCCAGAAAGATGTTGTTCCTGAGTCTATACCTAAGGCTTAAAAGTACAGTTTCAAGGCATCCGAAAGTAGGTAATGGTGTAGAAGAGGGAAGAGTAAACTCTTGGTAAAGGAAACTAGGGAAAGTTTCTACGTTGTCGTTGTCTAGCTTCCCACTGTTCCTGGGTAGTTATGTCTCATTCAATGGCTGTCCATGATTGTTCAAGTTCGGCCCGGTTAATTGTTGTTTTAAGAATGATGTCGAAGAGGTTTAAGGCAATGTGTGTTTGATTCAGTAGTCCGGGTTCAACATTAGGTTGAGTTGGTACAGGAACTGTCATGGGGGAACAATAAAGGTATGAAAAACTGTAAGAAAGGTTAAGTGATGTCTCAGTTTGATCTTATAAAAGAGAACTTACGATTGCAGAAATAAAATACGGATGCAAATCTAAGACTGGTTCCCGTAACTGTATCATATTTTAATAAAAGGGGCGAGATGGGAGAAAAACATTAATTCGTTCACAGTGTAAGGTTCCAACCAGGGGAAAAAATTACGACATAAACGAGAGAGGAAAATATGTAAGAAAATAACCAATGTAACAAAGAATATATGTAGAATTCTGAAAATGAAGATTGGTCTTACACAGCTGATAGCTGGTGCAGAGGAAAGAAAATAAGAAATTATAGAAAACCCAAATTTATTCGCTACAGTAGTGGTCGTACTAAATTATAACGAAGCACATCAATTATGAATATGAATTGCAATGTAAAAAATGAGATACAAGGAAGAAAACTTGTAATACAGAAGTGAAGGAATTGAGAATCTCTAGATCTGCTTGTATTAACTCTCAATGGAAAAACTCTATTACAAAATGACTCAAAAAGGTCCCCCTTGTTTATTTGTTTCTGGGATATATTTATACATTTTTTTCAAAACGGATAGAATCTCAACAGTCACAAAATTTTGGTTATGACCGAGAGGAGAGCAATCGCTCCATTTCGCCTACTCCGTCTTCACTTGGTGCCAGGTGTTTGTCGTCGTGCAGACTCGGTGCAGGTGATGCATCTTTCCACTAGCTGGGATATGAGCCATGATGGTTCTGCTTGACAGCTGGTCTTGAAGAAATAACATTCTCGGGATAATTGTTGCAACTTGTCTTCCATTTGTGAATCGATGATGTTGATGGCACTTAGTTGCGCGCTAGGTTTGATCATGTACTTCTCAACTTGGACTATGTCCACCATATTCATCTGAGAGATATTAGCCAGATCTCTTTCTTCCTTATCTTTCAGATCAAGTGAGATATGTTCCACATTCATTTGCATCAATTCTTCGGCATTGCCTTCGCTGTCAATGCTCAACAGCTCACCGTAAATAGAATTAAAAGCTTCTTCGAGGCAGTTGGTTACCTTTTGGGTTTGTTCGTTTCCCAAGGCGATGCTGTGCTCCCAATCCTTCAACAAAATATTTCCTCGGGTTTTCTCTGAGATGGTGAACCTGGGAGTACCCGCCGAAACCCGGTTGTTAGTGGCTATTACCACCTCCTAGAAGGTGACCCGAGCTGCTCCTACATCCCTTTCTCTAGCCGATAAGTTCTCAGAATCTTGATGGACCAGCAGACAATTTTCCCCAATAGCTCCCACCTTGGTGAGCAAATTCTGCTGCGCCGAAGAGATTCTGCTCCGAATCTCGATCACTTGGGACTTAAATATCCCGATGTCTATCATTTTTTTCTCGGTGATTTCTACCCGAGCTTGCAGCTGTTCAATCAAACTATTATGTTGGCTCACCTTCGTTCGACCATCTCGGACCATCAACTGTGCTTTCTCGAGCTTGGCTCTGAGCACCTCTATTTCATTTTTGTCGGCCAATCTAGCCTTTTCTATTTCTACACTAGCCTGACCTTTAGCGTTCTCTGCGGCTGTGGAAAATCTAGCCTCGAGGGTCCTGATTAGGCGATTCTTCCTTTCAGTTGGTTCTTCAAAAGCCCAACTGAGAATTGATTTGCCAAAGCATACGCTCCCAGCGTTCCTGCGTTTTTAGTGGCGAGTTGGTCACTTTTCTTATCTTTTCCATCGGTCATGATTTTATATTTTTTCGCAGTAGACCCTCCTTCTTGATAGAACTCTCTTTTCACTACTGCCTTCCTCTTTTTATCAAAGAAGAACTCATTTGGAGGGAGTTCTTCTGCTCTTATGGGCCTCAGTTCCTCATTAAAGATCCATCCCTCGCCGACATTTCCCTGTGTCGACTGCAAGGGTGTGACCGAGGTGATGGGTTCTCTGATTTGTTTTGCCAATTCTCTTGGAGTATCGACAGGATTCTGCTTCTTTGGTGGTCCTGGAGTCTTTATCTCAGTCTCCAACTTCTGTTTACTTAGCGGGTCTGGAGTCTTTACCTCAGCCTCGAGATTCCTCGTTTGTTCACCCTCCTGGTGTTTTCCAAGGTCAGGAATTTCATCTTCAGGACCTTCATCATCCTTCTGTTTCGTCTCGAAAACACTCAGATTCCCACCTCCCAACACGACGGGGAGACAACTTCGTCTATGTTCCTGGAATCTCAATACAGAGGCTGTGTCTTTGGGTGCTAAGGATTGGATCCGGGATAGAACTTCTTCATAAGACCTCGCCCCTCAGAAAATGTCATCCGGGGGTGAATTTTCATGCTCAAATCTCTTGAGCCCACAATTAGCTAAATGGTTTCTCACAACCCTCTGTGGATCATGTTTCTTATATTCGATGGAGACCAAACTTAGGTCCTCCAGGGCTACAGCCTCGGCTTTGGCATGCCCGAAATCTAATAAAGAATAAGAATTCATCTGAATGGGAAAAGAAGGCCATAGCTTCTTTGAGTACCCTTTGAGTTCTTTACTCACCCCACCAATTACCGTCTGCCAGGTGACCTCGCGACAAGCCAGCTTGTTAGGAATGAACAATGGCAGCGCATGAGGGGGAATAGACGCCCTGAAAACTTTGAAGTATTAAAAATCTACCTCCACGTACCATCCCACGATGCTACTCAGATTTGTTGCAATGCTATCCGAGATACGAGGTGGTAGGTGCCCAAAAATGGTGATATGTAGGGGCACCATCACCCAGTTAAAAATTTCATATGTGAACTTTTCTGCTTTGTTCTCCCATAGTTTGTCATGATATACATGTATGGGTTTCTCTTGGGCTGGAGTCCAACCCCAGCTCATCAATGGGAAAGGTGTCATGAAACATATTGCATCCATAATATATGCGGACATGAAGAATGAGGATGGCCTCCCATTTTCCTTCTGCTCCTGGTATTCTATGACTCGGTTGGCCAAACTATACGAAAGTATCTTTTCCCAATCAAAAGATCAACCTTCTGTGGCCCGAAAAATTAGAGGCACCCATGCAAGGAGAAAATGCGATGTTTCCTCTCTCCCATATAGCCGACATGTCATCATGGCCACATATTTATACTGTGGCTCCAACGAGGTGATTGAATAAACACCGTGGTCATTAGCCCTGAACTTAGCGGTGCGCAAAACCCAATCCTTTATCAAACCTGGCATGGTTTTATCATACTGGATGCACTCCTTCTCTTTGAATTCCTCCAGAAACTCAGCGTCATATGTGTAGTCAGACGTCGTCGGGAGCTTATACATGGTTAGCATATGCTCTGGCCTAAAAGTCCCAACAGTGACTCGTTGCCCGTTCATGATAGTCCTGGTCAGTATGTCTACGTGATCCAACACCCATCGGATCATGTCATAATATGGGAGAAACCATGGTCTGGCTGCTACTATGTGCATACCGGATTGGACGACGATCTTATATTTGGTGTTGAGATCATCTTTTTCATTTTCGTCGGAGTCGTCTGAATAATATACCAATTCTAACTGTAGAATGTCTGAAACAAATGACCAATTTTGGGCCGAATCAACACTTCGGGGCGAAGTATCGGAGACGTTATCCGAGCCTTGTCCTGCGACCTCAACATTCTCCTTTGCTGCTTTCTGCGGAGCCATAGCTGAAGCTTGCGTTTTAGCTCTTCTGCGATAGAACTACGTATACATGCAGAAGTTAGTTTACTCAGGAGTGATGAGCTCTGCGTGCTATGAGAAATGCATAATGAAACACAACTATTCCATATATTTGAAAAACTGTACCTTTCAAAACAAGCCCGTCCATTCATATTTAGAATTAAATTTTCGCTGTAAAAACCGATCTTATATCCATATATTTACCCTATTTCCCATTAATGTCATAAATTTCTGACGGTTTAACAGTCAGTTGGAGTATGGAGAGAAAATGCTTCGTCGGGAAACGTGCAAACCTCAAGACATGGGATATATCTTTCTTTAACTTAATTAATCCAATCTTGCCAACGTTAATCAATTTCTCACTATTCGTTATATCTTGGATTTTCTTTTAACATTTTGAGTCTCCAACTCCCGAGACCGCGAGAACCTAATTTGGTTTAATTAGAGGTAATCGCGATTTGAGGCATCATTAATTTTATAATTGTTTTATTCGCCATATCACAACTCGGAAGTTCAAGGAAAAGTTTCTAGGAGATTTATATGCTGAGTTGAAAAACCGCGAGATCGCGATAACAAGGTTTAATTAAGGTGAAAATAATCTTGAATTAAGTGATTAATTAATCTTGTTATAATTACATCGTGACTTCGTGGGTCAGGGTTCAGAAGCTATAACTTTTGAAAAAGATAGTGCCGAGTGGCGAAACGCCGAGAACAAAGTTTAACCAAGGTTAGCCTTTTTTCCTTTAATCCTTGACCAGGGTTATCAAGACGAGGCCTCGTGATCTCGGCCCTTGGGGCTATGAAAGTAAAAAAATTGGTTTGGCGAACGCCGAAGCGTGAGACCCTGACGACGTCTAATCATGAGTTGAAGGATTTTACCCTGGTTACCTCTTTGAGTGAAAACTTTGAACGACTTCACCACTTCGTGACTCGGGATGTGTGAATTCATGAATTATAGTATCCGCTCTGTGAGATTCCGAAGTGGAGCAAAAATAGGGAACATTCTTACTAAATGCAGGACTTGATTCAAGAGTGGAAAAACTATAGCTACTTGCGTGATCAGGCTCTTAGAGATCATCGATCTCTTCAGAGGGAAAAGGAAAACCATCTTTAGATTTCAATCATCGAAATGAAAATTGTGACGGGTTAAAAACAAAGGCGGCTCCAACAGCGGGGGTAGCCGTAAATGAGGGAGAAAAAGGAAATCCACTATCCATGATAACAAAGACTCAGCATGAAATCCTATGCTCAACTAATATTCAAAGATCATACCAAAAAGTCAAACGACCAATATGCATGGAAACGTGATAAAGTGGCTAAGTGGCATCCCTTGCTAAAGAAGGTATGTCTCTTCCAAGAGGGACCTGAGACTCCCTGCTAAAGTTTGGAGGTAACAAAATCAGTTATAAGGGCCCTCGTAGGCTTAACAACCAGTCGGTCAGATCCCC
Organism: Picea engelmannii; assembly: GCA_009831015.1. Lineage (NCBI taxonomy): Eukaryota > Viridiplantae > Streptophyta > Pinopsida > Pinales > Pinaceae > Picea > Picea engelmannii. Next base: position 317,440 of record ML784082.1, on the reverse strand, counting down.
CTGGAGAGGTAATCCTCCATAAAGCTTGTTTGTTGTCCGACCCCTATCTGACCCATGATACAAGAAGAATAACCCCTGCAAGTAACCTATGAGAAACCTAAGTCAAGCAACTAATCAACCACTGTATAACCGATGCACATGCAAACAGTTGTAATTCTAGATTATTGTATGGGCATGGTAGCAAAGCCCGAAACCTTCAAAGAACCGCCTCTCATAGAGGTATGGATACTAGCAAGATCCATAAATACAAATAAATCTACAAAAATATCTCTGACGCTAGGTGAGTATCTAGGGGTTATCCCTTCAAAAAAATTCACTCGTCCTCATGCTTAACTTTGGTGTGAGTGGAGCCTCTTGATATTACCAATTATACAATGGATTTCTCAACTCCTTGTCTAAGACACATATGTTGATTTAATTTCCTTGGAGAAGTTTACTCACAAAATCCAATTCCAAGGCACTAAATCCTAGGCTAGTTTGTGCACCCTAAACAATAAAATCGTTACTAATCAATTTTTGTTTAAAGCGTAAATTTTATTGGCCATGATTACTCAAAAAGGTATGGAAATGAAACTCATGGTGTTATGACTTTGCATGAAAATAAAAATGGATATAATGAAAAGCCTAACTTTAACTTTTCAGTGAGTGATATTCTAAATAAAAACAATGCAATCTTCAATTTTAACTCTGCAACTCAGAAGTACCATGCAATCTTTCGCTAAATGTGCTAAGCTAATGAAAAATTCAAAGACAAAAATGCCAACCAATGCAAAATGCCTATTTTTGTATTTTCAAGATTCTAAAAAGAAAATGCATGGACTGATAAGCAACTTGACAGATGAATTCTATAGTGTATAAAAGCAGTAACTCAAGCAGAATACCAGGCAGGCAAGCAAACAATCCAGAAACCAAGGATGAATTAAAAATAGAAAACAAAGAGAAAGACTATGCCCGAAAATTCAACTCCAAGCAAGCTTCCTGTCATCCCGGATAATCTCAACAGGCACTATAGAGACCTATGAAGGCTCAACAATCCTCAAAACCCACCCAACAGTCACTAAACCAAGCAAGCAAGAAAGGGGAAGTGGTATACGCATCTGTTCAAGAGAAAAGGGTGTATATACGCCTCTTGTAGTGGGACAACATGCGTGTATACGCGGCTATCAGGGAAAAAAAGGGCATATATCTTTTAAAAAAAGGCTAGGCAAGGGTAAAAGGATGAAAAACTCAGACCCAGAGTGAACAGACTCTGTCCAACTGTGATACGACAAGAAACACAAAGGAAAACGAGCAATGTAAGAAGGAAAAATACTTCAACCCTTAGAAGGAATATCTCTCCCCAGTGGAGTCGCCAATTCTATTACAAGGGAAAAACTCTCTATGGCCAACGGTAAACCACAACAAACAGGTATGACTGTAGAAATCAACTCAATTCCTACATATGCTATATAAACTAATGTGCAATACGAGGAAGAAGCCTACCTCGATCCAATCGTTTGATGACGTTCCACCGTTGAGCACTTTTACCCAAAGCTTTACACTTGCAAGAAGTTCTCAACAAACAAGCGATGCAAGTATATAGTGACAAGATATAAAATGAGTTAGCACATCAGATAGCACAATCCATTAATAAACATTACAAACATGCCCATGGATAATAATCATATATTTGCAATATATCGATAGGACAGGAAAGGAGTATTTCTATTACTAATTGATCAACATAAGTATCAACATTATAGACTTCCATGTCGGTATGGTTCGAAACCAAGAAACCAAGTTCCTTCCAATTGGGTCTCCACCACTTCAATCCTCCACCAAAGGCAAGCTCATAGTAAAGAGGTAATGAGGTCCTCTCGACAATAAGGAAAGAGCTTGGGGGTTGAACACTGTGTTCAGACTTGAGGGATAAAGGGATGCAGACTCAATATGAAGTAATTTCTCCAAAGTAACTTTGCTCTCAAAGTTGAATGCTTTCTCCTCTTTTTCCATAGCTCGAAATTGTGCTCTTATAGCCTCAAGAATGCAACTGAAGGGCCGAGTCAGAACATTTCCAGTATATGGAAGGCCAAAGATCAGAGATATTTTGTCGTGACATGGAAACCTGACCTCATTTTGTATTTTCTGGCACAAATCCCGATATACGTGAGTTGTAGTGGAGCATAAAGCGTATACACATCTTGCAAATTAGTTAGGGAGCGTATATGTGGAAAAATATATATTTTTGGCTCTGGATTTATCAAAAATTTGTTGATAAGTCTGCATAGGGAAATGGGAAAAGGCCCTCTGTGAAAGATAGAAATGGTGAGGCAAATCTTGCTATAATAGATTCCCCCTAATGTGTGAGATCATAAGAGTATCTGCGATGGCCGAAATACATTATAAATAACCCAGAAGTGGAGTGGTAGAGAACCAGTTGGACCAACTCAATTGCTCATTACATTATGTATTGACTTTGCATACATTGCTGCCAAGAATACAATGCAGATCCATGTGGAAAATATACCAACAAGTGTTCATGGCCATGAGTAGGCAAGTATAAATGTTGTTACATGCCAATAGTTGTCATAGTCACGAACAAGGCCTAGTGAAACTGGTCTCAAAATCAATCTGAAGATATCTGTATACCATGGAGTACAATCTAATCTCCCATGATCACTGAAGTCAAATAGGTATTGGTTCAATGAAATGGAAGCCACATCTCAAGAAAGATGCATCCACAAAGTGATGTCTTCAAGTCTTCAATACAATCTTCCAATGGTGAAAGTCTACATCATGTGAATAACTGAGTTGAGGTCGAACACGATGAGACATCATTTGATTACCAGTCATTGAGGTATACCATTAACAAATGTGAGACAACCTACCAATGATGAAAGTAGGTATCAAGGCACCGAGTACATCTCTACAAATGTGAGTAAAGGAGCTGGTGTCGAACACTTGAGAGATCCATTGATCATGATACATTGATGTATTCCCATCTGTCAATGGTGAGAGAGCCTGCCACTAATGACTGTAAGCCTCAAGGTACTCATAAAACTCTAGGTCTCGTATCCATAATATATGAGCTAAAGTCGATGGAAAGAGACCCACTGAAAGGAGAGTATTAAGGCATCTCTCATTAGTCAGCATGAGGAACAAAGTAGGAGCTTCATGATTTGGTGGAGATTAGACGAAGAACATGTTCACGAACCAACGACCCTGTGTGTCTTTCGTGTGTGCCAAATGTAAGCGGTACATGAAAAAGACCCTCTGAATATAAGCCAATGAAGAAAACTACTAACAAAGGCTAGGAAATCGCCAATAAGGCTAATGGCATCCAAGACACTGCATGAATCCCAAAGTGTGAATAGATGTCTTGCCGTCGAACACAAAGGAAACCACCCAGTCAACGACCCATGATGAAATTTCGATTGTTGGGGTCAAGGTGACCTACCAATGATGAAAGTAGGGCCAGGGTGCATCATAAGACCAATGTATCATGTGATTCTGAGACAAACTGAGGTTATGGCCGACATGCAAAGTCAATATTTCTGAGGAGTGGCCGACAGAAGTTGATAGACTTCCTTTGAGCAAGAGCATGGGACATATGGTGGAATATGGAAGCACATACTTAATGATGTGACAACTAGATTCAGGAGGCCTCCATAATGTTCTCTATAGTGACTAGAATATTAACCAGTCGGTAGAGAAAATTCTGTAATGAGATCAGCTTCCTAAGGCCATGCTAAACCCAAAATTATGATGATGCAAGGACTCAATAACTTTGTGCTATTTTCAAAGGCGACACGATTGTTGCCAATTAAAATATAGTACTCCCTTCCCGCCCGTCTTTTTTTGTTTTTTCATAACAAGTGAATGCTATGATACAGAGGAGGGAACGAGTGTCGCAAGTAAGAAAAACTAGTTCCAGCAGTGGAACGTACCTATGCTCAATGAAAGGAAATGCATGCGAGAGATGGACACTTGGGGTGATGTTCCCTCCAGGGTATAGGGTGTGAAATTGCGTATGATATAAACAAGGCTCTGCTTGGTTGAGGATGGAAACTGCTTGGGTGATGGTTTATAACGCAAAGAGAGAACCAGCTAAAGGCTCAATACTACAAGCAAGGGCATGAGATGCAATCACAATTTAACACCAAAAAATGTCCTTTTTTATATATTTTAGTCTACTTGGTGTGAAAAAGGGGTAAACTTGTGCCAAATAGATGTCTTTTCAAATCCAATTTAGGAGTGTGAAAAAGACAAGTTCACTGGGCGATCTTTTCCATTTTTGATAGCGAGTCGGAAAAGAGCTTAACTAAGACTCATGATCTTTCAAATCCAATTTTAACGAGTGTGAAAGGGACAAATCACTCGGCGATCTTTTCTATTTTTAATAACGATTCAGAAAAGAGCTTAACTAAGACTCGTGATCTTTCAAATCCAATTTTAACGAGTGTGAAAGGGACAAATCACTCAGTGATATTTTCAATTTTTAATAACGAGTCGAAAAAGAGCTTAAATAAGAATCGTTGGGAGATTCTAGGTGGAAAGTCATGGGGGAGGCCAAGGCTCCCATACGAACCTTTTGTGGAATGTCGGTATCTTATGAAGAACCGACACAAGCTCAGGAAGACCCAAAGCTCTCCAAGTTGAGGAGGGAAAAGTGTTAATGGAGGTTATCATCTCCGTGTTATATTGGATAATGTTTCTTCTTGGAAAAGACATAGGTGGAGGCATTGGATGCCCCACAAGACCATCCCAATCAAAGGGAAACTCATTAGGACTTGGAGGGAGAGAACTTGGGAAGTGTAAAACTCTCTCTTGTTTAGAAGGTGAAGTAATAGAACTACTCAGGACATGGCATAGAAGGTATAGAACCAAAACCAGAAGAACGAGATCGACCAAAAATTGCATTGGCGTGACCGCTTCCTTAGACTTATCACTCTCCAAGAGAAGAGTGGGGTCGATCGAATATTGCATCGATATGACCACTTCCTCAACCATTGGTTGAATAGGATGCGAAACAAGAAGGTCAAGAGGTATATCACCCCAAAAAATAGGAGTGTTGTCGGTCGAAGATTGCATTGACACGATTGTTGGTTGAGAAAGATGTGAGACAACAAGGTCAAGAGATGCATTACTCCCGAACATAGGAAAGGTGTCGGTCGAATATTGCATCGACACGATCACAGGTCGGATGGGATGTGAGACAACAAGGTCAAAGAACACATCAACCCTTAAAGGAAAAGAGGTGTTAGCTGAAGATTTCATCGGCATGAATCTTGTATCAACCAAAGAAGGAACAGAGTGTTGTGAAACCATAGATGCCTTAGAAACCGAAGGGCCCTTAGGTGAGCCCCATGCTTCCAGTATCCCAGTAGTAAAAGGACACAAACAAGTAAGGTGACTTCCTTCACAAGTCCTGCAAAGGAGTTTGGTCTTACGTATGAGACGTCTAGTCTTCTCAATCATATGACTGCCCCCATCATGACTTGCAGTGGCTAGTGACATGCTCCCAACATGACTTGCAGAGGCTAGTAGAAAATCTCCAACATGACTAACAGAGGTTGGTGATGAATCCCCAACATGAATAGTAGAGGTTGGTGATGGATGTGCAGTGTGACTAGCAGTGACCAGACATGTGCCCCCAGTATGACTTGTAGCGGCTGGTTGCAGGTCTTCAACATGACTTGCAGAGGTTGTCGACCAATCTCCAATATGACTAGCAAAGGTTGGTGATATAACGCCAATATGACATGTAGTGACTGGACTTGTTCCCCCAACATGACTTGCAGCAGCTAGTTGCAGGTCTTCAACATGAATCGTAGAGGTTGTCAACCAATATCCAACATGACTAGCAGAGGTTGGTGATATAACGCCAGTATGACATGCAGTGACTGGACTTGTGGCAGTGGTGAATTGCGGCATTTTAGACCAAAGTCCAAGGAAATATTGGTTTTGAGAAATTGCAGGCTATGAAGGATCCTGGTTTACACCTTGTCCCTATCCAGCATGATAGTATCCTCCATACTGATTCATAAAGGGTTGTAAGGGTATCGACACTGACGAAGCCACTTGCAAAGAGAAAGCGACATGAAAAGGGTTACTCATGTGAGGATATATGTTTCCCCTAGACAAAGGAACTTCACGAGGGGGGATGCCCATACTATAAAAATAATTCCCCCTAGATGAAACACCAAAGGGAAGATGAAGCTCTTCCATGGGAAAAGTGTTCATAGGAATTGACATAGAGGAAGAAGGATAGTGGATGGAGTGTGATAAGTTGAATTATTGCTTAATTGGGCACTTACTTCTCGCATAGTGGATTCGTAGGAAGGAAGATTCCAACCTCATACCGTAAGAGGTGTTTGAAGGATATGACTCCCTCCAAATGAAGAGGGATAAGAAGGAGGCATCATGCCCCCAGACCCAAAACTTTTATTCGCATAAGGAGGCGAGACAGAGGATGGAAAGTGCGAAGACATATCAGACATACCATGAGAAAAATGATTAGAGACCAAAGGTATTGACTGAGTACCATAATTCTTCATACCATTATAAAAAGAGGACGTATTTTCCCCCATGAACGTCATGGGGGGTCTAGCAGTAAATGAGTGAGAAAAAGGAACTCCACTATTCATGATAACAAATACTCAGCATGAAATCCTATGGTCAACTAATAGTCAAAGAGCATACCAAAAATTCAAATGGACAATATGCATGCAAACGAGATAAAGTGGCTGAGTGGCCTCCCTTGCTAAAGAAGGTATGTCTCGTCCAAGAGGGACCTGAGACTCCCTACTAAAATTTGGAGGTAACAAAATCAGTTATAAGGGCCCTCGTAGGCTTAACAACCAGTCGGTCAGATCCCCCCCAGAGAGGTAATCCTCCATAAAGGTTGTTTGTTGTCCGACGCCTATCTAACTCATGATACAAGCAGAATAACCCCTGCAAGTAACCTATGAGAAACCTAAGTCAAGCAAGTAATCAACCACTATATAACCGATGCACAGGTGAACATTTGTAATTCTGGATTATTGTAAGGGTAGGGTAGCAAAGCCCGAAACCTTGAAATCACCTCCTCTCACAGAGGTATGGATACTAGCAAGGTCCATAAATATGAATAAATCCACAGAAATATCTCTGATGCTAGGTGAGTATCTAGGGGTTATCCCTTCAAGAAACTTTATGCGACCTCATGCTTAACTCCGGTGTGAGCGGAGCCTCCTAATATTACCAATTATACAATGGATTTCTCAACTCCCTATCTGAGACACATATGTTGATTTAATTGCCTTGGAGAAGTTTACTCACAAAATCCAATTCCAAGGCACTAAATCCTAGGCTAGTTTATGCACCCTAAACAATAAAATCGTTACTAATAAATTTTAGTTTAAAGCATAAATTTTATTGGTCGTGATTACTCAAAAAGGCATGGAAATGAAACTCATGGTGTTATGACTCTGCATGAAAATAAAAATGGATATAATGAAAATCCTAACTTTAACTTTTCAGTGAATGATATGCTAAATAAAAATAGTGCAATCTTCAATTTTAACTCTGCAACTCAGAAGTAAAATGCAATCTTTCACTAAATGTGCTAAGCTAATGAAAAAATTCAAAGACAAAAATGCCAACCAATGCAAAATGCCTATTTTTGTATTTTCAATATTCTAAAAAGAAAATGCATGGACTAATAAGCAACTTGACAGATGAATTATACAGTGTATAAAAGTAGTAACTCAAGCAGAATACCAGGCAGCCAAGCAAACAACCCAGAAACCAAGGACGAATTAAAAATAGAAAACAAAGAGAAAGACTGCGCCTGAAAATTCAACTCCAAACAAGCTTCCTGTCATCCCAGATAATCTCAATAGGCACTATAGAGACCTATGAAGGCTCAACAATCCTCAAAACCCACCCAACAGTCACTAAACCAAGCAAGCAAGCAAGGGGAAGTGGTATACATGACTGTTCAAGAGAAAAGGGTGTATATACGCCTCTTGCAGTGGGACAACAAGTGTGTATACACGACTATCAGGGAAAAAAGGGCGTATATCTTTTAAAAAAAGGCTAGTCAAGGGTAAAAGGCTGAAAAAATCAGGCCCAGAGTGAACATTCTCTGTCCAATTGTGATATGACAAGAAACACAAAGGAAAATGAGCAATGTAAGAAGGAAAAATACTTCAACCCTTAGAAGGAAGATCTCTCCCCAGTGGAGTCGCCAATTCTGTTACAAGGGAAAAACTCTCTATGGCCAAGGGTAAACCACAACAAACAGGTATGACTGCAGAAATCAACTCAATTCCTACATGTGCTATATAAACTAATGTGCAATACGAGGAAGAAGCCTACCTCAATTCAATTGTTTGATGGCGTTCCACCGTTGAGCACTTTGACCCAAAGCTTTACACCTACAAGAAGTTCTCAACAAACAAGCGATGCAAGTATATAGTGACAAGATATAAAATGAGTAAGCACATCAGATAGCACAATCCATTAATAAACATTACAAACATGACCATGGATAATAATCATATATTTGCAATATATTGATAGGACGGGAAAGGAGTATTTCTATTACTAATTTATCAACAGAAGTATCAACATTATAGACTTCCGTGTCGGCACGGTTCGAAACCAAGAAACCAAGTTCCTTCCAACTGGGTCTCCACCACTTCAATCCTCTACCAAAGGCAAGCTCATAGAAAAGAGGTAATGAGGTCTTCTAGACAATAAGGAAAGAGCTTGGGGGATAAACACTGTGTTCAGACTTGAGGGACAAAGGGATGTAGACTCAATATTAAGTAATTTCTCTAGAGTAACTTTTCTCTCAAAGTTGAATCCTTTCTCCTCTTTTTCCATAGCTCGAAATTGTGCTCTTATAGCCTCCAGAATGCAACTGAAGGGCCGAGTCAGAACATTTCTAGTATATGGAAGGCCAAGGATCAGAGATATTCTGTCGTGACATGGAAACCTGACCTTATTTTGTATTTTTTGGCACAAATCCCGATATACGCAAGTTGTAGTGGAGCATCAAGTGTATACGCATCTTGCAAAGCAGTTAGGGAGTGTATATGTGGAAAAATATATATTTTTGGCTCTGGATTTATCAAAAAGGGGTTGATAAGTCTGCATAGGGAAATGGAAAAAGGCCCTCTGTGCAAGATAGGAATGGTGAGGCAAATCTGGCTATAACACCTGGATCACAAAATTTGACAAAATTGTAGTGAATTCATGGGTTTCTAGGAAATCCCAACAACGTTATTCAAAATGTTGAGATTACCTTCTGCTCTGGTCCTCCCTCTACAAAGATGAGTAGAATTAATGAGCTTCTTATATAGTTCTTTATTCTCCGAGATTAGCTTCTCATTCTCATCCTAGATCTTTTGATTGTGACTTTTCAATTTCTTATTTTCTCCTTTGATGTATTTATCCAAATCATGAATTCTTGCAATTCTTTCTTTAATTTCTTCTTTTCCTTATTCTTCTTTCTCAATTTAACGAGTGTTGGATTATCAACATAATTGGAAGATGTTACCCATGGATTTAATGCTTCTTGCATAAGATCATCAAACTGAGGTTCGATTCAGGATGATTCAGACTCAACTGGTGTATCACATTCCTTCTCATCTGACTTAGAGGGTAAAGGACTTGGATTGTATAAGTTTTTTTTCCTCTGCTTCTTGGAAACTCGGGAAATATATATAATATCCATTGTATTCTCCTCCTAAAATGTTAGGTGATTATGGTATGGATTTGTCGAATTCTATTGGGGAGCAGGGGATGATGTCTTAAGAATCTGTGTCATCCTTTATTTTCCATACTTTGTGTGACCTTGAAACCAATAGGTGTCATCATTGAGGGATTTTCTTGGAGACGTTCTTACATAAGTTTGCAATTTTTTGGATTTCCTGTGTGAGGGATGAAGCTCTAGGCTCCATGGGAGTTGAGGTATTCATTATTACTTTTATGGTTACCTCATTTACGCATGTTCTTAGGTTTTTCATCAATTGGTTCGAAAAAACCATTCCTTTGCAAGAAATCATCCCAAATATCATCTATACTACACAATTCCTCCATGATCAACATTTTAATTAACCCATGTTGTTGAATACTTTTGTGAGGAATTTTAGGGTTTCAGAAAATGTGTTGAGACATTATATAGAGAATTATCCATAAGTAATAAAACAAATCATCTGGCTCAAAATGCAGTAGAACTCTAATGTGGTAATAGTAAGTGACCACATACCTTCACATGTTAAATACTTTTGAATAATGGCCCTGGGGTTTAACCATTTATCTTTGATACAAGACCTGGGCATGCCTTTGGACCAATATGCATCTCTATGCTCAGATTTCAAGACATATATCTCTATTGGTTTATTCTTGAACCATGTTTCACTAATTGGAGGTAGAACAATCTCTTTATCTCTTGATATTTACCACTTCAACTCAACACGCGACAATTAGTTCAAATTAAAATATATTTATCTACTAAAAGAAGAGCCGAGTAATCAATGTAACATTCAGTGGAATCATAAAAAAGGAAACCAAAATTACGCCCACATAAACACCAATATTTTTGGTTAGATACCCCTTGAAAAACCCTAGAGGGAAAACTAATGTTGAGAATGATTTTATTATGTTAAATTCAAGGCTTCTGTAATAGGGATAATGGCCCAGTGAGAGAAATACAATTGTAGACAAACCTAGCAAAGTATGACATGCTACATGAACCAAAACTGCATGCTTTTTGAGGTGTACATGATTCTCCTACTTTTGAATCGTGTATCTACATGACTATCTCCATTGTGACCCACATACATGTATGAAAAAATTGTATGACAAGCTCCATATGACGCGACACTTCCATGTGGCTTCCTCTTCATGAAAATCATCCGCATTGCCTCTGTTTTCTATTCTCCTTGACCTGATCTCTAGATGGAAGTCCTTCTTCACCTATCCAATATCTTGAATCATAGTCCTTCATGATTCAACCTTCTTAAAATTAAATCCTCTACTCTCAAGAATCTCAAGTATCAAGTGTCAAGTGCCTTCCTCCTCCTAGCCTTGCTTTTATAATCATGAGTTATAATCTATTTATAATCTCACTTCATATTTATATTGCATGTTTAGATTACATGCTAATTACTTTTAGCACTTTCCTTAAATAAATCAGTTAACTAATTACATAATTAATTAACAAAATAAATCCTTTAATTAAAGTAAATTCAAGAATAGAAGGATTTGGATGATTTCCACACGTCTAGACACATAGACCCATGCGTAAATACCTACCCAGTGATACTACTAGAATCAAAACTCCCTCTTAGTGAGAAAGGTATTTCTCAAAGAGACACTTGGAACTAGTTCTACCTTTGACTCCGTCACAATGTCACACACATCATTTGTTAGAAAAATAGGATCGTGGAGAAATAAAATAAAACAAATGTGGAAATAAAACACAGAAGATACATAATACAATAGAGACACAGATATACTTGGTTCACCCAGTGTGGGCTACGTCCATTAGAGAAATTTCGAGGTCCTTCCTTATTATTATTTAACAAAATGAAGGGATACAACCTACAACATGCCCGCTATAACTTCCTCTTCTTTCTCTCACAGTCTCCGTTACACATTATTTTCGTCATCCCTATGATCGTTAATGATGTAAACCTATCTATTGCCTTTAGAGAGGTCACAGTGGCCTAAGTTCCTGAAGAGAGAAGGAAGAAGAACTTTTCCTGAGAAAAGAAGTTGCATTTTCCTATGTAAAAACCTTATAAAGAGAAGTTTCCGCAGGTTGCTATATAGGTAGGGTGCGGACTTTCCGCAGGTTTCTATATAGGCAAGGTGCGGAAATGACCACTTTCCGCAGGTTGCTATATAGCTAGGGTGCGGAAATTCCAGCACGTGGGAAAAACGTACGGTTTCTCGAATTTTCTAGAAGGAGAAGCTTCTTGGGTGAGGTGGCATCCGAACG
>ML784082.1:149859-286544 GCA_009831015.1 Picea engelmannii | reverse complement strand
ATTTCCCTCATAAAAGAGGGTTGCCTTCTAGGGAAAAAAACCCTAACATAATCTCTACCGTTAGATCTGTGACCTTATAATGAACGGTCCAGATTTACAATGAAATTACAATATACTTTTACAAGGCAATTTTTTCTTCGGGGCCTTTGCCCCCGAACCCCCACCGGGGGACACTTCCCTTGAACCCCCACTGGGGGTCCTCTTTCCCCTAGACCCCCTAGCCGGGGGGATATCCCCCCCCGGACCCCGCAGAGGGGGTACCCCCCCTCTGCACTCCCCCGCGTGGAAGAGTGTACATACTTCTGGGGTGTAAATACTTCATGGGGTATAAACATGGCTGAAAGTAAAAGACCTCTAAATCAGGAAGATAATCAGGCTCCACAACCAAAAATAATCCCCACTATCCAAGTACCAATCACTCCTTGAGTTGGTGTTGGTAGAGAGGCATGAAAACAATGCGAATTCATTCTCAAATTTCATTGTAAAATCATCTAGTTGTGTCTTTACTGATACTATTGTATGAATATTCCCTTTCCTCTTCTTCTCTTGAGACTGTGATGCATAGTTCCCATACTTGTAGCATGAAAAACACTTGATTTTAATCAAGTCCTTCTTCTTTCCTGGTTGTTAGTTTGACTCCTCATTGTTACCATTGGAACCCTTTCCTTTTCCCTTTCATTTCTTACTGACAAGGGACAGGTTCTCCTCTTCTTCATCTCCCTTATTTCTACTCTTAGATTCCTCCCAAGTCTCTTCATGGATGCAATCATCCCAAATTATGATCCAGATTTTATGAGCAGAATGAAATGACTACAGATTATTAACAGGTGCTTAACACAAAATAACAAAGATACAGTAAAATTGTTTTCTATTCAATAAGGAAATAAGTTGAAACTGTAAAATGCAGTGGAAACAAGCTTGCTAGAATGGTGGCGGCTTATCTCTGAGAAGAGATGTGATGACTGCACTCATTCGCAAGAAGATGATTAAAATGAAGCTCTGAAGGCCTTTTTACAATAAACAGGAATTCCAAGAACCCTAGACATCCAAAAATCTAACACTAGGAGATGAAGCACCAAAAGTCATGTGGGCCCCGTCTGGGTAAGTTAGTACATCAACTTCCTGCGGTATTAACTTTTGCATACGATCTCTATTTTAGGCGTATGATAGCCAGTTGGAAATGTATCATCGAGGATATTCATTTTGGGGTCTCAAACATGCCTTTGGCTATCATTGAGAATATTTCTCCCGAAAAACCTTCATTTAGGCCCTCAAAATGGCCCCGGAAGTTAAACCTGCTAAAAATAGTAAATTGCCAAAATTGCCAGAAAATTGTTTTGAGCCAGTCGGAAAAGGTGGGTTCTCATCGATATCCACCTTGAACAATAACCCCTCATTAGGAAGCTATGGTATTCATTTCATTGAGTTCCCCAATCGGATGAGGAAATTTCTGCTAAATTTGGCCCCAGGTGAGCCAATTGCCTTGGTGTAGGAGCTGCCCTGCTTTGATGACTCGATAAAGCTGGATCCTTTGTTGTTAAGTGATCTTGATCAATTTGTCTATAATATAATATATATATTCCTGTTGTATGCAGTCGGGTTTGAGCTTTCTTGGTGTCAACTGTTCTACTATGTCTGGGGTGTCCAATAATGGTGGGAAATAAGGGCGAAGGAGATCCACATTGAACACTCGGTGCAGGCCAAGGAAAGGAGAAATGTTGAGATCAAAAGAATTAACCCCCATGACCTTGGTGATGGTGTAGTACCCATAAAGTAGTGGGTGAATATTCCGATGGGGTCCTGTAAGGTGTTCTTTCTGCAAGTGTAACCAAACTTTGTCTCCCACCTGAAAATTATGTGGAACCCAATGTTGATCATGGCATTTCTTGTACTTATCATTGGAATTCTGTAGGATATCTTGAACCTGTTGGTGGATGTGATGGATATGCTGAATGAATTGGGTGGCTTTGTCAGCTTCAGTTGGAGCAGGAGATGATTCGGTCGAGGTGACCACAAGGGGAAGTGCAACATCTATGGGACCCAATGGTTGGAATCCCAACCCCACTTGAAAGGGGCTATGGTCGGTTGAGCTATGCAGGGCTCGGTTGTAGCTATGTTGGACATAGGGAAGGATCTCATCCCACATGTGAGGGTGATTTTATTTATACATGCGAACGATATGCACAATCATTCAATTTACGACCTCAGTTTGGCCATCTGTCTGGGGGTGGAAGGCCGTGGATTTGATGAGCTTGGTGTCCAGCAGTGACCAGAGGCTCGACCAGAATATGCTAAGAAATCGACTGTCACAATCTGAGAAAATGGTTTGTGGGATTCCAAAATGTACCCAGAGTCATTCAAAGAAGAGCTTGGCAGTGGCCTCCTCTTTGATGTTCTTCTTGCAAGAAACCATAATCGCCATCTTAGAAAACAATCAACAACCAAAAGAACAAAGCCATTTCCCTGCTTGGTGGACGGGAGGCTCGACATGTATTCCATTGAGATGGATTCCCATGGCCTGTCAGGAGTAGGAAGAGGGGTTTATAGGCCCTATTTCTTAGCGGTCAGTTTTGCAATAACACAGGCAGTGCAGGACCTAATATACTTTCTGACCTCCTGTCAAATTTTTGTCCAGTAGAAGTGTTTCTGTAGCATCACCACTGTCTTTTCGATGCTGAAGTGTCCTGCCACCTGACTGTAGTGGGTTTCCTAGATCATCTTCGCTTGCTCGCTTGATGAAACATAGATATGGCCTAGACGACACAACAACCCATCCTGAAGATGGAAATTATTGACAACCACGTTTTCACCCAAAATTTGGTAGGTGGTGGCGAAGTCCGGGTCTGTCTCATAGATTTGGGGCCATCCAGAGGTCTCATGGCCAGAGGAGTCTAGAATCATGGTGAGTGTCGTGACTGGTGGTCTACTGAGGAAATCAGTGATGCGATTGGTGATTCATATTTTATACTTGATGTTGAGGTGGAATTGCTGCAAGTATGTGGACAAATTTTGATGGCGATCATTCTGCAATTTTCCTTGTGTTTTCATGAACTGCAGTGGCTTATGATCATTGTGGATGACTGTCTCCTTCCCAAGAATGTAATTTCTCCACTCACGACAAGCTTTCACAATGGAGTACATTTCTTTGTCGTAAGTAGGGTACTTATGGACAACATCTGATAATGTCTCACTATGATAGGCCATGGGGTGGTCATGTTGAGAAAGAACAACACCCACCGCATAGTCTAAAGCATATATCTCAATCTCAAAGGGTTGCTGCAGGTATCGTAGTGAAAGTACTGGGGCTGAACACAAGAATTGCTTCAAATCGTTGAATGATTTTTTTTGGGACTGGCCCCATGAAAATTTCTCCTTACCACCACCCCTAGTTATTTGGATGAGGGCCCATGCAATATGGGAGAATCCCAACACGAACCTGCGATAGAAATTGGAAAGGCCCAAGAAGCTATGAATCTCAATGAGTGTGGTTGGGGCTAGACAGTCACAGATGACTTGGATCTTGGCTGGATCCACATGTACGCCATGCTGATCAATTATGTAGCCCAGGTAATGGACCCTGTCCATGCCAAAGGAGCATTTTTCCAAGTTGGCATATAGCTTGTGCTGCCGCAAGGTGTGAAAAACCTACCAAAAATGCTGCAAGTGTTCGGTCCAAGTCTTGTTGTAAATGAGAATGTCATCCAGATACACCCCTAAAATATTATTGGTGAATGGTCACAGGATATCGTCCATCATCCTCATGAAAGTGGCTAGAGCATTTGTCAAACCAAAGGGCATGACCAACCATTCAAAAAGGCCTTCCTTTTACTTGAAGGCAGTTTCCCATACATCTGTCTGTTCTATCGGGACCTGGTGGTAGCCAAAATTCAGATCAATCTTATTGAAGTATTTGACCCCCATGAGTTGATCAAGGAGGCCGTCGATTTGGGGAATCGAGTACTTGTTTCTAACAATGATTTTATTCAGAGCCTGGTAATCAATGCAGAGTTTCCAGGTTCCATATTTCTTCTATACTAGCATGATTGGGCTCCCACAAGGTGATGAGCTAGGACGAATGTGCCCCTTGTGGAGTAGTTATTGGATCTGTCAGTTAATCTCCCCATTCTCTAACAAGAGTGGTGATAGACTGGCCCATTGGGCAGTGATGCATCGGGGGTCAGATCGATGGGGTGCTTGACCTGACAGTGCAGAGGTACCTTGGTAGGTGAGGAGAAGATATGTGAGTATCCTTCCACGACCTTATCTACTTGCTTCTGTTGTGTGGAGAGGTCGGTTACATAGACCCTAGATGTGGCTATGACCTTTCACTTATTCTAAGAGTGAATCACAAAGAAGACAAACTTCCTTGTCTGAGAGATGACCTTCCCGAATTTCTTAGCAGAGATCAAGGAAATAACACTAGGTGGGACTGCCTTCGGTATCCTGTAGAATTTCCTGTTCAAAGTAATAATAACACTACGAGGCCTAGAATCATATACAAAATGATATTTCCATATATAAGTTTGGAGCAAAAGAACATCACAAACTTTGAGAGGAGAAACATCACACAATACCTTGTCTTTGAAGGGCTTGATTCTGTACGACAATCAACACTATTGGTTGATGCGAAGATCACTTCCTTGGCAGAGCTATCCAATGGTGTAGGGTTGTGGGTACGGTGGTGTCAGCAGGGCCAACGACTTGATGACCTTTGCTGAGATGAGGTTCTTTTGGATACTTCTATCAACGATGAAGTGCAGGAGGGTGCCTTTTACCTACATCTATGAATGGAAGAGGCATTCTCCTTCTTCTAGCTCATCTGGTTCACCAGGTTAGTGCTTAGTGGTAGAAACGATGGGCACTGGGTTCCACGTCAATGATCTGTCTTCCCCTTTCTGGTTCTGGATCAGATTCTAAACCCACATATGATTCAGAGGCTTTCACTTCGGCCACCAATGACTACTTTGAGCGACAGTCAGCAGTGTTATGCCAAGAGCTCTTATGGAAGTCGCACCACTTCCCGATATCTTTCTTTGTCTTTTTGATGTCCTTATTTGCTTGCGGCTTGGACTGGTTGTTCTGATACTTTCCATATTTTCTCTTTCCTTTGTTCTATGGGTTGGGGCTGCCCTTTCCTGACTTTTTTTGTGAGGGGTTCCCAGGCCCAAATTTCCATGTCTTTTGTTTGAGCTTCTTCTCGATTTTGATGACATATCGGTAGGTCATGCCCAAGGATGAGATGTCCAAAAATTCCATTTCGGTATGGATGTATCTATGCAGAGTGCTACAATAATTGAGCACCAGATTTCACTTTGAATATTTAATACCCATCTTGGTGTGCAAGGTATGAAAGATATTTGTGAAATATGACACTGCTTGGTCTCTTTCTTGCCGTAGTGTGGTCCATTTGGTATACAAGTCATCATAACTTCCAACAGGGTAGTATTGTTCCTTAATAGCATCCTTGAAGGATTCCCAGGTGGTCATGACTATAAATAATGAGGGTTCCTCTATTTCCTTTTTCTCACATAAAGTTTCCCACCAATCTTTGACATGGGGAACGACTTTGAGGAGCGCAAAAGTAATCTTTTCTCTATTCAAAAAGTTATGGATAGAAAAATACCCTTCTAGTAGATTTAACCACTCGTCTACCACATTTGTGTCTATCTGAACTTCAAATATAGGAATATCTAAGTTTATTTGTACCTTGAAGGGGGCGACGCCTCCGCTCAAAGAAGATGAGTCGCCTGTTGGTAGCCACCGAAGGATTTGTGTGAAACTATCCATCATCTCGTTCCTTTGTTGCATGAGGGCTTCCTCAATAAAAAGTTTGAAAGGATATCCTGTCCCATCATATTTATTTTCTCCTACCATGCGAGGTCTCTTGGGCGTGCAAGAGATTTTGTCCTCAAGAGAAACAAGCTCGAGACCCAACTCTTTGTACTTTGACCTCGTTGGGGACATGCATTAAGATGATAAGGAGCAGACCGCTCTGATACCACTGATTTAGATTTTATGAGCATAATGAAATGACTACATATTATTAACAGGTTCTTAACACAAAATAATAGAGATATAGTAAAATTGGTTTTCTATTCAATAAGGAAATAAGCTGAAACTGTAAAATGCAGCGGAAACAAGCTTGCTGGTATGGTGGCAGCTTATCTCTGAGAAGATATGTGACGACTACGCTAATTCACAAGAATATGATCATAATGAAGCTCTAAAGGAATTTTTACAATAAATAGGAATTCCAAGAACCCTATACATCCAAAAACCTAACCCTAGGAGATGAAGCGCCAAAAGTCATGTGGGCCCTATCTGGGTAAGTTAGTACATCAACTTCCCGGGGTCGTAACTTTTGCATACGATCTCAATTTTAGGCGTATGATAGCCCATTGGAAATGTATCGTCGAGGAGATTCATTTTTGGGGCTCAATAATTCATTTTGATATCAGTGAGAATCTCTATCCCAAAAAGACTTCATTTAAGCCCTCAAAATGGCCCCGGAAGTTAAAACAACTAAAAGTAGTAAATTTCCAAAATTGCCAGAAAAATGTTTTGAGCGAGTCGAAAAAGATGGGTGGCCACTGATATCCACCTGGATCAAATTCTCTACCAATATGGTATATTTTCCTGAGCGACGAATCCCTTGACAAATTGTTCTCGTAACTTGGGGAGACCATTCAATGCAACATTCATGAGATCTACCTCCTCTATTTTATCCCCTATGGTTGCAAGCCTATCACATATCTCTATGATCCTCATGAGATAGCTCATAATATTATTATATCTAGACATATGAAACGATTTGAGTTTATTACTTAAGACCATCTTCCTATTCATGTTCTTGATCTGGAATAAACTTACCAAGCAATCAAACATCTTTTTGGCCATCTTCTTCTCAATTAGGTGAGGGATTAGATGATCCTTCATAGAATCTAGGAATAACCTATTTTATTTGATCTCCTTCTTGTCGTGATATTTAAAATCTACTGGATCTATCGGTGGAGTAACTACTTTATCCACTAACTCCAAAAGGTCATAATCCTTCAACACCAAAGTTACTCTTGCTTTCCAAGATAGGAAGTTGGATGCTCCATCCAATCTTTCTTCAACTCTAAATGGTGTTGTTTCCATCCCTAAGACATGATAATCTTCCATGGAAATAACCTACTACTTGAAACTTCCCTTGTATTGACCTATACATACTTGTACGTGACTGTCACCACTGTAACCCGCATATATATGCGACTGTCACCACTATAACCCATGCATGTACCTGACTGTCTCGAGACATAATTTCGTATATAAAACTGTGTTCAAATACTCCTACATATGTATGATAACCTTCTTTCTATAACCTACATACACCTTGTACACCTACAAAAAAATAAGTTTTACCTTTGTATGACTATTTCAGATAAATCTATCCTTATTTTTCCACCTACTGGTTATAGATCTGCTATGGTTTGAGATCTTCCTTGGTTTCCTCCTTTCAAATATCATGCTTTGATACCATGTTGGTATTTACCACTTCAACCCAACACCTGACGGTTAGCTCAAATTAAAATATCTTTATCTACTAAAAGCACAAACAAGTAATCAAAAAAATATGTAGCGGAAGCATAAACAAGGAAACCAAAATCATGCACACATAAGAATCAATATTTTTGGGTAGATATTCCTAGAAAAAATGTGGAGGGAAAACCAGTTCTGAGGATGATTTGATTATGCCAAAATCAAGGTTCTTGCAACATGGATAATGGCCCATTGAAATAAATACAACTACAAACAAGCCTGACAAACTATCACCTATTGTACAAACCAGAATTGCATGCTTTTCGAGGTGTATGTGATTCACCTTCTGGTGACTCATGTATGTACACAAATATCTCCATTGTGACCCACACATATGTATAGAAAACTTGTATGGAAATATCCGTACGACACGACACTTCCCTGTGTCTTCCTCTAACTGAAAACCACATGTGTTGCCTCTGTTCTCTCTTCTCCTTGACTTGATATCTAGATGGAAGTCCTTCTACACCTATCTAATATCGTAAATCACATCCCTTCATGATTCAACCTTCTTGAAAATAAATAATCTACTCTCAAGAATCTCAAGTATCAAGTGTCAAGTGTCTTCCTCCTTCTCCTGGCCTTGCTTTTATAATCATGAGTTATAATATATTTCTAATCTCACTTGAGATTTAGATTGTATGTGAATATTTTATGCTAAGATTACATGCTAATTACTTTTATCACTTTCCTTAAATAAATCAGTTAAATAATTAAATAATTAATTAATAAAAATAATTTACTTTAACAATTCCTTTAATTAAATTAAATTCAAGAGTAGAAGGATTTGGACTATTTCCACACGTCTAGACACATAGACCCATGTGGAAATACCTATTCGATGCTACCACTAGAATCAACATGAGCCTCAGTATTCTCGGATACACTCAACACTAAATCACCAATGCGATCAATTTTCTCATCAAAACCCTCTACAAATTTCAACATGACCTGGTCATTGTATCCTCATAATTTTGCAAAGAAATCATTCCACTATGTGGCTTTGAACATATTATTACATGAATTATATTTAAGAATCCCCTCTAGAACTTCAATTGATATTGGCTCATTTCTTTCAACCACCATTTTTACACACAGGAAATCAACGAGGATATAAAACCCTAGTCTTTAAACTCAAAATTGTCAGTTAGCAGGTTTGAACTCAGATGACACAGATACAATGGTTATAAAATAGAATGTCTTGGAAATTTTGATGAGTTATGTAACTCATTTCAAATCCTTTATAGTGATTCTAAATGAGTATAATTCATGGTCCATCGATGGTCATACCATGGATCAATGGTATATTTACTAAATAATCTTGAAACATTGGTTAGAGTTCATTGTAGTGAGTATTAAAATCATGGCCATGACAAATCATTGAAACATAGTTAAGGACTGAATCATAATGTTAATGGATAATAATGAGATAGTAATGGAGACTATGTACGAATATAATAATAGGATAAATGTTTGGTAAATGAACTTGGTATGGAATATAAGGACATAGGATGGTGGATGATAAGTGTTGGAGTAGGATCTTTTGGATAAGTTTTGGGAATTGTGCAAGAGAGGATCGTGCAACATTTTGGCGAAGGAGAAGTGTGCGGGGAAGGTATATAGTGCATATACAGGAGTCAGTGCGTAAAGTGAGGAAGTTAGTTAGAAGTTTTGGGACATTTTTTCCACTTTGTAACTACTTTGTAATGGGATTATCCCTAATAAAATAATATAAATATGTAATGGGTTTTTGGGTAGAGGAAAGCAAGAGATTTTTTTAGCAGATGAGTTGGTTAGCTCGTAAGTTCAATACTGTTGTTTTTTTGAGTTGATGAGTATGAGCTGAGTTGAATATCTATCAAGAAGTATGTGTGAACTGTAGCATAGAGCAACTTGGGTAGGTTTTGGTTTTTACTGAAGATCATTGTACGAGTGCAGTGTGCACCTATTGTAAGAAATAAAGATGAATGAATAAAATAAGAAGCCAACCATTGTGTATGTAGCCCAGTTTGGAGTGAACCACATTAAATCCTTGTGTTTTGACGTGTTTTTTTATTTTTTTATGGAACACATATAATGAATCATTAATATGCATAGGTTAAATGATATGGTGGTTCCATGCACATGTTGAATGAGTATGTAAAATGAATTTGACATAGATTATTATGCTAAGATTATTATGCTATTATGGTTTCACGCACAAGATAGTTGAATGAATGTTAAGTGAATAAGTAAGAAAGAATTCCTCATATTCCCCCATGATTGCGGAAACATGGTTCATGAAGTCCCGATAGGTACCTTGGGTGAGACTTCACCTACTTGCGGGTGATGTTGAAAGGGTCGGTATCTTTAGGGTTTTATTGGTGATTTAATGTTGAACCCCAAGTCTTTCCACTATGTGCAAACAAATGGTTCTTTTGTCGGGACCAGGATCCGTGAATGAGGGGAATGTGGATGCAAAATAAGGAGGATATAGGAGAATGGTTGACCATTAAGGATATCGAGTTTGTGGTAGATCAGAATGAGAATTCACGAATCAACGCAAAAGAAAATTTATAGAGGTATGTTTTTATAGACTTGCATGAAATTTTCTTTGTTGATTTCCTGAATGTGTTAGTAGAGTGGATCTAGATATTTGTTGAACATATCAGAAGATATCATACCGAGGTTCCAAAAAATTGGGCACCTAATTTAATACGGGAACTCAATGCTATAAGCAATAAGGTGTCATGCACAGTTGATTACTGGCTAGATAGTGTGATGGGAGGGTATGTCACTGACTTTTCCATAGATTGTACTTAGTCATATAGTGATGAAGAAAGAGAATTATTTAAGGGATCATGTAGAAGATACTTGAAGTCAATATCTTTCTGGATTAAGATGTTGTTGTGCGAAAAATGAGTCATGAATATGTAATCTGATTACTTTAGTAGCTAAGAACCTTTGCACATAGGGGGAACTAGGGGATGACTGGGGAATGGTATGAGTTTCACATGTAAGAATGAAATAAGAATGGATGATTTAATGATGTCGAGAGAATAAGAAGGTGTGAGAGAACATGAGAGTGGAGTATTATGTGGTGGTAATATATTTAAGCCGAATAGGAAGAGGAATGTGGTTGAGAGAGAAGGAAACTACAGTGAGTTTGAAGAAAGAGAAACTACCATAATACTCTAGATCATACCATCCATAGAAGGTAAAATCAGTTTGGTACAAGAATATCCCACTTATGATAGACCTTGTGTCAAACCCATGACCCCTTGTGCGTCTCTGAGATATAAAGAAACTTTGGCAACTATAGTTATTAAGGGAAGTAAGAATAGAAGTAAAGGGATTCAAAGCATTGGAAGTAGTACAATAAACCAAATTCATATAGTATCACCGAAAATGAATACCATGCACAACATGATGGCAGGGGTAGATACCACTTTAAGGATGCCTCTCTTTCAAGGGTCCGGTTCAGAAGATACAAAGAAACATTTGTTTATTTGTGAGACTATATGGGATGTAAAGAACGTCCAAGACAATGACGTGAAGATTGCACAGTTGGAAACGACCATAAGAGAATGCACACTGTTATGGTACATGAAATATCATAATACTACACCTACGAGACATACTAGAACATGGGCAAAACTGAGAGATTAAGATTTCTAGAATCCTAAGTCCGAGTTGTAATACATTATAGAGATGAAGGAGATTAACAAGATAGTAAATGAACCAGTTTGGTATTTCTATCAAAGATTAAATGTACTAAAGGATCGGTTGTTATTCCATATTCTAGATGATAAAAATAGGGAGTTGTTTATTGTAGTGTTATTTCCACATATACGCTTTCGTTTGACACAACATAATATTTCGACATAGGGAGAAGCTATCGAAATTTCTATGAAACTAGAATCATCCCCCATAGGATAAAGTAACACATTAATGGCTCAATTTCAGTTGCAGTTAGTTGTTTTGATGATCCAGTTGCAAGAGATTTCTAAGGGAAAAGAAAAATGCAAAAAATGTATGGTGCACTAATTGTAGAAATAAAGGTCATCATAGGAATTTTCCAATGTTGCAACAATATTTAAATAAAGGATATTTGAATCCATGAGGGCCATGGTGAAAAATATGTAAGATGATGGGTCACCACCCTCATAGCTTTCCATTGATGCAAAAATATCGTAGTATTGAGAAGAATTTATTTTGCAATTTTTGTAAGTCAGTAGGACATGAAGAGAAGGATTGTCATGCATTTGACCTGATGAGATAACAAATTGCATATTCCTATAGAGTGCAAGGGTAAGAATCAAAAGGAGGAGGTCCATAGTATAATACTCCCAAAGGAGGTTCTACCAAGGAGGAAGGGGAGGATTCAAAGGCTGTAGACAAGGTGGATTTGGAAGAGGAAGAGTACATATTATATGTTATAATTTTAATCGACCTATAAACTTGGATAGAGATTGTCTAAATCCCTGCATGACATGTACATATTGCAGAGCACTAGACCATGTGACAAAATATGTCCCACAGTTGATTATGAAATAACAAGAAAAGAGGAACACACACATACAAATGATAAAAACTAAGGAGCACGGCGAATAACCTAAGGTAGACACAGTTATGCATGAAGGGATGAGAACTAGAAATGGTGCAACAAATCAAGGGAATAAAACCCACCAGTGGGTAAGGAAAGAATACAATCCCCTTCCATTGTTTGATCCTGGAAAAGAGAAAGAGACCTACAAGCAAGACAAAAAAAAATTTCTTGGAGCATAATGGATAGCATCAAATTCACCACACCACGCTTGTAATGTAGACCACCAATATATGATTTTCCCATAGTATATTACCATTCATAGAAGCAACCTAAAAAGGCAAGTAATTTGAAAATATTTTTAAGAAGTTGTTTAGAATTAATGAAAGATGAGTCTTCTTTGAGTATTTTGCATGGAATCATTGACCATTCTGTCCAAGAAAAAGAGATACATGTAACACATAGAGTAGTTAACTAGGTGTACCACAAGAAGAGAACGATCTGAGATTTCAGGCTCAATGCACAGATAATAGATTACGATTTGGGGTCTGATGTGAATGTCATCTCGAGACAAACTTGGGAGATGATGGGATAGCTAAGCTGATTTGGTTAGTGATCCAATTGAGACTAGTGAACCAACATAATATTGTTTCAGTTGGAAGGTTGATGGGGGTAAGAGTTAATATTGATGGAGTGAAAAGTTTCACACACTTCAAAGTGATCGAAATAGTAGATGGAAGTACGCCTTATTGTTACAGGTGAATCCTCCTGCGGACAAGCAGATTCCCTCTTGGTATCTAGACCCCTAAAACCAAGACAGAAAGGGTGCTATCGTTGGTCACTGAAATCCTTTTAGATCTAATTAATCTAATGAATGAAGAGGAAGAAGAAAAGTGTAGCTTTTTAAATGGCATTTGTCCTCGCAAATTCCAAGTTGAGCTTCAATCCCAAGCTCCTTGATAGGTCCTGTAGAACAAAAAAAGATACAAAATTCTTCCTATTCTATTGAGATTAGCTCAAATACAGATCTATCTACTGAAGACAAGTTCATGTGGAACAAACATAAACTTGAAATAAACAGGCCAAGCATGTATGTATATTAATGAGAACAAATGAAGAATACTTACAATCCTCTGATGAAGGTGCAACAACTTCTTCCAACTCTCCTTGTCCAACCCCTTTACTCAAGTAATATACACTGATTATGCTTCAATGAAATCTCACTTATGGGATCATAAGTTTGGTGTAATTCTCAATATCCATATATTGTATGTTGCCTATGAGATCATAAGTTTCATACTTCCAATATTTTCTTGTATCTTTCACCATGAGAAGGCCTCCTTATATAAGATTGGAGAGGCCCAACCACTTGAGAGATATTTGGGATAAGTTGAGGATTCCTCTCCTTTAGTTGTGGATCTTCCCTAAGATCATGCCTTGAACTCATATTCGAATCCAACCAACTTCAGAGATTGAGGGGATTCTTCCTTGATTTACTCCAACAAACCAAAATTCGCTCAGGAAGGGTAGCGCTCACCCAAAAGGGTTCACAGAGCATTTCAACGCTCCCCCAAAGAAGACTAGGGAGCATCGGTGCTCCCTGACAGTGGGTAGGGGAGCATTGCCTTCCAAAAATCATTTTAAAGTAGTTTTTTCAGTGGAAAAAGGCTTGTACTCCTTGTCAAGTGATTTCTCCTCTTCAAAACCAGTATTTGAGGTGTCTTAAGTGTCCTTATGATGTCGTTAGAGGCACGGCATAGTAAATGTGGTAGTATGATGTTTTCAACACTTGTGGTCAAGATGAAACACTTGCGGACAAGATGTGACACTTACAACACTTGCAATGACGACACTTGCGACACTATTGAAGTGAGTAATTTTTATGTGTAATAGATTGTCCCCCAAAGTGCGAAGTCAGAAGACGATGATGACTGAAGTAATTTGTAGAATTTTTTGAGAAAGGGTAGGACACAAAGAACCTAATAGAATCTGTACACAAACATCCAACAAATATTAATGACATGTTTCAAACCCAAGGCAGACATACCTATGCTTGAGTGATAAAAACGTTTTAGGTATGGCCACCATAAAATACACTGCGGATCCATAATTATATTGATAAAAGTTATAGCCACTGAATATATAATGTGGATATATACTCCTATGACCTGAACTAATCGTAGCCATGAAGAATACATAGTGTATCTATGAGACGACAAGACATATCCACGACCAATACAAAGTGGATCTATGTGACAGTATATGTGTCAATATTCAAGAGAAAATCCATCACAACTTGGGTAAAGTATATATCAGAGTGAATGACTCAACCCAGGGTATTTTTACCAATCCCAATGTAGTACGAATCTAACCATGTGAATATATGTCATGATGTCAAACAAGGTAGAAACCACTTGATTATCGGTCAATGATGTAAACTGTTAACAAGCGCGAGGGAAATCACAATTGATGTTAATGATTCCCAAGGTACAGTAGTACATTCCAGTGAATGTGAATATATGAGATGAAGTCGAACATACATGGAATCATCTGATCAGAGGTCAATGATGTAAACCTACTGTTGGACGTGAGGAGGCCTGCCATTGAGGCATGCAGGTCCTAAAGTACTAACTAATTTCTAAGTCTAGCTCCTGGATAATGTGTTGAAGTCGACATGAATAGAGTCGTCAAAGGAGGGCCTTGATGTATCCCCCATAAACGACATGAAACAGACATATTGATGTACTTGGTGGATCAAATGAACATGGAATGAAACAGGATATTTGTGGTGGCTGACTCCCGAGGCAGATACTTCCCTTGAACACTAAGGCATGACGGCAGAAACTTGACAGGGACCAAAACTTGATAATGCATTGGATATTGTGACTTACGTCGGGTGACCCAAAGGAGTAAGGAAACTCAAAGGATTGGGTTAGTGCAGAGGTTCAATAGATTGAAATGCATGCAAATATAAAATTCCATGTTCAAGGGTGACTGTAAGGTCACTAGTAAAGTTCTCAAAAACTGCTTGGCTTGTTTCTTTCAATTTCCCCTCCCATCCAGATAGACGAGTAACTCTTTTTTGTTTAACGAGATCAAGGAGGGTAACACATGCTCGATGTAACTCACCTTAGGTAAGTTCCTCTTCCTTTATTTAACGAATTGGAAGAAGTAAGGGTTCGATCCCATATGGGCCCTTCAATGTATGATTTTTCATGTTTAGACAGTCTAAAAATGACTTAAAGATGACTCCAATGTGGTCCTTTTCATAATATTAGTCTCGCGAGGCCGAAAAAGAGATAAATTATCACTCAAAATATGCCCTTTCAAACCTTTTAACGAGTGGGAAAGGAAGAAAGACCACTCATAAATATTTTCATGTTTAGAGAGTCTGAAATGAGCTTAATGACGATTCCAAGGGGTTCATATTTCGTATATCCTTTACAAGTCCGAAAAAGTGATAAAAGTCTACTCGGTTACATTCTCATATATTTACGAGTGCGAGAAAGAACAAAGACTAAGATCAATACTCTGCCCCCATCTTGAAAGCTAGTGGCTTAACTCCAGAATGATCATCAAAGGCTGGAGACATGCCCCCCAAGTTTCAATTCATTCACTGACTTTGAGGTTGTCACCAATTTCTGTTCTAGATGGAGAAAAAGGATACAGGTGGATGAAATCAAGGTTCAAATATGAGACCTAACAAAAGACTCGACTCAACATCTATGAGATCTGGCGACAGACTCAACTTGACAGGAGAGGTGACTATTTCATTTTTTAACGAGCTTGACATAGGAAAAGAACTATTCTCAAGGCTCTGGGTTCAATCCCTAGAGTTTTGTTTCATTTTTGAACGAGCTTACTACAAAGAGGAAAAACTATGCTCATGACCTCTATTTCATCTTTTAACGAGCTTTCCATAGAGAAGATAAAACTATGCTCATAGCCACTGTTTCATTTTTTAATGAGCTTGCCATAGAGAAGAGAAACTATGCTCGCGGACTATTCTTGATCATGGCTTCCAAGAGGATAATTCTCTAGAAGAAAACCATGTCAAGGGACAAAACTCGATCATGGCTTCTAGGAGATCTTCATTGGATGGAAGAAGAATACTCTGGAAGGAACACATGTCGAGGGTCTCGCTACGGGTAAGGAAATCAGGCTCTAATAGCCCTATTGAAGAGATCACCATCTCAACTACTGGATATAAGTCATCAGAAGTTGAAGTTATGGGAGATAACACCATGTAATTGGCCTGTGGCAGGGGTGATACTGACTACATATAAGACTTGATTAGGGAGGTCATTAGGTTGATGGACAAGTCAGGGCCAACAAATGAAAGTTGATCAATAGTCACCATTCTTCCATCGTGCGGGAAAGATATCACACAGAAAAAGAGTGGACACCAATAACTTTCATGGCATAGACATAATCTCGTACAAGGAGTAAATCAAAATCCAAGGGGTCCTGGACTACCATAACATCAATAAAGACTTTTTTGCCTCCCAATGTTACCAGAAATTGAGGAAGAATCCCTAAAGGGTGACTAGCTCTTTTGTTGAAAGCGAACAAAGTCTGGGTAACCGACACAAGCTTAGGATAACCCAAAGCTTGCCAAGTAATAGAGGACAAAATGCTAACGGATGAAACTTCATCTATCATGATATCAGGAATGTCCTGACCACAAAAATTTACCAGAATCTTGAAATGAATGTGAGAGGGAAGACGAGGTCCATTTAGCACACCCCAATAAAAAATGACAGCCTCATTACTTGGAAGGGTTTTCGCAGGAGAAGGATAAATTTCCCCTGACACGGTAGATCCCATTTCAATGAGAAAAACATGGTCAGAATTGGGTTTACTCTCTAGAGGGAGAGTAGGATTGATCAAGGATGAGATCGAATCGACCACCTTGGAACTCTTCAAAGGAAGAGTGGGATTGACTGATGATGTAACCAGAGAAACCACTTTGGGACATTCAGAGGAAGAGTGGGATTGATCGATGATGTAATCAGAGAAACCACTTTGGCACTCGTTAGAGGAGGAGTGGGATTGATCGATGAAGTCACCAGAACAACCACTTTGGCACTCGTCAGAGGAGGAGTGATATTGACCGATGAAGTCACCGGAGAAATCACTTTGGCACTCGTTAGAGGAAGAGTGGCATTGACTGATGATGTAATCGGAGCAACCACTCTGGCACTCCTCAAAGGAGGAGTGGGATCGATTGATGGTGGAGTTGGGTCGAACACTTTGAGACTCTTCAGATGAAGGGTGGGACTGACCAATGACGGGACTCGATCAGTCATATGTGTTTCACTTTCCAGATGAAAACTGGGGATGATCGATGATGGAACTGGATAAACTACTTTGGTGAGTGGTTCAACCGAGGATGAAACTAGATTGACCACCTAATTAACCAAATTGACTGAGATGGAATGGGATTGACCATTCCATCAACTAATGATGGGTTAGGGGAAAGCCTATGATAATATTTTGGAAGTTGAAGTTTTTCCAAAAGAGAAGAAGCCTCGTCCATACAAAGACAAAGGTGAGAATAATGATCATCTTTGCATAACATGCAAGGGAATTTGACAGTTGTCTTCTTCTTACCAACCTTAACGTCACTATTTGATGGGGCATCATCAAAGTGTCTAGCAGGGGATGATGACGTGGAATACCACATTTTTAAGACCTTGGGAATAACAGGGCAATCCATCATAAAATGGTCACCCTTACAAAGACTACAAGGGAATTTGGCTTTCAGATTCTTTCTTTTAATCTTATCGACCTCATCAACACTCCTAGTACTATTACCAATAGCTGGTTTCTTGGATCCAACATTTGATGTAGTTGGAGGTTTGGTCCCTTTCTGGTTCTTCTTCTTCTTCTCTTTTTGTTTATTCTTCTTCTTATCAATCTGGCTACTCGCTTGAGAGCTTTCACTAGGAGAAGAAGGATAAATGGAAGGAGACCTGATGGATGAAGAAGGAGAAAGGTCAACATGAGTTTGATGTGTGGGCGGTGTGCTTAAATATGAAGCACCTGCATTCAAGATCACCGGAGTGGAAAAAAACCATACCGATAACCCAATTGTGAGACCTGGAAGGCTCAAAGTAGTGATATAAGGAGGACCAATGTTTCCATAAGAAGGAAAAACGAAGGGTTCCCCTGGAAAAGGGGGTCCTTCATTGGTCATCCTAAGAACTAAAACCATAAAAATAAAGCTCCAACCTAGATTCTGCTAGGGAAAACGAATAACACACGCTAAAAATCTAGTCAACAAGCAAGCACACAAAACATTCTCACAATGAGCACACTAGTTTGTGATGAAATCCAACGTCGCGGGAACAAAGTAAGAAGGGGCTGAGATTGAGCGGGTGGAAAAGTTACGTTGATGACCTTCTTAACAGTCTTACACCCTGGTGCAAGATCCCACACATAATCGTGGGTATACCCTCCAAGGAGCCCGAGTGAGTCTGACCAACATTGATTCCAGGTACTGTGAATACTTCCCCTCCACATTCACCTCATGTAAAGACCCTAAAGAGATAGGCCACTAAGGTTACCAACTACAACAATGATGTCTGGGGAAACAATCGACAGTCCAATCCATGCACAAGGGCAGGGTATCTAGACCGAAATCAACTTGAAAGGCTTCCACTCATCATTGTGGGTATACCTTCAAGAGACCCCCATAATACACACAATCTCTACACCAAGACCAACAAAGCAGGGTGAGTAAATCTACTAGTCTTAATGCGACCTCAGGTTTTCCCCTTGCGTGAGAAGGGCTTCCCAGGACAAAATGTAGCAATTGGATTTCACTGCTCCCTAATACAAGATTCTATGTTTGTTTGCAGATTTGGAAAGTTATGTTTCACACCTATTCCAAATCCCTACAACTAATCTAATGTAGGTTTGCTACCAGAAAAAGTAAAAATGTCTAATCAATTTTTAGTTTAGCGCTTGATTTTTAAGGCTGTTGTTACTCAAAAGGAAAATGGCGTGGACAATATGGCATTTTGACTGACTCGAAAGTTATGCAAAGAGATGAATATGCAATCTTTTCTCTTCGATGAAAACTATGCTACGAGAAGGAGAAAACATTCATCATTTCAGATGCACAATGTCCCAAAATGTCAAAAAACATGCAATTCCGCTACTTTAAATGCAAGCATTGAAGGAAGACAATAAAATTTGAAGAAGAATCCAAGAAAATATAGGGAGAAAACATAAACCACTCAAAACTTAATTGCTTGGGAAGATGACCTCAAATATCAAAAGGAAAGGTGTATAGACCTTTGAATTTCCTCACAAAAGCTTCCTCTCAGTTAGATAAATGAGAAGAAAACAGTAAGTTGACTCTAAATCAAAAAAGACAAAGAGTGACTTCAAGGCAAGGAAACAAATGTCAAAATTCCAAACAAAAAGTGATCAATTCTTAGAAAGTAGAGTGTTGAAGGCCAACGTAAAGATAAATTGAGATTATAAGACCCCGAGCAAGTGCCAAAAGAAAAAATTGAACTTAAGAGAATGAAAACCTAGAGGATTTTTCATAGAAAAGGGGAAGTTCTCTAGTGTAAGGGGAGCCAGAGCATTCCAACACTCTGTGTAAGACCAATAGGGATTTCCAGTGCTCTGGTAACAAGGGTAGGTGGGAACTGGCCTCTAAAAATTTAGAAAAAATTCCCAGAAAGGAAAATAATCAAGCAAACTCAGTCAATCAATTTGAAGGTGATGAAATCAAGAGCCAATCAATCAGATCTAAGAATCAAATATAGTATGGAGAAGGCCAAGAAGTGGGAAAAGGGCCAAAACAATATCTAGGAAAGGAAACAAAAATTAGAGCTCCTCCCTAGTGGAGTCACCAATTTCTGTTACAGGTGAATCCTCCTGTGGACAAGCAGATTCCCTCTTGGTATCTAGACCCATAAAACCAATAAAGAAAGGGTGCTATCATTGGTCACTGACATTGTTTTAAATCTAATTAAGCTAGTGCATGAAGAGGAAGAAGAAAAGTGTACCTTTTTAAATGGAATTTGTCCTTGCAAAGTCCAAGTTGAGATTCAATCCCAAGCTCCTTGATAGGTCCTGTAGAACAAACAAAGATACAACAATCTTCCTATTCTACTGAGATTATCTCAAATACAGATCTATCTACTGAAGACAAGTTCATGTGGAACAAACATAACATTGAAAGAAACAAGCTAAGCAGGTATGTATATTAATGAGAACAAATGAAGAGTTCTTACAATCCTTTGATGAAGGTGCATTAGCTTCTTCAATATCTCCTTGTCCAACCCCTTTTCTCAAGTAATCTACCTTGATTATGCTTCAATGACATCTCACTTATGGGATCATAAGTTTGGTATAATTGTCAATCTCCATATATTGTATGTTTCCTATGAGATCATAAGTTTCATACTTCCAATCATATCTTGTATCTTTCACCATGAGAAGGCCTCCTTATATAATATTGGAGAGGCCCAACCACTTGAGAGATATTTGGGATAAGTTGAGGATTCCTCTCCTTCAGTTGTGGATCTGAACTAATCGTAGCCACGAAGAATACATAGTGTATCTACGAGATGACAAGACATAGCCACGACCAGTACAAAGTGGATCTATGTGACATTATATGTGTTAATATTCAAGAGAAACTCTGTCACAACATGGGTAAAGTATATATCAGAGTGAATGACCTAACCCAGGGTCTTTTTACCAATCCCGATGTAGTACAAATCTAACCATGTGAATAGATGTCCTGATGTTGAACATGGCAGAAACCACTTGATTACAGGTCAATGATGTAAACCGTTAACAAGCGCGAGGGAAATCACCATTGATGTCAATGATTCCCAAGGTACCGTAGTACATTTCAGTGAATTTGAATAGATGAGCTGAAGTCAAACATTCGTGGAATCATCCAATCAGAGGTTAATGATGTAAACGCACTGTCAGACATGAGGAGGCCTACCATTGAGGAATGTAGGTTCCAAAGTACTAACTGGTTTCTAAGCCTAGCTCCTATATAATGTGCTAAAGTCGACATGAATAGAGTCGTCGAAGGAGGGCCTTGATGTATCCCCCATCAATGACACAAAATAGACGTAGAGATGTAATTGGTGGATCAAATGAACATGGACTGAAACAGGATATTTGTGGTGGTTAACTTTTGAGGCAGATACTTCCCTTGAACACTAATGCATGATAGCAGAAACTTGACAAGGACAAAAAATTAATAATGCAATGGATACTATGAGTTAAGTTGGGTGACCCAAAGGAGTAAGGAAACTCAAAGGATTGGTTCCGTGCAGAGGTTCAACAGATTGAAATGCATGCAAATATAAAATTACATGTTCAAGGGAGACTGTAAGGTCACTAGTAAAGTTCTCAAAAACTGCTTGGCTTGTTTCGTTCAATTCCCCCCCCCATCCAGATAGACGAGTAACTCTTTTTGGTTCAACAAGATTGAGGAGGGTAACAAATTCTCAATGTAACTCACCTTTGGTAAGTTCCTCTTCCTTTGTTTAACGAACTAGAATAAGTAAGGGTTCGATCATGTATGGGCCCTTCAATGTATGATTTTTCATGTTTAGATAGTTTTAAAATGACTTAAAGATGACTCCAATGTCATCCTTTTCGTAATATTAGTCTCATGAGGCCGAAAAAGAGATAAATTATCACTCAAAAGACGCCTTTTCAAACCTTTTAACGAGTGGGAAAGGAAGCAAGACCACTCAACAATCTTTTCATGTTTAGAGAGTCTGAAAAGATCTTAAAGATGACTCCAAGGGGTTCCTCTTTCGTATATCCTTTACAAGTCTGAAAAAGTGATAAAATCCTACTCAGTTACATTCTCATGTATTTACGAGTGAGAAAAAGAACAAAGACTAAGCTCGATACTCTGCCCCCAGCTTGAAAGATAGTGGCTTAACTCCAGAATGATCATCAAAGGCTGGAGACATGCCCCCCAAGCTTCAATTCATTTACCGACTTTGAGGTTGTCACCAATTTCTGTTCTAGACGGAGAAAAAGGATACAGGTGGATGAAATGAAGGTTCAAATACGAGACCTAACGAAAGACTCAACTCGACATATACGAGATCTGGCGACAGACTCGACCAGATAGGAGAGGTGACTGTTTCATTTTTTAACGAGCTTGACACAGGAAAAGAACTATTCTTAAGGCTCCGGGTTCAATCCCCAAAGTTTTGTTGCATTTTTGAATGAGCTTGCTACAAAGTGGAAAAACTATGCTCATGACCTCTATTTCATTTTTTAACGAGCTTTCCACAGAGAAGATAAAACTATGCTCATAGCCTTTGTTTAATTTTTTAACGAGCTTGCCATAGAGAAGAGAAACTATTCTCATGGACTATTCTTGATCATGGATTCCAAGAGGATAATTTTCTGGAAGGAAACCATGTCAAGGGACAAAGCTCGGTCATGGCTTCCAAGATATCTTCATTGGATGGAAGAAGAATACTCTGGAAGGAACACATGTCGAGGGTCTCACTAGGGGTAAGGAAATCAGGCTCCAATAGCCCTATTGAATAGATCACCATGTCAACTACTGGATATAAGTCATCTAAAGTTGAAGTCATGCGATATAACACCATGTAATTGACCTGTGGCAGGGGTGATACCGACTGCATATAAGAATCGGTTAGAGAGGTCACTGGGTTGATGGACAAGTCAAGGCCAACAAACGAAAGTTGATCAATAGTCACCATTCTTCCATTGTGCGGGAAATAAATCACATGAAAAAGAGTGGACACAATAGCTTTCATGGCATAGACATAATCTTGTCCAAGGAGTAAATCAAAATCCAAGGGGTCCTAGACTACCATAACATCAATAAAGACTGTTTTCCCTCCCAATGTTATCGAAAACTAAGTAAGGATCCCTAAAGGGTGACTGGTTCTTCTGTTGAAAGCGAACAGAGTCTGGGTAACCAACACAATCTTAGGATAACCCAAATCTTTCCAAGCAATAGAGGACAAAATGCTAATGGATGAACCTTCATCTATCATCATATGAGGAACGTCCCGACCACAAAATTTTACTGGAATATTGAAAGGAATGTGAGAGGGAAGATGAGGTCCATTTAGCACACCCCAATAAAAAAGGATGCCCTCATTACTTGGAAGGTTTTTCGTAGGAGAAGGAGAAATTCCCCCCGACAAGGTAGATCCTGTTTCAACGAGAAAAAAATGGGCAAAATCGGGTTTACTCTCTAGCGAGAGAGTAGGATCGATCAAGGATGAGATCAAATTGACCACCTTGGCACTCTTCAAAGGAAGAGTGGGATTGACCAATGATGTAACTAGAGAAACCACTTTGGCACTCGTCAGAGGAGGAGTGGGATTGACCGATGATGTAATCATTGCAACCACTTTGGCACTCATCAGAGGAGGAGTGGGATTGACTGATGAAGTCACCGGAGCAACCACTTTGGCACTCATCAGAGGAGGAGAGGTATTGACCGATGAAGTCACCAGAGAAACCACTTTGGTACTCATTAGAGAAAGAGTGGCATTGGCCGATGATGTAATCGGAGCAACCACTTTGGCACTCCTCAAAGGAGGAGTGGGATCGACCAATGGCGGATTTGGGTTGAACACTTTGAGACTCTTCGGATGAAGGGTGGGACTGACCAATGACGAGACTCGATCAGTCCCTTGGGTTTCAGTTTCCAGATGAAAATTGGGGCTGATTGATGATGGAACTGGATCAACTACTTTAGTGAGTGGTTCAACCGAGGATGAAACTAGATTGACCACCTAATCAACCAAATTTACTAGGGATGGAACGATATTGACCATTCCATCAACTAATGATGGGTTAGGGGAAGGCCTACGATAACCTTTTGGAAGTTGAAGTTTTTCCAAAAGAGAAGAAGCCTCATCCATACGAGGAAAAAGGTGAGAATAATGATCATCTTTGCATAACATGGAAGATAATTTGACAGTTGTCTTCTTCTTACCAAAATTAACATCACTAGTTGATGGGACATCATCAACGTTTCTAACAGGGGTTGATGATGTGGAATACCACATTTCTAAGACCTTGGGAATAACAGGGAAATCCCTTATAAAATGGTCACCCTTACAAAGACTACAAGGAATTTGGGTTTCATATTATTTGTTTTAATCTTATTGACCTCATCAACACTCCCAGTACTATTAACAATAGCTAGTTGCTTTGATCCAACATTTGATGTAGTTGGAGGTTTGGTCCCTTTTTGGTTCTTCTTCTTCTTCTCTTTTCGTTTATTCTTCTTCTTATCAATCTGGCTACTTGCTTGAGATCTTTCACTAGGAGAATAAGGAGAAATGGAAGGAGACCTAATGGTTGAAGAAGGAGAAAGGTCGACATGAGGTTGATGTGTGGACAATGTGCTTACATCTGAAGCACCTACATTCGATATCACCGTAGAGGAAAACAACCATACCGGTAACCCAATTGTGAGACCTAGAAAGCTCAAAGTAGCGATGTAAGGAGGACCAACGTTTCCATAAGAAGGAAAAACAAAGGGTTCCCCTGGAAAAGGGGGTCCTTCATTGGTCATCCTAGGAACTAACACCATAAAAATAAAGCTCGAACCTAGATTCTGCTAGGGAAAACAAACAACACACGCTAAAAATCTAGTAAGCAAGCAAGCAAACAAAACCTTCCCACAATGAGCACACTAGTTTGTGATGAAATCCAATGTTGCGGGAACAAAGTAAGAAGGGGTTGATATAGAGAGGGTGGAAAAGTTACGTTGACGACCTGCTTAATGGACATACACCCTGGTGCAAGCTCCCACACATAATCATGGGTATACCCTCCAAGGAGCCCGAGTGAGTCTGGCCAATGTCGATTCCAGGTACTATGAATACTTTTCCCCTCCACAGTCACCTCGTGTAAAGACCCTAAAGAGATAGTCCACTAAGGTTACCAACTACAACAATGATGCCTAGGGAAATAGTCGATAGTCCGATCCACGTGCAAGGGCAGGGTATCTAGACCGAAATCAACTTGAAAGGATTCCACTCATCATTGTGGGTATACCTTCAAGAGACCCACATAATACACACAATCTCTACACCAAGACCAACAAAGTAGGGTGAGTAAATCTACCAGTCTTAATGCGACCTCAGTTTGACCCTTGTGTGAGAAGGGCTTCCCAGGACAAAATGTAGCAATTAGATTTCACCGCTCCCTAAAAAAAGATTCTATTTTTGTTTGCAGCTTTGGAAAGTTATGTTTCACACCTATTCCAAATCCCTACAACTAATCTAATGTAGGTTTGCTACCAGAAAAAGTAAAAATCTCTAATCAATTTTTAGTTTAGCGCTTGATTTTTAAGTTTGTTGTTACTCAAAAGGAAAATGGCATGGACAATATGGTGTTTTGACCGACTTGAAAGTTATGCAAAGAGATGAATATGAAATATTTTATTTTCCATGAAAACTATGCTACGAGAAGGAGAAAAAATTCATCATTTCAGATGCACAATGTCCCAAAATGTCAAAAAACATGGAATTTCGCTACTTTAAATGCAAGCATTCAAGGAAGACAATAAAATGCAAAGAATAATCCAGGAAAATATAGGGAGAAAACATAAACCACTCAAAACTTAATTTCTTGGGAAGATGACCTCAAATATCAAAAGGAAAGGTGTATAGACCTTTGAATTTCCTCACAAAAGCTTCCACTTAGTCAGATAAATGAGAAGAAAATAGTAAGTTGACTCTAAATCAACAAAGACAAAGAGTGACTTCAAAGAAAGGAAAACAATGTCAAAATTCCAAACAAAAAGTGATCAATTCTTAGAAAGTAGAGTGTTTAAGGCCAAGGTAAAGATAAACTGAGATTATAAGACCCTGAGCAAGTGCCAAAAGAAAAAATTGAACTTCAGAGAATGAAAACGACTTCGACTTCATCGTCACAGAACTGAACGATGCTTCACTGGAGATAGTAGAGAAGTAAGAAGATAAGCAAGAGGAGGTGTTCATTTGGATTAAGGACAATCTCCAAGGGGTGCAGTAGGCATTACAGTCCAACCACGCAGTTTCTACTACACCTCTGTTAGTAGGAACAATAGAACTAGGTGATGAGACAACTCAACTACACCGCATCTTTGATACAGTCGAAGCTCACCTTCGACGAGCTCAGGAAGAGACAACATAAGCCACCCAAGATTTAGCGCAAGTACAGAAAGACCTTGAGGAGAAATGCAGTGCTGCAGAATGGGAAAATCTTGCTCTGCAAGTGAAGTGGGATGAAGAAAAATCACAATTATAGCAAAGAAAGGAACAGTTACTCATCGAGCAACTCGAAGTAAAGGAAATGGTTCACAGAGCACTTCACTCTATGAAAATCATCGAATTAAAGACCAAAGAACAAGTTACACAATAGGTGGCACAACTTGAAGAGGTAATCCAACAGCTCCAACAATGCATAGCAGACTTGGAGCTCCACACTGTGCCCGAGACCCCTCAAGATGTAAGAGACCTAAGGGAAGCAACTTCCTGCAGCGCAGTTGACATATTAAAATCTCTTGACTTGGAGTGCAAGCAACTGAGTAACCAGATCACCCACACATATGAGAACCTCACTGAGAACCCAGAGTTACAGGCATTGGAGTCGCAGCTCAAGGAAGAAAAATAGCACGCAGACACACTACAAGGGCAGCTGAAAGCCCTATCATCCGTAGAAAGAATGAAGCAGTCTCAGGAGAAACACACCAACCAACAACAGATCCATATGATTCAAAGTAGAGTGATGGAATTTACTTAATAGCTTCAACCAGTACAAGATAAGTCATGCCAGTTATTCACAGAGGTTGAAAGCCAAGGAGGAGATAAAACAGGTAGTTAACAGAACAAAACAATGCCTAGAAGGGCCAGTAAATGGTGCAGTGATCCAAGAGTTCACCGAGCAAGAGGTCGTCGCACAACAACAGGTCGAAGCAGCTCCATCCAAGCTCGAGGCCTTCAAAGAAGAACTGATTATACCAGAGTTACTCAGGACGAGTCACAGGTGAGTGTTGGGGGCCTGTTGGCCCTTGACCAAGTTTTGGGAGATTCTTGGTCATAGTGACCTATTTTGGGACTTCGACAGCCTATCGAAGGAGTAGCACAAGATGAAGCAGAGATCAGGGGATCTTGGTCCCCTTGTGGGTCCTTTTTGGGTTTTGGGGGATAATGTAATGGTATTGGGATGTCGTCCCATGGGTTTTACCCATGTTTAGGCCTATTTTGTAAAGTATAAATAGAAGGTTAGGCAATGTAGAAAAAGGACTAGTAGGTTGGTAAGCTAAGTGCTAAAGGCTAAGTGCTAGTGTGGATTGTAAGGGCTTTGTGCATTATGTGTAAGAATTACAGAGCTGAGTGAAAGTCCTTGTGCGAGACTATAGAAGGCTTTGTGTTGTAATGCAAGGAAGAAGGATCTAGCGAGCTGCATAGATCTTTTGTCCTGTGCAGAGTAAGGGTTTTGAGGCTCTATGCTTGTAACCGATTGAATGAAGACTATAAAGAAGAAGAATTGGTGGGCGTAGCCCCAGGGAGGGGGTGAACCACATAAATCCTATGTTATGATGCGTTGTGATTTGTCTTTATGCAATTTACATGTTATTTGCAAAGTGCTTGGATGTATTTAGATAAACCTACATATGCTTTGTGCTTATTAGATGCGAGAATGTTATATCTAATCTATATGTTTATATTTAGTGCCTGATCTACTCGATCTGATCTATTTTCCTATGCTAAGTGCTTGAATACAGTAGATTAGTGTGAGTACTATGAAGCTCTGTTCTATTAGCGAAGTAGATATTGTTTGCATATTGAGCAACCAACCGTGTTGAGTGCTTTATTAAGTGTTAGAATCATAGATCTGTGTCCCAGCTAAGGTTGTAAACACTTGAGTCCTGCAACCACCCCTACCTCTACCTCATATGAGACTTCATATTCTTTGCAGGTGTTTCCGAAAGGGTCGGTAGTTAGGGATTTGTTGGTGTGTTGTTGTAGCATTGAACCCTGGGTCTACTCTTGTGCCAACAACACTCTTACTAAAATATGATACCAAATTGTGGCATACCTAGCCATAGACCTACTGGGCTATTCCACACATAAATTCTTGCGGAACATCATACATATAAACTTAAAAAGACAACACATTCTACTAATACACAGATTAATGTGTAAATAGAAGTAAGCCTATACATACAACATATACAAGCAATACTCATAAATATAAGACATGTACAAATACACAACATTCAATTGAGCATATAATTGATACTTATCTTTTATAGAAGACCACCAACTGGATGTAGACCTTCCACGAACCTTATATCCTTATAACATGCTGCTCATCACTCTCAGCAGTGGGTCACCCCCGAGCTAGGACTAAAATCCACCTGGGTAAAGGGATTCCTAGGCTAGGCTGAGACAACAGGAAGTTACACAATCAACATGAAGTATTTCGTCCCATGAGCCAACTCACACTAACAAGCTACAACCTCTCATTCCCCATGTGCTTATCCCACCCCAGGAAGTGTGTCCCTTCTCTGCTCAATAGTCCTTCGACTACCCCACTTCCCTTCTAGGGATTCAAAAACAAGCCAAACATGAATTCTTAGAGAACTATAGCTTCAGTTGGGATCCCTCTAGAAAAATAACTTCCCCAACAACCTCTCTCACCAAGAGAGAGTTTCTCAGAGGCCCAAAAACCTTCTTCTTCAATCCCATGGCCTAACAACCCACCTCTTCAAACCCATATGCCTAACAACCTTCTTCTTTTGTCTAGCTCCTAAGTCAACCAGTTATAGGCTCAGGTAAAAAAATCAACAGAAAATGGGTAAGTGAAACAACCACGCTTAAACAAGGAACTGTGTTGGCAACAACAACATTAATTTAAGTCATAGTATGGGTCCAAGCAAGTACAAGTGCACTGTTCTTAATAGGAAACATATGTGATCATTGCTGAAGGTGCACATGAAGGATGGAATGGTTCAAATTGGGGATTCAATGGTTGTCTGCATCAATGCTTTGGTAGACGAGAAGAATGGTTCAATGTCTAAATGATTAGTGCGTGCGTGAATGGGGAAAAGATGGGAAAACAAACTATTTTCCCCACATATATTTTCATGCACCATGAATGACACATGGCTCTCTTGGGGCTCGTTTTCTCTTCACTTGTGGATCATTCCATTTCTCATAAGACTTAGGATAATTAATTATGCTCACCATAGTATTTAGGAATAATAGTATAATATTCTCTTTGAGTTAATCCCTCAAGATGATCCCTTTTTCCTAGTCTCCTAGCCCCCCTCCTTTTCCATTCCTAGTGGAGCTTAGTCCCCAATACTCTTTTATCATGGTCAGTCTACATGCAACAATGTATTATATTAATGATATGAGTGTTTACATATACAAAAATAGGCTCACTGGCCTTAAGCATATAGGCTCTCTGACCTAATCTTCACATAAGCCTCCTAGCTTATAATCGCTTGGCTCACCAACCTATAAAACATGTTTACAATTTAGTTGGGGCTCATCCTTGGGGTATTACAATCCCCTTCTGTTATTTATGCATTTTCCCAAGTGCATCTTATTTACATATTATCATCAATATTTTCAAATAATTTCAAAATGATGTGGGTATTCTTCCTACATAGCATATTCGTTCTCCCGGGTTACATCCTAAGGACCGCACGAGGTCCATTGGACCTTTATTAGATCTATAGCTCGATTTTGGAGCTTCTTGATCTTCCGGTCCAGTATGCACACCATATGCACTTGAAAAGCGCCTTCTTGCTCCACCTGAATCACATTCCAATCAATAACATGATTAGCATTAGGTATATACTTCTTGAGCAATGACACATGGAATACATTATGAATAGACATAGATGTAGGTAATTCAAGCATATAATCTATAGTCCCAATCCTCTCTAATATTTCAAATGACCCACAATAGTGAGCTGCCAACTTTGAACAAATTCCCAACTTCAAGGAACTTATGTTGGCCTTCACTTTCAAGAATACATGATCACCTATGCATAATTCCCCTATGAATTCTTCCCTTATCAACGTAGCTTTTCTTCCTATCTTTAGAAGTCTTTAAATTCTACTTTATTTTTGACATCCTCTCTTCCATTTCCCTAAGAAACTCTGGCCCAACCACTTCTCCATTTGTTGGGTTGTCCCAGGTTACAGGTGTGTTTCACTTTCTACCATAAAGTTCCTCAAATGGGCTCATCTTCAGAGATGCTTGGTACACATTGTTGTAAGAAAACTCTACCAAGTATTGATAGTCTTACCATTTTGATGGTTTATCCATCACATACATCCTCAACATATCTTCAATCACTTGATTCACCCTCTTTGTTTTCCCATCAGATTCTGGATGATAAGCTATGATAAAATTCAAATTTGTTCCAAATCCTTTGAATAATCCTTTCCAGAATTTTGAGGTAAACTTTGGGTCTCTGTCAGACACAATTGTCTTGGGTATACCATGCAATTGAGAAATTTCCTTCATATAAATATAAAAAATGTTAGTTTCTTTGTGAGTGAGCTTCATTGGAATGAAATGGGCATCTTTGGTAAGCTTGTCCACCACTACCATGATAGAATCATGTTGCTTGCTTCTTTTGGGAAGTTTGGTGATAAATGCAATTGTCACCATTTCCCATTTCCAATCAGGGATAGGTAATGGTTGCAACAACCCTTCTGGGTATATATGCTCAAACTTGACCTTTTCAAACTCCAAACATTTGGCAATGTACTCAACATTTTCTTTCTTCATGTTTGGCCAACCATATTGGCTCTTGACTGTTGTAGTCATTTTTTGATATCCTGGGTGTCCAACATAAGAAAAGGTATGCATTTCCATCAATATCAAAATTTTCAATTATTGTGAATTGAGTACATAAATTATTCTTATGTACATGATAATTTCATCAACTCCCAACATGTAATCCTCATTTTTCTATTGCAAAGTACCTTGCTGTAATTTTACCGCTAATTCCTTATATTGCAGATATGATTTTGTAGCCTCCAAAATTATGTCATTAAAATCATATTGGTACATGATGATGGCTGTAGCATGAAACTCATGCACTCTTCTGTTGTTC
The DNA here is from genome assembly GCA_009831015.1 of Picea engelmannii. Taxonomy (NCBI): domain Eukaryota; kingdom Viridiplantae; phylum Streptophyta; class Pinopsida; order Pinales; family Pinaceae; genus Picea; species Picea engelmannii. Next base: position 255,303 of record ML784082.1, on the reverse strand, counting down.
TCTTTCCCTTTGACATGTTTTATATCAAAGTCATACTCACTAAGAAATTCCAACCATCTCCTTTTCTAGACATTTAAAGTTGGTTGATCAAATAAATATTTCAGATCATGCTGTTCTATCTTCAGCTCAAACATTTTTCCCATGAGACAATGTCTCCACTTCTTCAAGGAATGTACTATGGATAAAAAATCCAAGTCATGAGTGGCATAGTGCCTTTAATGCTCCTTCAATTTCCTTGAATCATAGCATACAACATACCCATTCTGACCGAGGACTCCACCAAGTCCTTCTTTGCATGCATCTATGCATACCATGAAATATTCATTCAGATCAATAATCCTTAGAATTGGACACTTGGTTAATAATTGCTTCAAGTGTTGGAAACTCTTTTCACACTCCAATGACCACTGAAACTTCATTCCCTTCATTTTTAAGGAAGTGATCGAATGTGCAATTTGTTATCACTATAACAATTTTCAAATGGAATCCAAGTCTTAGAAATTTAGCTAAAAGATACATCGTTGTAGAAGCATGAAATTTTAGAGGATAAGGTCACATATGGCGACATATGGAAAAATATAGTAGAGGCGCAAAAGGTAGGACCTGAAAGACTGTATATTTTGAAGAGCCCAAATCAACGACCAAAACCCATATCGGGCGGCGAAATTGCATGAGGTTTAATTATCTGAGGGTGGGCTAGGGAAAATACCAAGGTTTCATTTCGTGGATGCATGGTGCATCTAGAGGTACATCGAGGCAAAAGGTGGTCTACCTAAAATACTTCTTTCCAACCCCAGCTATTGTAAGTGTTTTAGGCATGGTGGACCATAGATCTTGGAGCGGCCTAGATCAACGGCCAAAACCCATATCGGGCAACAAAATAGCATGAGGTTTAATTATGTGAGGGTGAGCCAAGGAAAATACCACAGTTTCGTTTCGTGGATGTGTGGTGCATCTAGAAGTACATCAGGGAGAAAATAAGTCTACTAAAAACATTTTTCTCGAATCCCTGATATCGAATAATACATATAAAAGGAGGATCATTGCCAAACACAACTTGCTCAAATCGGTTCAAAACAAAGCTATGCAAATGGAGCATAGTATACAGGAGTTTAAGGATACATTTGAACAATTTTTTATTAAGAGCCTCCCACCATTTTGGGATGGAAAAGGTACACTGTACAATCAAGAATACTACAATTCTCTCCTCATTCAATGTAGAATGGATCATTCCAAATTTGAAGCTATGGAAGAGAGTCTGAAAGGCCCAAGTCTAGTAGATTATTTGGCCAAAAAATTTGAGATTTTGAATCAGTATAAAATAGTACATATTGGCATGTTGACTATGTCCTACACTATGTGCATTGACCTGGAGATTTTGATAAAGGAGATGATGGATTACGATATTCCTTCTTACTCACAGTGGAAGGAAATCGTGCGGTTGGGCAAGACAAATGCAGTTTTCCTGGAACCAGTAAGTGACCTCCAGGTGTCTTCAAACCAGCAAGTTCGACAGAAGATCAGGGCAAGATAGATGTCGTAAAGGAAGATGAGAAGTCAGAGAATCCGTTCCTATTTTTGAAATGTTGTTTTGTGTAATCATTCTAAATCAGTTCATATACTGAGACTGTCAGTTGAAATTATTATAATCAGTTGTAGAAGTTGAGACATTTCAGTTTCATCCATTATAATCAAATTGTATAAATAATAGGACATTTGAATGAATTAATGTTGGTAGAAGTGCAAGGGCACCTTTTTGTTTGTTTCAAACTCTATTGTAATTTTTCGAAGCTGAATTGAATATATATGCAGAAGCTTTTGAAGTCTCTATGAAAATATTCTAATGGTGGTGATATGAGCTTTGTCTTCCTTTATTGTATGTATTTCCTGTGATATTTTATTCCATTTGCATTTTATTCTATTTAAATTGGAGAATTAAAGGCCCATAATTCATCTTATGATGCTCTTGGCTTAGCAATTTAAATTGTTTGTATTTCTTCTTAACTAATTCATAATTCATTTCAGTAATGCTTTGATGCAGTTATTTTTTTTCTCCTTCCTCATACACCTTGCTCAAATTCAATTTATAACTGAGATTCATTGCCTCATTTAGCCTTTATCCTCTAGATATTTCTATTGGCTAGTCAATGTTTTCATTCATTTTCAAAATTTGGACTCCATAGCCTTGGGTGTCCCTCCTCTTCTTGGCCAAATTTTTTTATAAAAAACCCCAAAGCAAACTAAATCTTGCCACCAATTTCCAAAGAAATATCAAGTGACATGAGAGAGCCCTCTCTGAGTTGAGCATGCTAGTTCTTCAACTCTAAAGTAGGTTGAAACAGTTACCTCTGTCATTTGTCTATCAACCAGACAAAATTTGTAGAGTACTAACATTCTGGCGTCGTTGCTGGGGATGAAATTGAAAACTCTTCCCTAGGAAAAAAAACTTAAAGCTTTAGTTTGATCCCTGAGGGTGACAGTGGATCAAATACCTTATTGGATGAGATTAGTTTTACTCGAGAAACTCTATTACTCAGAGACTAGTTTCACCACACCGTGTGAGATAGAAATCTTGGCTCCTAAGAAAATCCACACTAGGAGCAACACAGGCCCAGAAGTTGCAATCCCTATGTATGACCCTGAAAAGCTTGTACGTAAAAGCTTGTAGTGTTGCATCCAAACTAATATTTTTCCTTTCCCAAGGTCGGAGTGACTAGCATTGAAGACCTCGAGTTTGATGTGAAATTTGAACAATCCTTGTTCAAAACTAAATCTGAATCTCGCTTAAACGAGACCATCTTTGACAAAAAGAGATTCCAAGATTTGAGTCTAGCCGCATCTTCTAGGCCTTTAGTGATCCCCACTCAGAACCAACAACCACTCTGACCCTTCACAATAGCTATGTTAGCCATATTTTCCCCCCTCATACTGCCTGCTCAACTACATGATTTGCCTCAAGATTACAACCTAATGATCAAACTATATGATGTTGAAAGTAATATATCAACTCAAAAGCATCTAGACTGGTCTAATGATTTCATAGACTTGGAATAGGTGGACTTTGAAGATGTGAAGATGAGTCTATTTACACAGAGTCTTGCAGGAGAAGTGAGGAAGTGGTTTAGAGATCTTCCCCCAGCTAGTATCGCAAATTTAGAAGCCTTTGAGACAAGCTTTCTTGCAAAATGGGGGGATAACAAAAATCCCCTTCAGTTGTTGACCCAGTACAATAACATGAAGAGATCACTTGATGAAATAGTGCATGAGTTTTCAGCCATATTCATGAAGGTCTATAATGCAATTCCTTTTGAGGTAACCCCCCCCCCCCTAAAGATGCTCAACTCAGATATGTTGATTCTTTTGAAAGTGACTTTCATTTATTATTAAGAGAATGAAGATCTACCACATTTGATGATATGATGATCGATGGAATAGAGGTTGAAGTGAACCTAATGGCTTCAAGGAAGATGAAAACTAATTATGGTAGAGACACAAACATAACTCAGGATAATGCACAGTCCTCAACATCACAAACATCAGAGGAAACATTTGAAGCGACGATGAGAAACATGGAAAGAATGATGGAGAGAATGGCCTTGGGAAATAGGCCTAACCCTAGAGAACAGGCTGATGGTCCACGCAGAAATCTGAGAAGGCCATCTATTCCACAACTTAGACAAAGAGATCAAAGGAATCAAGGGACCCAACCAAATCAAGCAGATCAGGCAAATCAGGAAAATCAAGGAAATCAAGGAAACCAGGGAGAACAACAAATCAAACCTCCTTTCCAAAATAATGATGTGAATGAGGATTATGATGGATATTTTGAATATAACATGAAATGTTGTGATGATAAAGAAATAGAGGTATTTTTGACCAAAGAAGAACACGATTAGTTCATGGATGCAAGTGAGATTGTTTTGCAAGATGAGGAGGAAAGAGTATCATTAGAAGCAAAGGATTACGAGATAGGATTGAAAAATGATATCATGCAATTCCAAAGGCAATATAACCTTCGAAATCAAAAGGTACCTCCAAATCCTCCAAAATGAAATCCTCCAAAGGGAAATCGCACCAAAGAAGCTCAGAGTAGCATACCTTTTTCAAGTCAACCCAAGAAAGATTCAGCTGCAAAGGACTCTACTGGGAAGGATTCTGTTGTAAAGGGTACTGTAGAAAAGGGAAAGAAGAAAGAAGAACCCCAGAATAAAATATTATAGGAAAGGAAATAAATGATCACGAAAGAGATAGAAAAGACTCCATCTTATTTTAATTTTGAAAGTGAGATGGCTAAAATAAAAAATTTGGTACCATTTAATGAATTGATCAAGAATAGTGAGTACAAAAATTAGATCATCAAGATTCTTAATATGGGACAAACCTCTGATACCCTAAAAATACAAGATGATCACCCAACCATCTTATTCGGGCCAAGGGTAGAGGAAAGCAGTGAAAATGAAGAAGTTCCTCCTTTTTATGGCAGTTTGAAAATCCATGAAATGATTCTTCACAATGCTATGCTGGATTCTGGAGCATCACATAATCTGATGCCCAAAGTGGTCATGGATCAATTGGGCCTCGATGTCACTATACCTTATAAAGATATGTTCTCCTTTGATTGAAGAAAAGTAAAATGCCTTGGTATGATCAAATATCTGGTGGTGTCTTTGGCACAAATCCCAGAAAAGAATATGGTTATGAATGTAGTGGTCGCTGATATCCCTCCAAAATTTGGCATGTTGTTGTCCAGATCATGGGCTTCAAAATTAAAGGGAACTCTCTAGATGGACATGTCATATGCCACTATCCCTATCTTTGGTCAGGACAGAAGACTGTATAGAGAAGTTATGTTTAAATACATGGTCAACAACAAAACAGATCCTAGAAATCATCCTATCTATTCGGTGGAAACTGAGCTGGGATCTTCCATTTTATTCAATGACCCATTTTCTGAAGAAAAGGAAACATAAATCTTTATGGTTGACCAAGACAAGTCTGACCAATAGATAGAAGAGTTTTCAGAGAAGTAAGATGATGCAGATTATTAGGTATGGAAAATGAGTTTTGATGGGGCTGCATGCAGAGAAGTAGCAGGAGATGGAATTTGGATTAATCATCCCAAAGGAGACTAAAAATTATGTTCTTACAAACTTGTTTTTGAATGCACGAATAACATGGACGAATATGAAGCATTAATATTGGGGTAGAAAGTTTTAGAAGAATTGGGTGCCAAAATAATTGTTGTACATGGAGACTTGTTGACGGGCGAAATTGACCGCTCATCAAGTGGAGGGGTGGATCCGGTCCGGGGTTGTCTAAATAACCCAAGACGTTTGGAATAATCCACTCCGACGGGTTTTGCGGCTCCGTTGGCTGATCTAAGTCCTATGAAAATGAAAGAAAAACTAAGCTAAAGAAACTAATCTAAGTAAAAAAGCAGCTACAACAAACTATATACAAATCTAAAATATATATATACAGTTTACTAACTAATATTATAAAACAATAATTCTACTTATTAAATGTTCAACTATCAATACAATTAAATCTCAATTATATATGTACAGTATTTACAGAATACAAATTTTGATCGAAATTTGCAAAATCATTTGTAAAATGTCTTATGACAGCGAAGCTATTATTTTTTATTTTTATAATTTTTATGAGAAAGGAACAAAATGAAAGCTATCTAAGCTAAGCAATTAAAATAAAAATCCTAACTGTAAATCTGAACTATAGAGATGAACAATGAAACGTGTTCAGATTACAAGAAATTTATATATTAATTAACTAATTGAATAACACTAACAAACTGACCTGTAGAAGTGCTTCCTATTTGGCCTGTTCACAGTACTCGATTTAGCTGCTTGATGGGAGAAACCCGCACCAGATTTTCCACAAGCTTCCTGTAAATAGGAAGTAGCAACACTCTTTGAATACGAATGACAGAACAAACAAGACATAAAACAACAACAATTTTATAGTTTACAGATCATCACATTTTAGATAAATCCCAGTGCGGAGATTTGTACATAACCGTTCATTTAACAAAGAAGATAAACCTTCTATTCATTAAATTCAAACAGAGTAATTGATGTGAGTAAAATGAGATACATCAAATATGGACAGAATTTAAAGCATAACTCATCAACCTGTAACAAATCTTTATATCTAAAGTAGTCAATAATTTGATTACAAATTGTTATGCACAAAACTTGAACAAAATTAAGATAAATTGAAGCTAAAGCTGTACAAAAAATCCACTTCTATTCGAGTCTGTATAATCATAAGTCCATAGTCTCTGTTCTCCCAACAATGATGGGTTGTTTACAAAAAATAATAAGTATATAAATGCCATAGGGTGAAACATTCCCTGTGGGAATCATCAAAAACTGTTTGCAAAAAATATGGGAACAATCTCCCAGATTCCTATTTCTAACTAAGACTAACAACCTAAACCAAAACTATGTAACAAAAAGCATGTTCTAAACTGCCACAGCAAATCCAATTCCCATTGAAATTCGTGTGTACCTTGGCTGTAGAGATACGATTTGGTCATGATAACTTTGAATTAACAATGGCAGTGGCTGCCTCAACATTTTTGAACACGATAGAACCTGTGGTATTTTGCCTCTTATCATAATCTTGCAGTCTATCATTTTCGTTAGACAACACCGTCGCCCTTTCCTCAAAGGATTTAATTCGGGACTGCAATAGAGGAACATCTGTGTAGTATCGTTCAAGCCAAGAGTTAGATTGAGTGCACTGTGGTTGATTGGGCCGAGTCACTACAGGTGAGGCATCTTTTAAATTACCAGGGGTTCCACTATCAAACTTGATCCCAGGGAAGTTAGGGTCATCCTTAAGGCACAGTGGGAGGTTGGATACATAGTCATAGGGTTGAACAGAAAAGAGGCCGTGTGAGTATGGGTACTCCTCGGTCAAAAATTGCTCAATCTCAGAATCTGAGTCTTCACTCAAAACAATAGGCTTCTGGTCTGTGTTTTGTTTGGGCTTGTTACGAGCACACCTAGATACCCAGCGTGCAACCTTCTTACCTTTGTTGTTGACATCTGTATTACCCTTGCCCTTTTTTCTTGCAGGTCTCTTTACAGTCTTAGCATTGTCTTTCGAACATGGGTCATGCAGGGTGTCAGGTAGGTCAACAATGGGGTATGTTGAGGGTTCGACAGTAGGTAAGAGTGTAGGACATGGCACGACAGGCCCGACAAGGGTTTCAGTGACCATGGTCTTGTCCACCTGAACACATTCAGAAGTGGCAAAGCCATTCCTTAATAGGAAAGCTTGCCAACAATCACCACTCAGCCTCAAATGATGAACAATAATGATTTTGATCAAACAGTGATGGAAGAGGATGGAGTTAGCCTTTTCCCTCTTAAATCGTTTAGCCATTTTATACAGACTGCATAGGATGTAGTGAGGCATATTCAAAGGGAAATCTATGAAATTCATAAGCAGTCAGATATGGTAAATAAACACTAAACCATATCTACCTTCACAAGTAACAAATTGCTTAATAATGGCCAATAAATCATGCCACCTAGACTTAAGGGACGTGACTGGCATACCTTTATCACAATTGATAATTTTTCTTGAGGTAAATAGGAGCGGCCATGGCACTTCATCCACCTTTGAATTCTTAAACCACCTCTGCCCTTTAGCTGGAAAACCTGTGGCTGAGCTAAGGAATTCCTCATTCAATTCAAGTTGGATGTCTCCAACTTTGGCCCTTCATCCATCGAATGTGAGGGAAAACTGTTGAGCGACTGCGAGGTTGAAACCCTCAAATTTTTTGATGAAAACTAACTAGCCATTATTCTCCATGTCCTCACGAGCATTGTCAAATAACAACAACATTTGGACGCCATTAGGTTCTATGCACACTACAGGGGCCATAGGAGAGAGCACACAGTCAGCAGGGTAAACGGTGAAGAGGTTAGACAGGGTAGACATAGGGCCAATTCCCAAAGTTTCCTCAAAACAAACAGAGGTAGCCTGAGATGCAAGGCAGGCATTTAATGCCTATGTGTGTGAGTGTGGTGGAATGAAAATAAACCATGCAAAACATTCATTTTGACATGTACAATTGACGGTGCCTTGGTAATTCAAATCATTCACATCACAATCCAAAGATTTTGACCCAATATCAAATAGATTATTCACATACTCATCGAAATCAATAACATTCATAACCAAAAGATTTTGACCAAATGAAATATCAAATAACCATTTGAAAACCATAGTGTTCATAACCAAAAATTGGTCAACAATAGTATGTGTATGATTTAAAACAAAACAACATTTCGAATATAGCACCAAATATTTGATCATAAAATTTATGCGTTGTATGAAACCATTGCACCAAGGATTTAATCAAAGACACCAATAATCATTGCATCTCGAACTTATAAATTTAAACCAATTTAACAAAAATGCAAAGTGAATAAAGGTTTGGTGTCTTGCCAACTGTATGACCATTATTGAGTTAAAGGTGAAATGACCACATGAACAAGAGTATTGGTAATAATCCAGTGACGATTTTAATGCCATGAACAATGAGTTACAACTCAAGGTTTTCACGCTTGCAGTCGTGAAAATGAAAACGAAAAGCAGGTGTGCAAATGCGCAAGATAATCATGTCGTTTTGTTTTAAAGAATTGCGACGAGTATTGAGGGTTCAAAACCCTTGTCTGGGCAGCTTGTAAGGAAAAGATAAAAATGCAAAATGGTTTCCAACAAGACTCTGAGCTAATTATAAATCAAATCAAAGGCATATACCAAGAAAAACACCCCAGACTGAGGGCTTATAGGAATCTGTTACTAGAACTCCTTGAGAAATTTCTAAAATGTAATATTTCAACAATTCCAAGAGAACAAAATCAGGTTGTTGATGCCTTAGCTACTTCAGCAGTAGTATTTTTAGTTCCAATTTTCCCTGAAAAAAGATACAAGATGGAGGTGAAGTACAAGCCATCAATACCAGACAATATGAGGCACTGGAAAGTTTTCGAAAACAACAAACATGTAGAAAGCTTCCTCAAGATGGAGAATGAATTTGAGAATTTAAACATTGATGATGAATATTGTGATGATGAGGTAGATGCAAATTATTTCAGAAAAGAAGGATATTTTGACAATCATATTACTCGCAGAGATATCGTTCATCTAAAGAGTAACATCATCCCTAAAGGTCTGGTCCCGTTGGCAAAAATTTTTGATAACAATGATGTGGAAAGAAGTCTGAAGATCACAGTAAATGAAGGGGATGTGGAAAACTACAATATTGGGACTCCAGAAGATCCAAAGATTGTGAAGTTGTCCAGACAACTCAGCCCTGAAGTCAAAGAGAGGTATGTCAAATTAATGAAATAATTCCCTGATGTTTTTGCTTGGATTTATGATGAGCTGAAAGTTTATGATACTAGTATAATCCAACATGTCATCGCAATCAAAGAATATCACAAGCCATTCAAACAGAAATTAAGAAGGATAAACAGGATGTTGTTACCATTGATAGAAAAAGAAGTAAAGAAATTGTTTGAAGCCAAAATAATAGTGTCCCCGAGGTTTTCCAAATGGGTGGGAAATCTGGTGCTAGTTTGGAAAAAGAGTGGAGAAATTAGGTTGTGTGTGGATTTCAGGAATCTGAGTAAGGTGTCTCTAAATGAGAACTACCCATTTCCTAAAATGGATCACATTTTACAGAAGATAGTAGGCTCTCAGAAGATGTCAATGTTGGATGGCTTCTTAGGATACAATCAGTTTATGGTGCACCCTGACGATCAGGAGAAAACAACATTTACAACACCATGGGGAATGTTTATGTATGCCAAGATGCCTTTCGGGTTTATGAATGCAGGGGAAATGTTTCAGAGAGCTATGGACATAGATTTTGCTGATGAAAAAGACAAATTCATTGTTATCTACCTTGATGAAATCACAGTGTATTCTACCTCAAATGAAGAACACCTCAAACATCTCATAAGGGTGTTTCAAAAATGTAGAAATTTCGTGATACAAATTCAAATTTCTCCATGGAAGAAGGAAAGTTGCTGGGTCACATCATTTCAAAAGAAGGGATAAAGGTAGACCCCAAAAGAGTTGATGGGAACTTGAAAATTGGCAAAGTGATTTTTCTGAGAAGATTTATCCCAAATTTGGCCGAAATCATAAAACACATCACCAACATGATCAAGAAGGGAAATGAAATAAAGTGGATTCCCGAAGAAATAAAGTCCTTTGAAGACATCAAGGTGGCATTGATGAAGGCTCCTATACTAGCTAGTCCAAATTTTGAGAAAGATTTCATATTATTTTCTTTTTCCTCAGAACACACAATTGTAGGTTTACTACTCTAGAAAGATGACCAAAATTTTGAGAATCCCATAGCATACTATTGTAAGACGTTGAGGGATTCTCCTTTAAAATATGAAATCATGGAGAAATAAGCATATGCTATGGTCAAAGAATTGAAAGAATTCAGAGTTTACATCCTACATTCTCATACTACGGCTTATGTACCCAATAGCTCAGTGAAAGACATCCTAACCCAACCTGATCCTGAAGGAAAAAGGGGAAAATGGATTGCAGTACTATTAGAATATGATCTTGAGATTAAACCCACCAAGTTGATCAAAGGACAGGGACTTGCTATACTAATGGCACAAACAAGATGTGAACTCTTGGGAATAAACTCCACAAAAGAAAAGGCGACTCCACAAATATCCCAAAAAATTCTTGACTCTACATGGTATGCATATAACATCTTTGTGCTAAAAACTTTGCAGGCTCCTCCTAAATTCAGTAAGACAAAAGCTAGATTCTTGAAATTAAAGGCAACAAAATTTTGTATAGTGAATGAATTGTTGTATTGGAAAGACACAGAAGGTATTTTATTGAGTTGTTTGATAGAAGAAGAAGCTGAGAAAACCATTAGAGATTTCCATAAGGGTGAATGTGGAGGTCATCATTATTGGAAGACAACTATGCATAAAATTTTAAGGGATGGTCTCTATTGGCCTAACATTTTTCCCGATGTTTATAGAGAGGTTTCAAAGTACCATGAATGTCAAATCTTCGATGGGAAAGGAAAGTTGCAATCTCTGAATTTAAAACCCATTTCAGTGGAATCTCCTTTCAGACAATGGGGCCTGGATTTTATAGGGGAAATAAATCCACAATCCTCATCTCAACACAAATGGATCCTGACAACAAAAAAATATTTCACTAAGTGGATTGAGGCAGTTCCTACTAGACATGCTACAGATGATGTTATTATTCGATTCTTAGAAGACAATATTTTGTCCAGATTCGGATGCCCGATCAAGATTATAACAGACAATGCAGCAACTTTCAAGTCTAATAAATTGGAGAAATTATTTAGTGATTACAACATCACCCTTGGTCATTCCACGTCATACTACCCACAAGGAAATGGATTGGCTGAGTCTTCAAATAAAATCTTAGTTAGAATCATCAAAAAATTGCTGCAAGAAAATAAAAAGGCATGGCACAAAAAGCTCATCCATGCATTGTGGGCTAATAGAATATCGCCAAAGAGATCCATTGCCACATCCCTGTTCCATATCGTCTATGGAACTGAAGTAATTTTTCCTACTACATTGGAGTTGCCAGTAATGAGACTGTTGCAGGAGCAAGACGTAGAGACAGAAGCCACACAAAGAAGGAAGGATGAACTCATCAGTGTACAACATACCAGAGAAAAGGCTTTCCATAATGCCCAACTGTGCCAAGACAAGATCAAAGAGGCTTTCGACAAACATACCAGGGTGGATAACTTTGAACTAGGATATTTGGTACTAAAATGGGATGCCAGAAACGAAGATAAGGGAAAACATGGGAAATTTGATCACCTATGGTTGGGCCCATCCAAAATTGTAGCATACCATGGGAGCAATGCCTACTTGTTACAAGAGAGTAATGGAGAACTTGGTGGAGAAGGGCCTGTGAATGTTAGGTTCCTCAAGCATTATATTGTTTGAAAAATCATCACCCCACCATTCATTGTACATAATCACTTTGTGTTTTTCTTTGTGCAAAACAAAGTTGGAATAAAAGTACCATAGTTGAAGCCCGAGGTGAAGTCCCTGAGCTATGCTGGGTCGATTTTGAGTTTTTGAATAAATACCAGCAGATTCAGAAGGCACGAATAAAACCACATCCCAATGGGTAGGCATTTAGTCTATAGTTATTTTCTACCTCGCAGGGAGGATAGCATCCCCAATTGGAGCCTATGTTATCACTATAATAATTTGCAAATGGAATCCAAGTCTCGGAAATTTAGCGAAGAGCTACATCGTTGTAGAAGCATTATAGTTTAGAGGATAAGGTCACATATGGAGGCATATGGACAAATAAAGAGAAGGCGTGAAAGGTAGTACCCGACAGACCATAGATTTTGAAGCAGCCCAAATCAACGGCCAAAACCCATATCGGGCGGTGAAATAGCACGAGGTTTAATTATGTGAGGGAGAGACAGGGAAAATACCACGATTTCATTTTGTGGACATGTCACACATCTAGAGATACATCAGGGAAACAAATGGTCTACCTAAAAACGTTCTATCCAACCCTCAATATCATAGTTTGTTGAGGCACAACAAATCATAGATCTTGGAGCGGCCCAGATCAACGGCCAAAACCCATATCGGGCAGAAAAATTGCATGAGGTTTAATTATGTCAGGGAAAGCTGGGGAAAATACCATGGTTTCATTTTGTGGACGTGTGGCGCATCTAGAGGTACATCGGGGAAAAACATTGTCTACTCAAAACCATTTTCTCCAATCCTCGATATCGAATAATGCATATAAAAGGAGGATGATCACCAAGCACAACTTGCTCAAATCAGTTCAAAACAAAGCTATGCAAATGGAGCACATTATATAGGAGTTTAAGGATACATTTGAACAATTGTTTATCAAGGACCTCCCACCATTTTGGGATGGCAAAGGTACATTGTACAATCAAGAAGACTACAATTCTCTCCTCATTCAGTGTATAATGGATCATTCCAAATTTGAAGCTATGGAGGAGAGTCTGAAAGGCCCAAGTCTGGTAGAGTATTTGGCCACAGACTTTGAGATTTTGAATCAGTTTAAAATAGTGAAGATTGGCCTATCGACTATGTCCTATGCCACGTGCATTGACCTGGAGATTTTGATAAAGGAGATGATGAATTACGATATTCCTTCTGACTCACAGTGGAAGGAAATCGTGGGGCTGGGCAAGACTAAATGAAGTTTTCCCATAACTAGTAAGTGACCTCCAGGTGTCTCCAAACCAACAAGTTCGACAGAAGATCAGGACAAGACAAATGTCGTAAAGGAAGCTAAGCAGTAAGAGAAATCCGTTCCTATTTTTGAGACGTAATTTTGTGTAATCATTGTAAACCAGTTCATATACCAAGATTGTCAGTTGAAATTATTATAATCATTTGTAGAAGCTGAAATGTTTCAGTTTCAGCCATTGTAATCAAATTGTATAAATACTAGAAAATTTGAATGAATTAATGTTGGCAGAAGTGCAAGGGCACCTTTTTGGTTGTTTCAAACTCTATTGTAATTTTCTAAAGCTGAATTGAATATATATGCAGAAGCTTTTGAAGTATCTATGAAAAGATTCTAATGGTGGTGATATGATCATTGTCTTCCTTTATTGTATGTATTTATTGTGATATTTTATTCCATTTGCATTTTCTTTTGTTTAAATTGGAGAATTAAAGGCCCAAAATTCATCTTATGATGCTCTTGGCTTAGCAATTTAAACTATGTGTATTTCTTCTTAACTAATTCAGAATTCATTTTAGTAATTCTCTGATGTAGTTATTTGTTTTCTCCTTCCTCGTACACCCTGCTCAAATTTAATTTATAACTTAGATTCATTGCCTCGTTTAGCCTTTATCCTTTCGATAGTTCTATTGTCCAATCAATGTTTTCGTTCATCTTCAGAATTTTGACTCCATATCCCTGAGTGTCCCTCCTCTTCTTGGCCAACAAATTTTATAAAAACCTCAAAAACAATCTAAATCTAGCCACCAATTTCCAGAGAAATATCAAGTGACAGGAGAGATACCTCTCTGAGTTGAGCAAGCTAGTGCTTCAGCTCTAAAGTAGGTTGAAACAGTTACCTATATTGTTTGTTTATCAACCGATTTTTTTTTATAGAGTGCTAACACAATCTTTGAGAATCCTGCAATAAACCTTTTGTAGTATTCTGCAAGACCCATGAATGATCTGACTTATGTCACATTCTTAGGAGATGACCATCCTCTAATGGAATCAATCTTTCCAGGGTCCATTTATATCCCTTCTTCATATATGATATGCCCCAAATAACTAATTTGGTTCTGATAAAATGATAACTTGCTCAATTTGGAATACAATTGATGCTCCATTAATACTTGCAGTACCATATTCAAGTGCTTCTCATGCTCTTCTTCCGACTTGGAATATATAAGAATTTCATCCAAAAAGACAATGAAAAACTTTTCTAAGTATTATTGGAAAACACCATTCATTAAACACATGGAAACAACTGGTGAATTTGATATTGATGTTTGGACAACATTGGGTAGACATTCTCTTAGAATAATAATTATTAATATAATTATTGATTATTAAATATCATATATAATAAGTAAATGATAATAATAAATAATTATTGATTATTCAAGAGACACATCCTTTCAAGGATGGTCACCATATGTTCCCTATATATGGAACACTCATCATTGTAATAATATATCGATCATATCTCATATGAATAAAAACAACATGGTATCAAAGTGGGACTGGGATTGACTCCCTCATGAGAGGCCTGGGTAGATAAGAATGGATTACTCCTTCTGATTGATTGATTTATGCAATTTCCCTTGGATTTTCCCCTTATAAGTAACCATGGAATATATGATTTTCTTGGAGGTGAAAGTAGCATTCCATGTCCAACAACCCTTGTAGGGGTCCCACTATCCCTCTCGTACCCAACAGGCAAACTGGACCAGTCATAGTATCTTGTTACTAGGTGCATACAAGGTCTATGAACCCACCGAGTTTCCTTTTTGAAATTTCAAATCATTTTAAACTGGAGGTTCTAAATTCATTTCCATCGTCGTGATTTTAATATCGTCAAAAGAATTACCTAGAACCAAATCTGATCCACAACATGACTGAAGCGATATGAGAAGAAAATCAAGAGTGCACTGTGGAACATCGGGAATTTAATCAATCAAAATATTTCCCTCATTACCTATAGATCCATTATAAAGAGAGTGAGGGTGAGCATGGAGTAGATGTGGATGATATTAACTTTAATAAATAATGGTAGGCTCTGTCCAAAATGAAATCCAGGGAATTTTGAATTTATTGGTCACATCAAGTGACCAAAAGAGTGTGGTATCTACTATGATGCATGATATCGGAGGCCTTGTGTTATTGAGATTGTGAATAAGCTATTCCAACTCTTATCCCATGTTAACCACAAACCATATGAAATCGAAACAATTTAGTGGACCAATTGAAATCGAGAGGAAATCCATTGGAGATTTATGCAGAGTGAATATCAAGAACCAAAACTAGGGTTTCCAGCTGAAGTTGAGTGTCTTTGGAATAATATTTAGTGATTTGGGTGTGGATGCGATGAGTCATGATGAAGGTGATAGTAAAACCTTTGGAAGCAAGGTTATTTGAAAATTGCATCATGGGATTTATATGACCTTGTGATGGGTACAGAACAATCAAAGCGTGCAAGGCTGGATGTTTCTAGGGTGCAAGGGGATATTGCTCAAAATGATGGTCTTTAGTAAAATAATATTGAGATACGATGAATGGTGTCTGATATTTTATGTAATGTAGAAACATATATATAACTAGAGAGTGGATCAATGCAGTGGAGAAAAGGGAATCCATCAAACATGCATTGAAGTGAATTCAGAGTTGATGGGAATGTGGAATTCATCCTGACGTGCCTCAGATGGTCAAATGAAGGAACCAAGACATTGATTTCATGAGGAAACATTGATATGTATTGTGAGACATTGGTTCCATGAGGGAACCTCGATATGTCTTAGACATTGGTTTCATGATGAAACATCTATATGTCAAATATGGTCCAACATGACTTAGCTTGATCAGCCCCAGGGGACTATACACCACTTTGTAGGATAAACTAGCTAAAGTATTGTGCATATAAACTACATCCATGACTGTAGTGTATGTTCATAACATAAGTCCTCATAAGATTTTGAGGAACATGACTCTTGAGGAGGTGTTCACCATAGTGAAGCCTGAGGTTGGACACTTCAAGATATTTGGGTATCCAGTATACAATCTTGTACCCAAGGAGAAAAGGACCAAGCTAGACCCTTCAGGAAGAAAGGGTACATTTGTGGGGTATATTGAGTCTTCGAAAGCATACCGAATCTACATCCTTGGTCAGAGACAAATTGAGGTGAGAAGATATGTTACCTTTGAGGAGGAGGTAGCCTTCAAGAGATCTAGAGGATCTCACATGGAGATTAACAATGAGACACAGGAAGGGATGGTTTCTTCTCCCCCTCACCCTCCAACAGTTTAGAGGGAAACAATTGAGCCTATTGATCCAATTGATCATGTTGATCCTGTAGCTCCAGTTGATGTTCCTAGAGATATTGCAGTAGGTTGGAAGAGACCTACATGGGATCATCATACTTTGCAGGAGGAAGAAGGAAATGCAACTCCTTGTGGTACCTTCTAAGAGATAAAGAGAGCTCAGAGATATTTGTGCTATGTCGCATCTATGAGCCACATCATTGATTCTAAGCCTTCCTATTATGAATAGGAAACTAGTCATCCAATATGGAGAGATGCAATTATGGAGGAGTATCAGTCCATCATGAAGAATGATGTGTGGGATATTCTTCTGAGACTTGAGGGGAAGTTTGTAGTGACTTCCAAATGGATCTACAAGATCAAACACATAGTTGACAGGAGCATTGAGAGGCACAAAATGATATTTTTTGCTAGAGGATTCTCTCAGGTGGAGGGAATAGATTATGAGGATACATTTTCTCCTATTGCTCGATACACTTCTATCTGGATGATTATTTCCCATACAACATCCATGGGTTGGAGAGTATATCAGATGGATGTAAAGACAACCTTTCTCGATGGAGATATTGAGGAAGAAGTATACATCGAGAAACCATATGGTTTTTTGATACATGAGAAGGAGTCTCATGTGTGTAGGTTGAAAAAGGCCTTGTATGGACTCAAGAAACCACCTCGATCTTAGTATGTGAGGATTGATGGACACCTGAGGATGTTTTGGCTTCAAAAAAAATGTTGTCGATCCCAACCTTTACTACAAGACTGTTAATGTTGAGTCTATGATTTTGGTCCTCTATGTTGATGATTTATTCCTCACTGGTACATAGAGCCTTATTGTTGAATGCAAGTATGTGTTGGCCTTTAAGTTTGAGATGAAGGACCTTGGTATGATGAACTAATTCTTGGGACTCAAGGTATGGCAAAGAACTGATGAGATATTCTTGAGTCAAGGGAAGTACACAGTTGAGATATTGAAGAAGTTTGGGATGATGAACTTGAATTCCATGGCTACACCAATGGTGACAAATCTGAAGAAGCTAAGTGTGTCTTCTTCCGATTCTAACGAAATTGATCTGACTCTGTACATACAACTGATTGGATAATTGATGTATCTGGTTAACACCATACCAAATATTTGCTATACAGTGAGTGAACTTAGGAAGTTTATGAGTCAACTGATATATAACACTGGATTGCTATGAAGCATGTCTTTAGATACTTGAGAGGTAGAGTTGGACATGGCCTAAGATATACTTCCATTATTGATATGATATGGTAGGAATATATTGACTCTGATTGGGCAGGGAGCACAGTGGACAGAAAGAGCACCTTTGGGTGTTTCTTTAGTTTGGGATCTTCCATGGTTTCCTGGTGTAGAAGGAAACAAAATTTTGTGGCTTTGAGCACAACAAAATTAGAGTACATTGCATTAAGTATGTCAGTCTGTGAAGAAGTGTGGCTTCTAAAGCTCCTTGCATATTTATCCGAACATGTCTTGGATTCCACCATTATTCATTATGGTAACCAAATTTGTGTGAAGTTATCAGAGAATCTAGTGTTTCATGAAAAATCTAACCACATTGAGATCAAGTACCATTACTTATGAGACATGGTGCAAAGGAAGGAAGTATTGGTGTTGTACCTTCCTACAAATGAACATGTTTTAGGGATGATTTTAAGGATGGAAATTTATTTTAAAATGTAGAAACCTTGGTGAATCTTACTAATCCTTCATATGCAAACTATAAATGTTTGGCGATAGTTTTGTAAAAATATTCAAATTTCTAAGTATTTTATATAGTTTTTTAAAAATTTTGGCGATTTTAAAGGTAAACTAATTGTATCCTATAGAATTTGGGCGAATCATTTTTAAAATAGCAAATCTCATTTTTGGAAAAACCATAGAAAATTATCCCATCAGCGAAATTTAGCCCCTAAAAACATCCCTGGACTACCAGGTCTCTCATGTTCTTACAAAACCAGGATGAAGTTCAAGTACTTCCGTGACAGACTTGGCATGGTAGAGAATTCCTCCCTCACTGAGAGGCAGTGTTGATGTTTGCATCTTCCTGAGACATTCTCTATATCGTACTCCTTTGTGACTAAGTTGAGTTGATCTGTGATGAAACTTATCCATTAAGGGATAAGTGGGACACTTATCTGAGAAGGGATAAGTATGTTTTGGATTATAGCCCAACGTCCCTTGTGGAGAGCACATGAGGACATGTCAAAGGAGTAGACCCTTGACATCAAACACTATGGGAGTTGACCCTAGTGTTTCTAGAGGGTGTAGCCTCTAGAGGTCCACATGGGAGTGTCATGTGTGACAAACATTCTCCACATCATACTCTGTGAATTGGTTGAATTTATTTGTGAGGACACTTATTCGAGAAGGGATAAGTGCATTTGGGCTTATAGCCCAATGTCCCATGTGGAGAGCACATGAATACATGTTAAGGGAGTTGACCCTTCACATCACACACTATGGGGAGTTGACCCTAAGTGTTCCTAGAGGGAGTAGCCTCTAGAATTCCAGATGGGAGTGTCATGTGTGAAACTTTATCTACTATGCTGGTTGTGTACCACTGGCAGAGACTGCATGTACTACTATGGAAAATACCTCCCTAGATAAGAGGGAATGTTTATATTTCAACATTGGGAAACACTTCTCCTAGATTGGGCTATATACCAATGGAGATAGGATACATTTATCATAAAGGTTCACTTGTGTAAATGGGCCCAGATGTAGTCCTTCCTTGATCACGACAAGGAATAATATGGACTCGAGGTGCTTGAAGGGCTTCCACATGTTAGTTAGAGTCATGCTGACATTCACTCATAGGTGTGTACTTGTAGTGAATGATCCTGGTGTGGTCTTTGTCCTATACACGGTGATTTGAAAAGGAATAATAAAGACTCAAGATGCTATATGTTATTACATTCAGACCCAGAGTGATCCTGATCTTAGAGAGAGTTAATTAGCTCAAAGGGAGGGTCGTAGGAGGAGT
Source organism: Picea engelmannii (assembly GCA_009831015.1). NCBI lineage: Eukaryota > Viridiplantae > Streptophyta > Pinopsida > Pinales > Pinaceae > Picea > Picea engelmannii. The sequence goes on along the minus strand of ML784082.1, from coordinate 235,672 downwards.
TTTTCCTTGGTTTAGGTGGGAGAGAGACATCTCCTAAGACTGACAGACAAGTGTCATTAGTCTAGGGTGAAGTTTTTATAGTTCAAAGACAATCTTGCAATGATGCTGTATGTATCCCTCATTGAGAGGGAGTGTTGATGTTTGAACAACATCGAGAAGACATTCTCTTAGAATAATAATTATTCATTATTAAATATCATATATAATAAGTAAATGATAATAATAAATAATTATTGATTATTCAAGGGACACATCCTTTCATGGATGGTAAACATATGTTCCCTATATATGGAACACTCATCATTGTAATAATATATCAATCGTATAACATATGAAGAAAAACAACATTTGATAACCCAAATGGCACTATTGTGAACTCATAATGACCATACCTTGTTTTGAAAGTAGTCTTGTTGATGTCTTCATCTTTAATTCTTCTCTAATGATGACCAAACCTAACATCAATCTTTGAGAATAGTTTTTCATTCTTCAACTGATCAAAGAGGTCATCGATCCTTGGAAAAGGATACTTATTCTTTACAGTTACCTTGTTCAACTATCTGAAGTCAATACACAGTCTCATTGTTCCATCCTTCTTCTTTACAAATAAAATTGGGGTATCCCAAGGGGACACACATGGGCATATATACCCATTCTTTAGAAGATCTTCAAGATACATTTGCAACCCCTTTAGTTCTGGTGTACTCATCGTGTAAGGAGTCTTGGATACTGGAGCTGCTCCAAGCATCAAATTTATAGAGAAATCAATATCTCTCTTAGGGGGTGCTAGTGGGAAAATCCCCCCTTTAACTACCCCATGGTTTAAGATGTAGACAAAGAGAATGACTGTCTAAAATTTTATCTATTTTATTCTATTCTACCCCAAACATACCAAAACAAACAAAAATAAATAAATAAGAGAAGAGATCAAATAACTATACCTTTGATCCCATGTCTGGTGATGATCTCCTCAAGATTGGTAGTTCCAATGACTGCACGTCTCCTCCCAAGGCTGACCTACATCCAAATATAGTAAAATGAGGAATACAAGAATGATATCCTATTCATGAGTTAGGGTTAGATATTAAATTATAAGTATAAATCAATGAAAATACACAAAACATCATCATTTGGGACAGGAAAATGTGATTCTTTTATTCATCAGACAAAGACTGAAACTTACAATATGTGTCAGCCACCATTACATGAACCTAGTCCAGGCTCCTCTTTACCATTCTCCAAGTGAACCTTGAATGGAATTCTTCTCTCAATATTCTGATCACCTCAAGGAAGGGAATGGATTGAATGTAGGAAGAAGGGGCTTATGAGGGAATGCTGAGGCAATATCTCACAAAAGGTAGAAAAGTCTTGGGCAAGGAGGGGAAGTGAAATTGGGTAGAGTTTCACTGTTATTATGCTTGGATTTGAAATGAGACCCCGACACCTCATTTTCTATGAAAAAAGGATGGTTATTTGGTTGGGTGACGGGCCATAGCCAGTGAATTGGTTGGGAAACCTTCAATAGCCCGTAAATTTCAACGAATTCCTTGCAACTTTGGCAAGTATAAGAAGGATTTTTATTGTGTAAAAAGCATATGTATGTAGGCTATAATGGTGCAACAAATGTATCTACGTGATATGTAATGGTGCGGGGCTCATACATCTTCTAAAAAATTGTTTTTAAGAAGCGATTCTCTTCAATGCTTTGGAAAAATATGGAAGCAAGAGGGCGAAGACCATGTATGCATGAGTAGGGAATTTTAGGGCTATAATAGATTCCCCCTAATGTGTGAGGTTAGAATAAAATTTTATGGCCAAAATACATTACAACATCTTCACCAATGTAACAAATCTAGTGAGACTCAGACCAAAGTTTCGGGAGGTGCCATCTGCAAAACAACACTTATCTCTCTGAGGCGGGTATACCCATGCTCAATATGAACTGAATCATGGATTTCAATCAAATACACTGCAGATCCATTTCATATAACTATATAAAGTGTAGTCGCAATAAATACACAGCGTATATACATCTCAAAATCAGTCGAAGATATACAAGTATAGTATTCATCTTCAATAAGCTAGTGACTCCTGTGGCTGGATATGCAGTATTTATAGCTCAAGCAACAAATTCAAGATCTTCAAAACTCAAGTAGGAGTACAATGGGAGTGTATAACTCACTACCGTGAGGTCTTCGATGGCTCGTCGCGAAAATAATATGTTTTCCCATATTTTCTCCATTCACCAATGGATTCACTCTCACTCAACCATTTTCATGTAGCCAACCATTTTCCTAGGATAATCTACCTCTGCATCATTGACACATCGATAGAAACTGCACACACTCTGAGCTAACCCATACATTCCTATTAACATAAGTAACCTGTATCATCCTAGGAGGAGTAGCGCACATGTACCTTGTTGTCATGGGTAGTGCCTAAACCAAACTCGAAGGTTGTTTCTCTTTCCATCATCTGTTCCATAACCATTTTCTATTGTTGTCTTCACTTGATCTTGTATCTGGATGACTTAAGATATGGTTTTAAGAGTTGGGTTGTCAGGCCTATGGGTTTGAAGAAGTGGGTTCTCATGCCCGTGGATTGACAAAGAAGGTTGTTAGTCCTATGATAAACTCCCTCAAGGTGAGAGAGGTTGCTGAGGAAGTGATTTTACATAGGGATCCCAGTTGCATCTGTAGTGCTCTGAGAATTCCTTTCTGACCTGTTGTTGAAGCCCTAGAAGGGAAGTTAGGCAGTCAAAGGAATGTTGAGAAGAGAAGGGGAAAACTTTCTAGGGTGGGACAAGGATGTGGGGAGTGAGAGTTTGTAGGATGTTAGTGTGATTTGGATATTGGGATGAAATACTTCTTGTTGACTGTGTAACTTCATGTTGTCTCAACCTATCCTAGGAATCATTTTACCCAGGTGGAGTCTAGTCCTAGCTCAAAGGTGACCCATTGTTGAGAGTGATGAGCAGTGTGGTCTAAGGAAGGGAGGTTCATGGAATATCTACATGCATTTGGTGGTTTTCTATAAAATGATAACTATCAATTATGTGTTCATTTGCATGTTGTGTATTTGTACATGTCTTATATTTATGAGGATTTCATGTATATAATGTATGTATAGGCTTACTATTATTTCCACATTAATTTGTGTATTAGTAGAATCTATTTTCTATTTAAGTTTTATATGTATGATGTTCCACAAGAGTTTCTTTGTGACATAGCCCAAACAATCTATGGCTAGGTATGTTACAATTTTGAATATCAGAAACAAGAGAAGAGTTTTAAATGTGGTAGTCCCCGGCTTGGAACGTCTTGGATGTGTTACAATTTGGTATCAGAGCATGAGAGTTTTCCTTTGGAATTCCCTGGCCTGGGAGGCCTGAGGATGTTACAACTATCATTTATACATGCATGTTCCTTTTTTATTTCCATTTCATGATCAACTATGGGAAATATTCCATCACATGGTCCAGTGCTATGCAATATGTACATGTCGTGTAGAGATTCATACAGTATCTATTAAGTGTCTAGGTTGATTAAAATTATAACATATAATAGGTCCTCTTCCTCTTCCAAATCCACCTCGTCCGCGGCCTCCTAATCCTCCCCTACTTCCTTGGTTATAACCTCCTTTGGGAATATTCTACTGTGTACATCCTCCTTCTAATTATTCCCCTTGGACTTTATGGGAATTTTTAGTGTGTTCTTTTATCAATTCAAATGCATGAAAATACTTCTCTTCATATCCTACTGACTTACAAAAATTGCAAAAAAAATTCCTCGCAGTACTCTGGTATTTCTACATCAATGGAAAATTATGAGGGTGGTGACCCATCGTCTTGTAAATATCACACCATATCCCTAATGGATTCAGAGATCCTATATTTAAATAGTAATGTAGAACTGAACATTCATTCTCATGATGACCTTCGATTCTGCAACTAGTGCATCATACATTTTTCATATTTTTCTTTTCCCTTAGCAATCTTTTGCAGCTAGATTTTCAACAGAGCTAATTGCGACTAGGCTTGAGCCATTCCTATGGTACTTTCTCCTAAGGGGGATGATTCTAGTTTCATAGCAATTTCCAGAGCGTCCTCCTGTGTCAAAATATTCTAATGCATCAAAGGGTAGTGTATATATGACAACAAACTTGTAATGAACCACTCCATATGTTTCTCATCTAGAATATGGGATGATAGTCAATCCTTCAGTACCATGAATCTCTATTTGAAATCCCAAATTGATTCATTTACTATAGGCTTAATATCCTTCAACTTCATAATGCATTACGACTCAGACTTAGGCTTCTGGAACTCTTTCAATATAGGTTGTCTTACTTCCACCCATGTTCTATGCTATCCCACAGATGCAGTTTTATGATATTTCATATACCATAACCGTGCACATTCTCTTAAGCTCATTTCCAACTGTGAAATATTCACGTCATCATCTTGGATATTCTTTATAGCCCATATAGTCTCACAAATGAATATATGTTGTTATGGATATTCTGAAACAACCCCCTAAAAGAGAGACATTATTAAGGTGGGATGTACCCCTGCCATTGTGTTCTGCATGATATTCCTTTTCGGTGATGCTATATGAAGATGGGTTACTATACCACTTCCACTACTTTGACTCCCTTGACTAATATTCTTACTTCCCTTACTAACTACAATCTTCAAATTTTCTTCAGATCTTGGATATGCACAAGGGGTCATGGGTTCGACGCAGGGTTTGTCCTCAGTTTGATACTCTTCTACCAGATAAAGTTAATTTTTTTTATGTGGTATGATCAAGAGTATTATGTCAGTGTCTCTTTCTTCAAATGCACAGTTCTTCTCTTCTCTCTCAACCATATGAATCTTCTTGTTTGTCTTAAATATCTTACCATTGTACAATAATCCACTCTCTTATTTTGTTTCACCTTCTTCCTCTCTTGACATCATCAACTCACATGTTCCTCTTTAATTATTCCTTGAGACACTCATACCATTCCTCAATCATCCCTCAATTCCCCTTATGCACAAAGGTGCTTAATTTCTAAAGCAATCAAATTACATCTTCATGAATCCTTTGTCGCACAACAACATCTTAATATAGGTAGATATTTACTTCAAGTATATTTCACATAGTCCCTTAAAGAATTCTCTTTCACTATCAATATAATCCTAAGTAAAATCTATAGAAAATTCAGTGGCATACCATCCCAACACACTATCTATCCAGTAATCAACTATGTGTGACACCTTATTGCTTATAGCATTGAGTTACTGTATTAATCTAGTGGTCCAATTTCTTGGAACCTCAATGTGATATATTTTGGTTTTTTCCACAAACCTATGGACCCACTCTACTAACACATTTGGGAAATCAAGAAAGAAAAATTCATGCAAATCTGTAAACACATACCTTTGTAACCATTCTTCGACACTGATCCATGGATTATGATTCTAATCTACTACAAAATCAATCTCCTTAGTGTTCAACCATTCTCTTATCTCCTCCTTAGTTGACCTCCAGATACCCCTCATTCACAAATCTCCGTCTTGGAAATGAAACCATTTGTTGTCACGTAGTGGGTAGACACGGGGTTAAAAATTAAATCAGTAACAAAACCCTAAATATATGGACCCTTTTGGCATCACCCGCAAGTAGGCAAAGTCCCACCTGAGGTTCCTATGGGAATTACAGTAGCCAGGTTTCCACAATCATGGGGTAATATAAGGCATTCGTCTTTACTATTTACTTAACATACAATCATTTATCATGTGCGCGAAACAATAAAAAAAATAATAACCTATGACAGATTAATATCATATACTTATTCATCATATGCACGGAACCATTACACACATCTTCATATTAAGCATTAATAATTCATGACATGTGCATAACAAACAAAATAGATAAACACATCAGAACACAAGGATTTAACGTGGTTCACCCCAAACTAGGCTATGCCCACAATGGATGTCTTCTTATTTATTTATTCATAGTATCCATTACATTCATGCGCATTGTGCTCATACCTCAAAACCTCAAACCTACCCAAATCATTCTATATTGCAGTGCACACATACCTCTCAAATGATATTCAACTCATCTCATACTTGAAAAATCCACAAAACAACCAACAGTACTGAACTTATGAGCTATCCATCAACTCATCTTCTAATAAAAAACTACTGCTACTCAAAATCCCATTACATGTTTATAGTATTGCATTAGGGATAAGCTCATTACAAAGTGGTTACAAAGTGGACAAAATGTCCCAAAACTCTTAACTAACTTCCACCTTTTTCACGTTGACTCATGAAAATGTGCTAGATTCCTTTTGTGCACACTACTCCTTAGCCAAAATGTCACGCGATCCACTCCTGTGTGATTCCCTAAACTTATCCAAACTAGCTTGATCCAACACTATTACAATTCCTTTATAAAAAAATCTTTATTTTTACTCGATTTTTTGAAGGATTTTGATCCCTAGGATGTGCCTATGGAGGCCAGCATTGGTACTAGTTTCATTGCTACACCGACAAAACATCATACAAGTACACCCCCTAGGGTGAATTTCAATGTCAATACTACACCAATCACTCAGACTGGTACACCCCAAAGTTGATGTTGGTGCTACACCCAACCCTGACCAACACATGCCAGAATGTGCATGAGATAATGTGGATGCAGAACATGGCATTGCACATTTTGAAGCATGCTTTCCTAGATATTCCCATGTCACTAGCATGGGAAAAATATCGGTTTCATTTATGGTAAATGATGAGCTCATCCATATGAAAATATAAAGGCTTCGAGGTATTTAATATGTTCTTTAATTGTTATGTACAATCTAATTAAAATTTATGTATAATGTGCAGTTATTTTAAACTAATGATAATATTGTTTTGCAGGAAAAAATACATTTTATAAATGCATGAATGACTTGACCTTGGATATATATGGTGCCACCATATGCATAAGGTGGAATTCCCAAAGTTCCAAGTTAAAATATGAACTCATTAACAAGTTGGTTGGCTTATTCGATGAGGGTTCCTTCAACAAATATTTAAAATATATGGTCTCCTCAAAAGCAGGTGCATATTTAAAATATATGTGAGCATCCTCGAATGATTATTGAGAGGGAGTGGAATTCCTTACATGAATATTCAAAGGAGATGATGCTCTGAAAATAAGGAGAGAAAATGCCTGACTCAGAAAGGTATGTGACGCTTCTAATAATGTAATTATGATGCTTTATCATCATTGCGACATCTAATTATGTATTTGAAAATTTTCAATACAAGCTCCCAGACACATCCAAAGAAACCAAGGCCATAATAGAAAAACATGGGAAACACAAACTTGGCCCAGGTGATTACTCGAAACTGGTCATATAAATTGTAAGTATAAAAAAACCAATTGCATCCAAATAATATATTCTTAACAATTTTAATTTAATTACATAAAATAAGAAAAAAACATGTTCTTATGAAAAATTGCAGGGATTGGAGTTAAAACAATCTCCAACAGAGGAATACCTCAAGCTTTCTTTCAAGCATGACTTTCAAGATGTTGTTGAATGTAGACAAAGATTGGGGGAAACAAAACCTTCCAACGCTCAAAATAACACATAGGTAAATAAAATCAATGAAGATTATTTATAATTTATTACTTGTACATTATATTGATTATTATTTTTGGCGATAAAGTAATGTTTTTGTTTTTGTTTTAAGTAGGAAACCAATGAAGAAACAAGTGTCCTGACTCCCCACTAGCAAAACACAACCTAGTGATGGTGGAGTGCCACCCAATTGCTAGGAGGGAAAATCCCCCTATTATTATACTGGGTCAAAATATAGGTAGATCACAGAATTCCCTTAAAAGACATTCCTATTCATAAAATACCCCAAACAATCTGAACTGAAAAGACAAGATAAAGAAAAGAGAGTGTACCTTGGGTCCTTTCGGCTGGTGTAGACCTCCTTCTCCTTTGTGGTTTCTTGGGTTGTTGGTCTCCTCCCTAAGTTGACCTGCAAACAATTTAGACAACAAAGCTACAAGATATTATATCTCTAGTTATCAATGTTAGGGTTCAGATATAAATGTAAATGCATTAATGAATTAAGAACAAGAAAACAATATTTGGGAAAAAAACATAACTATTTTATTCAGATGTGAAGATTACAAAAAGTTACAAACTTATTATCGGCAGATACTTTGTGAACCTGCTCTAGGCTCCTCTTACTACTACTCTAAGTGCATCATTGTTGTGATACCTCTCACAATCAATTGATCTCCTTGGGAAATATGGAAGGGATTGTATAGGGAGAGGGATGGAGGGGGAATGTTGAGGCCAAATATTAGAAGGGGTTGCAAATATTGGGGTAAAACAGGAAGGGATTTTGGTAGAGTTTCTTTGTTCTAATGCTTCATGTTGGAATGATACCCCAATAACTCTTTTATATGAAAAAAATATGGTTATTCCGTTTAGTGATGAGCTAAAATGGATAAAATGGTTAGGAAACCTCCAATAGCCCATTAACACCGCTGAATTCCTTGAAACTTTTTATTTTTTTGCATCTTTTGGAGATCAATGCGGGTTGTTTAGCATGCAACCTACATATGTACATAGGATTTCTAGTATGAAGCTAGCATGTGTACGTGGGGAATTAGTGCATCAGGGAACGTACATGCTCCAAAAAAAGGTTTTTTAAAGAGAGATCCTCAACAGTAATTTGGAAAATTGTTTAAGTAGAAAGGCCAATGCCATGTTTTCATAGGTAGGTGTTGGAAACGGAAGTCACTCCTGGATTGATTGCAGGAGCAGAGCCCGACGCCCATTAGTTTTTATGTCACGGTTTAATAAATGGGGTGATCAAATGGGTAAAGACTCAAGAAGATAAAACTTTGACTCAGGAGACCGGGCTTGGTATGTATGCAGCAAGGGAGGTCTTGATCCAAATTCTATTAGTAAATGGATTAAAGGGTGATAGAGGGAAGACTTATGAGAAAGGCTAGAAAGACTGCCTCGGGCGACAAGACGTCGAAAGATTGAGGATGAAAAACTCAGAAGCCAAGATCCTCTTGGTCTGGAGCTTCAACTAGCTGAAGAGTGACTCAACTGAATCCTCCAATTCTAAGTCGTTCAGTGCTACGAAAAATAACAGGAACCGATTAGAAATAATGTAACTATTACAGTGATCCAACCTACATCATCCTATAATAGCTACAACTCGACTGGATCCTCCAATTCCAAGTTGTTCTAACACAGTATACAAGAGATGGAAAAGAGGCTGACATCCATAAAGTAAGAAGTCTCAAATGCCTTATACATTAACCAGAGCGACTAGCGCTTCATCAAAACTTTACAATCGGGAGCCTTGCTCAACCATCGATCCTTACAAAAATGGTGAAAATGCCTACATATACTCAAAACAACAACAACAGCAAAAACAAGACGCTGCATTAAAAACATTGCATCTGCATGTCTTCTGAGAGTCTGCGCATGCAGAATGGACGATCGTGTGCCTATGACAGATGCCATATTAACTGCACATGGATCCAACAAGGGGAGTAGTTGATCCATTAAGTGTCGAGCTAGCGTGTGTAGACTTCCTTCGGCTAGTYGAGAACTCAGGCATGGCTTCTCTGGAAAAATGGGTACAGAGGACCCTCTTGAGTAGACCACTTGCCAGACCCTCCATGCCTTGCAATTAATGGGTGAGGTGAGGCTTCAACCACCCTCTCTCTTCTTCATTCATTCCCAGCAGGTACCGGGATTTAGATCACGTCGAATCGGTGTTTGGAGAACATAGTGCCCCCCTTCCGAAACTCAATTCGGTGCCTTTGGCCTCCCTTTGTATAGCCCTTTCTACTTTCTCGAATGACCACAGGCCATGACCCTACACCTAATTTATGGAGTTCTTTTGGCGTTTCAGGGTTTGCGAATAGGAAGGAGTAGGTTATCCTTCTATTAAAATCATGATGGGAGAAATGTCGGGAGGGTCTAAGGGTCGCCACGCATTCCTCCAATATGAACGACTGAGATTTCTTTTCAGCGCTTTGGGACCCGAGTGGACAAATGATAAACATTAGTGCCCCTCCTCTAGGCTTGTTCCTTTATGACCAGGCGCCAAAACCATGGGCCCGATTCTGGGCGCTATCGTCATTTCGGGGTTCGGGGTTTCAATAAGTGAAGTGACGAGGAGCGCTTTCCCCTCGAACTCTCGAATGCTGACGTGACATGGATGTGCACCACATGTCCTTCAGATGAATGGCCTAGATAGTACGTTATTATAAAGGGTACTGCCCCCATTTGCAGGCTCACTTGATGTGACCTGGCGCTAAGACTGTGAGCTCGGCTTTGAATATTGCTTATCGGCATTTCGGGGTTCAAAGTTTTGAGATGTGAAATGATGAGGGAATTTTACCCCTTGAACTCCCGAATGTCGATATGCCGATGTGACCAGATCTTGCGCCATGCGTCAATGGATCGGATGACCCAGAATTAGTTTTAAAATATAGGTGCTTTCTCTTACGCTATATATCGGGTAACCTGGCAACCCCGAAATCCCGATGACCATTGATCTGCTTTGTGGATGGATCTCGGTTGCTGACAACAAAACCTTGCTCGCTCGCTTGACTCGTAACCGGAAAAGAGATCCTTTTGCTGCTGCACTTGGGTGTTTCCCGTTCATCTTGCAGACCGGGGTACCTTAGGCCCAAGACAAGAAATATCGCTAACAATAGGGAATGTTTGGGCTATAACAGATGCCTCGTAATGTGTGAGGTCAAGAGATAAACTGATGTCCTAAATACATTACAATATCTTTACCAGTGGGAAGGCACAAAGTCGAGTGAGCCATAGACCATAGTTCGAGAGGTCGCCATCTATAAAACAATAATAATATCTCTGAGGCAGGCATACCCATGCTTGGGATGAACTAATCATGGATTCCAATAAAGTATGCTACATATCCATGTCATAGAAATGTCTATGTAAACTGTAGCCATGGACAATACACAACTTATCTACATCTCAAAATAATTCAATGATATTTAAGTAAAATATAATATGCATCTTCAAGAAGCATCAATGCCTATGGCTAGAGATGAGGATTTCATAGCTCGAGCAACAACTTCAAGATATTCAACTTCTCAGGAAGGAGTACAATAGGAGTGTAAGGCTCACTACTCTGAGGTCTTTGACACAATGTTGGGGAAATACTGGAGGATCTCGATCATCAGGAACAAAACTTCATCTATTTTGAATCTAGACTTGACTAGTCTCTTAGGATGGTTGACTCATGAAAGTCAAGAGACAAAGTTCATAATGGTCGAATCAAGTTGGATAAAAACATGAAAGATGATCAGATTGAGGTAGCGTAATATTGACATAAGTCTATGATGCTGAAGGAACCACAAACTTTCCATATGTTTGGAATACTAACAAGAAAGAGGAGAACACAACTCTACATAGCGAGAAAAGAATCTTAAGACCATACTAGATCCCAATTCTTAACAAACAACTGAAAGAATGTGCTTTGTCCAAGGGTGACTATCTTGCTGCCAAAAAAAAAGTGTATATTTCCTGTCCCCTCTTTTTGGAATATTTGATTTTTTTTTATCTTTTTTCAAATTTTTAATGGGCTTGAAAAAAGAATAAAATAATGCTACGTTACAAAGGAGGAACGAGTATCATGAGCAAGCAAACTAGTTCCAGGTGCATGTAACATGTTGGTGTGAATTTGATCAAACCAAGGTCCTTCTTAGGTTACCAAAAAGGTATCGTGTAGTCTAGAGCGCTAGCATTTTCATCTCCTTCGAAGAGAAGAAGTCTCACCCAAATTGCCGCTGAGATAAATAGATAGGGAAAGGTAGGAAGAAGACTAAAGAGGATCCATAGAGCATTCGAAACTCGTTCATGTTTTTGGGCAAGAGTCGTTAAAAGATCTAAATCATCTTAATGAAAGAATTGAACCTACTTACAATGAATGTGAGCAACAATTAAACATAGAACCATCAAATAGAAATCATAAGACATGAAGAAATGTTGTAATGCATAAGTAACCAAACAAGGACACATCATATTTTGAAATCTGATCCTTCTTCATATTACCTTTGAGATCTTTCTCTATTACAGAATAAAAATTGCATAGTAGGGCACATTACAGACTCTTAGCTCTGGAATCATATCTCAGAGCTCCAACTCTCCAACTAGCATTTCTACTTCATTATAGACTCTTTCTTGTCTTCTCTTGACTTACAACAAGTATCAACGACTAATCCCAAAACTTGGGTGAATCTGATTAACATGACTCAACTCAACCCTATCTACCCATGTTGATTGAGCTATCAACAAATGAGAGCATCTCCCATGAACGAACCAACCCAAACCAACTCTACGCATCCTAAATCATTTTTTACACTTATATTCATCCCCGTATGTATAGTTGGGTTGTGTCATCATTCTCGGCTTGTGCACTTTCTTGTTATGTTGTAACCGTTTGTTGCCTAGCTAGCATTGCACTGAATTCCTCAACTGCTTTCTGTTACTCTTGATCCCAGCCTATGATGAGGTTTTGTGCAACTCGTGCTTAGTCAAAACTTGCACAATTCTTTCCAAAAATGAAGGGCCGAATAGGCTCCGACCACAATCCTTGAATCGTCCTTGAGTCAAGTGCTTGATTATTTCACATCCTCCAAGAGAAACTGTTGTTTTACCTTGTCCGAATTTTCTTCTTCTTTGAGCTCTTTTGTTTGTGTCTTTTCTTCCTTTATCTCCTCAAACGAAGGGCCCAATTCTAGTACCAACTCTAAGGCTCAGTTCTTTACTCCTTGAAAGCTTTCAACATTGTCCTGCCATTTCCGGGCGAGGAGTGATGCTTCTGCAAGGAACTGTTGTGTTGTCTCTTTTCTATACTCCTTTGGCTTGGCCATAACCATCAAGTTCTACTCGAAATTGGTTGTTATGCCGACCTAATGCATTTTCATATAGGTAGTCTGAATTACCGGTCGAAAGTCGCACAACTCTTTCTTGGCTATGGATTGTGCCTCATAGAGTGTATTTAGTTCATTGTCGGCCTGCTGAAAATGGTCGAACTTTTGCTGCTACTCCATAGGGTCCATTGTGACCGTAATTTCTTCGTTCATCACCTGGATCTTTGTTCATACCTCCTTTAAAACTTGATTTTTTCTAGCGATGATGCCCATCCAGTCGTTGACTTCTCTGAAAATTTTGGTGCAGTTTGATGTGTGCTTGTGCAATGCTCCTCTAGCATTGTTGCCTTGCAATATTATCTTCTACATTTGTTCCTGGAGCTGCTGAGGCTGGTGTTCTTCTTCCTTTTGGACGTGTTGTAGCTTCACTTGGAGCCGATCAGTGCGATTGGCAAGTTGCATCCATGCTTCCTGTAACAGATCTATCTGTTGTTCTGGATCGCTTATGTTGCTAGCTTCGGGTAGTTTAGGTGAGACCTTCTAAATCTATGGCCAGGCTTCTGCAAGTTTTTCCTGCACTTTTTCTAGTTTGCGCTAGACGTGGTGTCTGTCATGTGCCTCCCACATTCTATATGTGTGCTCCATGAATTGTTCTTTCCTTGCGATCTCGACAGATCTGTTGGCCTCATGGAGCCTCTGCTCCAACTGGTCTGTGGATGCCTTGATTAGGCCTAATAAGTGTGGCACTGACCACTATACCAGGTCAGCTGATAAAAAAACTACGTCGGTAGGTACTCTCTACTATAGTGGGAGTCCACAGCCTATTGAATAGTTAGAGAGAGTTTCTACCTCTTCCTCCGTTGGTGGGGCTGGTGAGATTCTCAACCTTAGCTCTACTGGAAAAATAGTCAGAGCCTCTATTCTGTCTATGCAGACTTGCATCAATTTTGCACACTGCTTCGAGCTCTGGAGAACCTGCTCCATTTGAGCTCGCATGGTTATCGTATCCTGCTCTATTGTTGATTCTGACTCATTATGCAGATCTGGTATCTCCATATCTTTCGGTGCTTCTGCATCATGCATCATGGTTTCTTGGGTGCCCTCACCCTTGGTCAGTGAGGTGATTTGCTAGTCGTTGTCGGGTTCCTGCTCCTCTCTGTTGTGGGCATCTTCTTCCTGTGTAGAAGACTCAGGTTGATGTTCTTGGGTGTTCGGATTCAGAACATCCAACATCGTACTCTGCTCTGAGGCTTTGGGGTAGGGATCACGAATTTTTTATCTTGGCTTGGGTGGTTCTCTGGTTATTTGTGGGGGTCGTCATTCCTCTGCCTCTGGGTGGTCGAGATAGATCGACTCTGAGGTTATTTTCTTATGTGGACTGGTCATGATGAGGTTTGGTAATTGGAGTGGTGGTGGAGGGTGTTCAATGATAAATGTGGACTGAAGTGTTTTAGGGTCTGGGTCATATTGAATGTCAATAATAGTGGTGGATTTGGTCATGGCACGGGTCCGGGGAGGGGTAGATGCAAGGGGTTATGGGTTTATGGGTTTGTTCAGTGAGACCCCAGTTCTGGGCCTCTTCACTACTGGTTCGGTACCAAGCACAATGACCAATATCTATTTAACCTGCGCACCTGAAAACACAACATCATTTGGTATCTTTCGGGGGGGCGTTCTTTTCCTCCGATCTAGCTGCGGTATCTCTTATTCCTCCTCTGAGTCTGTTTGTGGTGGAGAATCTTCCTTCTTATGCTTGGGGCCTGAACTTAGTCCCTCTCATGTTTGCTGGTCCTTTTTCTTGAGAATCTCTGTAAACAAAATGTAATGAATCCCTTGGCACTGTTGTAGCAAGTAAGAGCTAGGGTTACATCTACAGCTTTTACAAGGAGCCCAACCGGTTCGCAATGCTAAGTTTGAAATTGGCTATGCTCATTTTAGAAACAATACATTCTCGGGTGAGTTATGATAGCCTTATACTTGGATTAACGTGCAAGTTTTAGAAGTAATTGCTAATCATCATGACCGTATGGACACAATCCGGGTGCGAGTTGTTCGATAGGATGGTTTGATCAAGGTAAATCCTATTGGGTGATCTTGGTATTTACTTATTTGAGTGGAATAGGGACGTGGCCGAATTAAGACCTTTTTGTTTGATGACTAGGTGTCCCGGCGCAATATTCAATGGCATCTTGGCATAATGTGGCTTTATGTCTTAAGGGCGTCAGGCGAGGTATCAGAGGGGAAATAGAAGTTGTGACTTGACTGGGTTTGCATGGCCTATAACTCAGATTAGATTGGGATTCATGGTGCCTCTGACCACAAAGGTTGTCTCTTCCATCTTTACTGACTGTCATTTAATGGACTTTTCCGTGCTTCAGGTCCTGTACTACTGAGTCATCCGTTCTGTAGAAACCAACACTTAAACAAAACAAATGAACTATGCATTATGGTGCAACACTACGTACATAGGAATTATTAACTGATTTTACAAAATTTCAAAAAGAAAAGAAAACTCATATCTAACTATTGTACAAGCTCCGTCGAATTGCAGTGACTGTCCTTCTTTCTCAGTTTTGAGATAGGTAGGGCTTCAGGCGATCACCATTCACCCATCCCGGTCGTAGCACACCATCAATTTGGGCAAGTCTGTCTGCTCTTGAAGGTCGGATCTCCACAACTATGAAAGGTCCCCACAAGTGCATACGCAATTTTCCAAGATGATTCTAGTATTGGTTGTTGTAGAGTAACACCTTGTCCCATTGTGTCAATACCTTGGTTTTAATGTGTCTATCGTGCCAATATTTTTGTCTTTCCTTTTCAACCAACTAATGGAAGTTTGCTAGAAATTTTGTTTCCTCGAGTTCTTGTAGCTCTGCAAGTCTTTGTGCCACTGATTCCTTTTATGTCATAAGCGTGACTTGTGCAATATACAGGCTTGGAGTGATGAACTCTGCAAGCACCACTGCCTCTCTTTCGTAAACTAGCTGGAACTGTGTGTATTTGTGGATTTTCTTTGTGGTTTTCCTGTAGGCCGATAGTACCTATGGAACTCTATCATCCCAGTCCTCTCATTTTGTGCAACAGAACTTTGTTAGTCCTCTTTCCAAGATTTTGTTGAAGGCTTCGACTGTTCGGTTGGCCTGTGGGTGGTATGGACTACTCTTGTGATGTTGAATCATAAATTATGATGTAAGTGTTTCTATTGTGTTGTTAATGAAATGAGCTCCCTGATCGTTGGTTAGGCTCCTAGGACATTCAAAGTGGGTAATGATATTTTTTAATATGAACTGAGCAGCAGTATCTGTCGAACAGTCCTGTACCGTTGTTACTTCTGCCCAAAGGGTAAGGTAGTCAGTTGTGGTAATGATGTATCTAGCCTTTGAATGTTTGGCTGTGGGGTTGATTGGTCCAACGAAGTCAACTACCTATTTCTCTAATGGTTGTAGATCTCTAATTGGTTGTAGTGGTAGTTCATATTGGTGTTATGGATTTCCCACTCGTTGACAAACATCGCACGATCTAGCGTATTCTTTTTCATCCTTGAAAATTGTTGCCCACCAAAGTCCTGCCTGTAGAATTTTTTGTGTCATGGCATTTCCTCCTACGTGGCCTCCTACAACTCCACTATGGAATTCCCAAAGTATATATTGCCTTTCATGATCCAAGACACATCATCTAAGAATGTTGTCTATTCCTAGTTTATACAACTGTTTGATGATCAACTGGTAATCTACTGCTCTAACAACCATATGGAATTTCTGGGTTGCAGAATACGTTTCAGGATAGGCTTCTGTACTGAGAAAGACTGCTATGTCCTCTAGATATTCCGGTATGACCTCAATACTGAAAAAATCTACGTCTAGGAGTCGGTTGTCCAATGATCCCCCACTTTCTCCTGACACTAGTCTAGATAGATGATCAGGTCTGAAGTTGAATCGTCCCGGCTTGATGACAACTTCGAAGGAAAATTCCTGAAATAGCAGCAACCATCTACAAATTCTCCCTTCCAGCATAGGTTTGTTAACTAGGTATTTTAATTCAGAATGGTCAGTAAATAATTTGAAATGGGAACCTAGAAGATAATGTCTAAATTTATGTAAAGCATATATCATTTCTAAGCCTTCCCTTTCTGTCGTTGTATAGTTGCGCTCTTCTTGGGAAACCTTATGACTCGCAAAGTAGATGGGGTGATCCATAACTCCATCTCCATGTTGCATTAAGATAGCTCATAAGAAAATTCTTGAAGTATCTACATGGACGTGAAATTCCTTATCCCAGTTTGGGAATATCAGAATCGGTGTTGTAATGAGCTTCTCCTTAAGTGTCTCAAATGCTTTATCACATTCGAGAGTCCATTGGAAAATTTAAGACTTTTTCAGGATGTTTTCTAGAGGTGCAGTAATGTTGGCATATCTTCGAATGAACCTACGATAGTAGCCTGTATGTTCTAGTGTGGAACACAATTGTTTAGCATTCGTAGGTGGCATGATATTCACAATGACCGTAACTTTAGATGGTTCTACCAATACTCCTTCTCGACAGACTATGTGGCCCAAAAGATTTCCATGTGGCACACAGAAGATACATTTTCTGAGATTTAATGACATTTGCAATTCTCTACATCTGTCAAACATTAGCCTTAGTAGTGCTACATGTTCCTTGAGCAGGCTATATATTGTCCAATCATCCATGTAGACTTCTATAAATTTGTGAATGAATTCTCTAAAGGCTTCTATCACAATCCTGGAAAAACCTGTAGGGGCATTCTTTAAGACAAATGACATCACGTTGTATGTAAAGGATCCCCATCTGGTAATGAAAGTGGTCTTTCTCTTGTTCTCTTTGGCGATCCTGACTTGATGGTATCCTGAAAATCTATCTGTAAATGAGTATGCTTCCTTCCCCGCAACCTGTTCGAGTACTTCATCAGTAAAAGGTGTTGGGAAAGGGTCATGCACACAGGCGGCGTTGAGACTCCTGTATTCTACATAGACTCTAATATACTTTGTGTCTTTCTTGCTTTGGATGACTATCGGGATGACCCACTCGGCTTCTTCTACCAGAAAAATGAGACCTACTTCTAACATCTTATCAATCTCCTTCTTAAATTTCTCTTTTATACTAGGGTTAAGACAATATGGTCTATGTCTAACAAGCCTAGATCCTAGTTTTAACTCAATCTTAATTTATCCCATGAATCCCTTGATTCCCTTTAATTCTGAAAACATCTTTGGGAAAAAATCCTCATATTCCTGCAATAAACTCTGTATTTCCTAATTGGTTTGTTCATCCCAGTAATATCCCACCAAGGATATCTTGGGTTGCTCTTTGGTCCCTATGTTGAGTCTCTACAATTTTAGTGGGTGATTATAGGAACTATCGGTCTGGCTAGGTATGGTATTTTGGATTTCTCTACTCCCCTCTATCTCTTTAACGACTAGGTTTCTCATCTCTTCTAATTCGTCTAGGATTTCTGAGTGTTTTCCAATCTGATAACATTCTATAGGTTTTTCAGTTGAGGGTAAGTGGCATTTATTCTGAATTTATTGGGTATGCTTGGGACACACTACAATGTTTGATCTCTTATTTCTATTGGCTGTAAATAGAAGTTCTTGAATCTTTTGCAGAGCTAGTTCAAGTTCAGGGTACTTACTTGTGAATGAGAAGTCTTTGCAGAATTGAACTACCAGTGTTTTCCAATAACTAGTTTGTCTTCTAGTTTCCTCATGTACAAACCAAGTTTTCGGGATTGGGCCTAGAGAATGGGGAAATACCTAAACCCATAAGTGAGAGGGTATCTCCGCAGCCTGCCACTATGTTACACACTGTTCAATGTGTATTCTAGGATCTGATTCTCCATTGAACAGTTACGCAGCGTGGGGATCCATCTGCATCCCTAATCCTAGCTGCTCATTATTCCAAAACCTGTATTTGATAGCTTGATTCAACTCATCCCAAGTTTTGAGTACGACTTTATGAGTGGCCCACCATATGGTAGGGTTGTTCTGGAAATCTATATCTAGTACAGAGATTCTTTGATCTTCTCTCACATTTTCTTCCATGTTCTGTAAAAAATTGTCTAGGTTTGAGGTGTCATCGTATAATGGGTGTTCTCTAGCTTCAGTCGCAATCTAGCTGGTCATTCTGACAGTTGCACATATCCTTGATAATTGTTCATGTGAGCCTTGTTGCCAACTATCAAAAGCCAGTTCTAAATCTTCGTCTGCTAACTGTATACTTCTCCATCTTATTGATCCATCCACAGTAGGATTTATATAATTGTTTATGGTCCCAGCTATTATAGTGTACAACTATTCTAGGTCTTCTCCTTCCATATTATTGTCTATTAGTTCTGTGTACCTGGGTCCTACATATGGATCCAAAGGTTGAACTACCTTGATTCCATCAACTTCAAAATTCATGGTGTCTTTCTTTAGGTCGATCACTGCATAGTTGTCGTAGGCCCAATCGATGCCAAATAGCATAGGTTAGGGGTCCTTGTTTCCCATGATCTCAATGACTTCAAAGTCCACCATTGTTTTACGCTTGCTACATCGATTTCCACATTCTCCAATCTTCCTATAGGAAAGATATAGTATTGGTTTTCCATTCTCAACTGAATTGGGGAATATGTCAATCTTGGTTTTCCCAAGGCTTCCCAGGTCTTCTTGGGAAGAATTTCCACATCTGACCCTAGGTCCAACATGATGTCCTTAATTTTGAAATCATCTAACTAGGCTATCAGTCAGAATTATTTTCCAGTCCTTACCATTCTTCATTGCACTCTCTGATTACTCTTCTCGGGAAGATTAGCCCATATCCTTGCTTCTGAGGTTTCTTCATTCCCTAGGACTAGGTATAGTGCATTTCAAAACTTTTCTGTTAGTTGGTCTTTCCCCAAAATGTCAAAGAACAACTAAAAATAGAGTTCAACTGTGTTTTGAGGTTTCTTAGGTTGTCTTGGTATGACTATAGGGTTTCTAGGTACAAGGGGTGAAGCTAGGACTTGTGCCATCTTAGGGTAAACATTTGACTGGGGGGGGGTTTCTTGTGTTCCATGACTAGGAATATTCTGGAATGCTTCTATGGCATATTTAAAGAACTATTTTTGTTTTAGGGGGTCATACCTATCTCCCTTAGGTGCTTCTTTCCGGATTTGAGGTATAGTATTAGCATCAGCTCCTATCTTCGCTCCTCCTCGAGTAACGATATTAATATTTGTAAAATGCCCCTTAGAAATCCTCTTGATCTCTGAAATGATAAGGTTAGTTACTCTTTATCGTACTCTATCTTCCCACTTTGCGATTAACTATGGACTGTCTTTAGTTGTGTGTCCATTGGTTCTATAGTGAGAGCACCATGTTTGCCTTGGATGAGGACAATATCTAGCCAAGTGACCTTTTTCATCACAGTTATAACATCTAATTGGTCATCTTCCTCCAGTTCTTCATCCTCTGAAGTCTCCTCTGACTCCACCTCCTTGACCTCTTCCTGGTCCCTGCGGGTTTTCATTCACCCTGAATGTTGTTCGGTCTATCCTGTCCACGAGTGCATCCAACGCTCTACATTGATTGGTAGTATGCATGGTGGATGCACAAAACTTGCAATGTACTATGTTTGGTACTGTCGAGTACTTATGCATGATGGGGCATTGTCTTGGTCCATTCCTGTAGATTCAGCAGATCTCACAATATTCTATTGTTGGTGCTACTTGGCCTCCTCAGAAAGCATGATATGGGGTGGGGTTATGGAATGGTGAGTTCATAGACACTTGCACAACTCCTCCTGTAGGTCCTGCTAGGGGTACCATGAGATTCTGAGAATATCCCAATCCCCTCATCCACATACATTCATTCTCCATATGACCTTCTGTATAGAATCCAGTGCACCAAACATGTGGTCATCCTAGTCTAGGTATCGTCAGCTCCTGAATCTTTTCTATAAGTGTCGATATATTCCCTTGTAGTTGCACTAGATTCGCATCTACTAGGGATCGGGTTATTCTTAAGATCCCAGGGTATCCTGCCATGGCTTCAATCTTCATTGATTGTTCCAAGTCATCTGTCAACGTGGATATCCATTGTTGCGTTAGTAAAATCTGAGTTAGAGGCAGCATCCCTTGAACGTACCATTCCCTTTGATGTTCTTCATCGATTGTATGTGCCAGCCTCCTTATGGAATCTTTAAACTTTTGGTTGTACTCCAAGGCTAACTCGCCTTCCTCTGCTGGATCTCATGAAACTCAGACAGGGTGTTTTTTTCTGACTGAGGCAGTTTGAACTCTGCTATGAACCTCGTCCGTACTTGGCCAAGTGTGAACGCTTGACCTTGCATCCCTGGCACTCCTGGTTCAATGATATTCATGTACCACTTGAGAGTGTGACCTCTCAAGGTAGTTTGGAACTCAACCAGCTTATTCACATCCAGAGTCCCTCTAGATCTCCATATGGATTCGCACAAGAACCAGTGTTGCTCGACGTCTTTGTCTCCCTTACCCCAAAATTCTAGGTATCAGACAATCGAATCTCCCGCCTGACTAACCATTGTTGGTCCTGTTGTTTGTATCAATACGAACTCTAACGGTCCTGCTTGTGATCTATCGAGGAATCCTAATGTTATCCTGGTACCTGCACTTCCTAGTTGTGACTGACTAACTAATTGTACTGGAACATAACTAGCATGAGAGGGTAGTATCAGACTTACTTCTTGTATAGAGGGAACTTGGGGTATGGGTGATTCAGGGTTGGTGACGCTGGCTTCAGGGTAGTTTTCTTTGATCTAGGGGGTCTCATTAGCTTCTACTGGGATGATCCCTTCGACCGGATTCCCGATTTCTCCTGTTATTGAGGCTGAATCTTCTTTGTCTCCTCCAAGATTCATGCCAACTTCCTCCTCTCTTTCTTCCATGCTTTCTCCTTCTTGTCCTGCTTCCTTGGGACTTCTTTCTCTCCTTGCTTCTCTCTCTTTTAATCTTTCACTAGCCAGTCATTCCTTTCTTCTCATCCTCTGCAGTTCTTCCATCTGTCTTTCCTCTACTTCTCTCGATCCTCCTTCTTTCCTCAACTTTCCAGGTTGTCTTGTGGCTTTATTAATCTTATCGCGCCACCACTTCTCAACTATGGTGGCTCTCTTCAAGGCTTGCTCATCTCTTGAATACCTTTATTGTTGTTTCCACCCCATTTTTCAAAGAACCCTTCCACTTCCTCATTCCATGACCCTCACCCCATCTCTCCCTACCCCAAGCGAGGGTGTTTATACTTCCATCTCGGTTGGGGACATAATAAACATCCCCTCCTCCATCAAGAAAGTCTTAATCCATAGGGGGATTTCTCTCAACAGTCTTCCCCTTGCGCCTTTCTTGAAAATTTCCTTTGCTCCCGAGAAAGACTAGTGGTTCTCAGCTGCAAATTCGATTATGTATCCTTTTAGCGTGGTCCTAACACAGAAATCCACAACTCGTGTGACTAGGAAATCCAACCTCTGGAGTGCTGCTAAATTTTTGGTATCCCACACACATATCTTCTATTGGACAACTGAGAGGGGGGGGGTGAATCAGTTGTTACCATGCTTAAACAATTATGCTTCTTTTAAACTCTTTGCAGAAACAATGAATGATGGTCACACTAATGCAGGGAAATAAACAATGGCACATTCAGCATCAGTCACACATATATGAGAAACACAGAGACAAATATTTCTCGAGGAAACCCATATAGGGTAAAAACCTCTTTTTCTTTATATGATAAGTAATAGTTACATTCTTTACATTATCATACATATGAGCACCAACTCATAATGAGGCTACAAACCCTGTTTTGCAAGCTGCTACTTGCTGAGAGCACCAACTCTCTGTTTTCTCTAGCACCCACTAGAAGGAAGCACCAACTCCCTAGTTTCTCTAACACCAACTAGAAGGAAGCACCAACTCCCTGGTTTCTCTAGCACCAACTAGAAGGAATCACCAACTCCTTGGTTTCTCTAGCACCAACTAGAAGGAAGCACCAACTCCCTGAGTGTTTCCAGCACCAACTGGATGGAAGCACCAACTTCCAATCATACAGGCACCAACTTGTATAAGAGAGAACAAGAGTTATCCCTTGCACCACCCTGCCACCCTGGTTTCTCTAGCTGCAACCAGATGGAAGCTACAACTACCTATGTTCAAGCACCCACTTGAACCTATGAGGACAACAATCCTCCCTAGCACCTCCCTTCCACCCTAGAATATAAATCTTTGCTTCTGAAACTTATTACAGTGATATGATGTTCAACTATGGCTTACCAGACTCATCACTATTCTACTGCATTTCGTTGCTCTGTCTTCCTCATTGTCTTTCTGCATACATGACTTGGGCTATCTGTTCTTCTGCTTTTTATGCTCTGTGCACCATGTCCATTCACTGCACAGTTCCTCTTCTGTGCTATTTAGCTTCTGCACTCTCCTCCTTCTTCACACATGAATCACCTTCACCAACAACAACCACAACAAACTCCAACAGCAACTCCAACTCTATCTCTTCTCTATACCGTGTATTTATAGCTTCTGTGCACCTTGTGCATGCAATGTTCACAATGCCTCTACATGCTGACTCCGCGCCGTTATCCTCCACCTCTCGAGTGCTCTATCTGATCATCATCGTGACTCTTTATCTTCTCTGGTGGTTCACCCCGCGTTTCCATCATCGTTGTATGTTATAATGAGATTCCTCAGCCTCTGTGGTAGTTTGAGACTCTTCGTCTTCTCTGTGATAGTCGAACTCACCTTATCTGTTTCAGTTACAAGCCTCAATGCTCATCAGCTGTCAATCACCTCCACGAACATCTTCATTCCTCTCAGAGACTCTTCACCTCCTCTGTCAGTCATCCCGAAGTGTCTTCGCATCCTTTGGTAGAAACCATCAATGGTTTCTAGCAGTTTCACTGTGTCGTGCAACAGTAGCCCTCAGATCTCCTTCAGGTTAATCTACGCCGTTGGATGAGCTTTATTAATCTTTCCTTTAAATCGAGTTTCGACATTTCGACATTCCTGTTTCATTGTGTTCTTGCCTCTCCAAGTCGTGATCCCCGAAAACGAGCTTGGTTGCTCTATCTCTTTCCTCCATCTCTCACTGATGTGTCCAAGGGATGTGACCACAACCTTATGCATAAGGCGCTTTTGCGATTTCGCATTTTGTGATTTCGTGACTCCTAATGTTGAGAGTCTCTGACTTCTCCATGTTGCGATCCCCGAAACTTCGATACAGAACTTTTCTGCACTAGCTCCTTCCCCAATATGACTATGGTCATAACCAAGCGCCTATGCAAAAAGCACTTTCACGATTTCTCGTTTCGTGATTTTTGACACTATGCTCCGTTGACCCCAAGTCAGCGAAATTTTGATCACTTGCCACATGTCCTGTGATTCTATGGTCCAGATCTAATCTTGATTCAACGGCTATGATTGAATCACGATTTTGTGATTTCGGCATTCTTGATGCATTGGGTTATTTGCCTCTCTATGTCGCGATTCGCGAAACTTCGATATGGAGTTTGATCAACGGTCCATATCTGATCTCTATTCAACGGTTGCGATTAAATCGCGATTTCGCATATCACGATATCGGGATTCCTGATGTCAATAATATTTGACACATCCAACTCTCGATCCTCGATGCCTCTCCATTGACTAGAATCAACGGTCCAAATCAAATATTGATCTGACGGCTCAGATTACATCGTGATTTCACATATCGTGAAATCGGGATTCCTGTGGTGAATGTTCTTTGACAACTTCAACACTCGATCCTCGAAACTCCGACATGGACTGGAATCAACGGCTTAGATTTGATCTTGACTCAATGACTGCGATTGAAGTTGCAATTTTTCATATCGCGAAATTGGGATTCCTGTTGCATTGTTTATTTGACATCTCCAACATGCGATCCTCGAAAATCCGACATGGTGTAAGTCTGCTAACGTCACATGTGTTAAATAACTGCCACGTGTCACCCTGATTCGTGACTTACATGTGCTTGGCATGTTGAATCATTCTGACACTTGTCATTACCTGGTTGTGCCATGTGTTCCTAGCTGACGTGGTCTACTGACGTGAGTTGGGTCAACGGTCTAGATCACATCTTGATATGACGGTTCAGATTCAGTCGGGATTTCACACATCGCGATTTCAGGATTCTTGATGTCAATATTCTTTGACATCTCCAAATCTCGATCCCCAAAACTCTGACAGGGATTTGGATCAACGGTCCACATAACCCCTTGAGATGGACGGTCCTCCTGCTTTCAGGATTTGTGAGCCCTCTACTCCTTGCACTTTTAAAGATCGTGCAGGTTTTCCTCGATCCAATGATGGTCGGACCCTGTGCTCAGATCTAACACCTGAGATCTATCCTCCAGATCTGCGTACTCCTTTTGACTTCATTCAGATCTGACAACCATCGGGCTGTCGGGAATTTTGGATGGGATCCAATGATCAGAAATGCTTTGAACGATCAGAAATGTTGCTTGGGCCTTCGATCATTTTATCACTGTTGCGTTTCCTTCGATCATTTGATCTCCCTGGACTTATCTTCTATTTTCCTGTTGATCATTGTTGTTGTACTCAAGCCATCATTACTACTATACTTTCCATCAATGACAAGCTTACGCTGCCTGTAAAACATACCAAACATCCTCTGCACTATCTCTTCTGATCTTATCGAGGTTGCTCTGTAGCTTCTTCTCAAAATACTTCTGGTGCCCGTCTGTTACATTCTTCCTGTATTCATGCCATCTTCATTGTTGTACTTTCCATCAATGACAACCTGTTAAACATTTCCAACATCTTCTTGGCCTGTCCTTGGAATTCTTGAGCTTCTTGGAGCCTCTTTATCCAGTGAAAAAATTCTTCTGGGAATTTAACCCAGAAAATTTCATACTGGTCGCTTGATCTTTCTGAGTAAAAGATTGCTTCACGAGTTTTTTCCGACGATTTTATTCTTAGTTCAACTTCTTTCCATATGAAGGAATCACATTTCCTCTCCCACCATTGATCAATACCATATATATGGATCGATGACATCATCCTCCCTACAGGTTCCCTTTTAACACAGGTCCCGGCAACAGAACCATTTTGTTGGAGCGAATTTGATCAGACTAGGGTCCTTCTCAGGTTACCAACAAAAGGTACCATATATTCTAGAGCGTTGACATTTTCATCTCCTCTGAAGAGAAGAAGTCTCACCCGAAGCACTGCTGAGAAAGATAGATAGGGAAGGGTAGGAAGAAGACTAAAGAGGATCCATAGAGCATTCATAACTCACTCATGTTCTTGCACAAGAGTCATTAGAATATTTGAACCATCTAAATGCAATAATTTAACCTACTTACGTTGCGAGCAACAATTAAACATAGAACCATCAAATAGAACTCATAAGCCATGAAGAAATGATGTAATGCATAAGTAACCAAACAAGGACACATCATATTTTGAAATCTAATCCTTCTTCATATTACCTTTGAGATGTTTCTCTATTACAAACTCAAACTTACATAGTAGGGCACATTAAAAACTCTTAGCTATAGACTCATATCTTAGAGCTCCAACTCTCCAACTGGAAGTTCTACTTCATTACAGACTCTTGCTTGTCTTCTCTCGACTTATAACAAGTATCAATGACTAATCCCAAAACTTGGGTGACTCTGATTAACATGACTCAACTCAACCCTATCTACTCGCGTTGATTGAGCTATCAAGAAATGAGAGAATCCACCCATGAACGAACCAACCCACCCAACTCTACCCAATCTAACTCATTTTTTACACTTATATTCAACCCCGTATGTATAGCTGGGTTGTGTATTCATTCTCGGCTTCCGTGCTTTCTTGTTCTATTGCAACCGTTTGTTGCCTAGCTGGCATCACATTGACTTCCTCAACTGCTTTATGTTACTCTTTCTCCCAGCCTCTGATGATGTTTTGCGCAATTCATGCTTAGTCAAAACTTGCACAATTCTTTCCAAAAACGAAGGGCCCAACATAACATATTGGCGTTCGGTGCAAGGAGACATGTGCAGGATAAGGACACTCGGGGAAAATTATTCCATGGGTCAAGGTGTCAGATCATAGAGGAAAAAAGTGTTTCAAGGCTTGCGTTTAAGGAACGCTTTAAAGGTTTAGTTGAGAGTAACATGGAGATGGCATTAGGCCAAATACGCAAATATGAGACTAGTAATGCGATTAAGTATGACACATCAAGAATACTTCCATGTGAATTTTTACGAGCCCAAAGAAGGTAAGATCAGTGGTTTTTTCACATTTAGAGATTCTGAAAAAACATTGAAAGAAGAGTCCAAGGAGTTCCTTTTTCGCAATTAGTCTAGTCGGTTAGAAAAAGGGTTAAACTTATACTGAAAAGATGTCTCTTCAAAACCATTTTAACAAGTGTGATTGATACCAGATCACTCGACGATCTTTTCAATTTTAAGGAGTCTTAAAAGTGATTAACTATGAACTCACAACCTTTTTCTATGTTTAGTCTCCTTATCCCGAAAAGATTATAAAATATAACTTAGGAGAACGATCCTGACAAGACAAGTCTCTTGAGGCATACCTTTTTCTTGGATAATCTATTGGCTAGAAAAAGGGTTAAACTCATGCCAAATAAATTTTCTTTCTAGACCAATTAATGAGAGTGAAAGGAACAAGGTCACTCAAAAATATTTTCATATTTAGGGAGATTGAAAAGAGATTAACTACGGACTCTGAGTGGGTTCCTTTTTCGTAAGTAATCTCCAAGGCCCAAAAAAGAGATAAACCAAAACCAAGGAGAATGTTCCTTTTTCAAAACTTTAGTCCCTCATGCCCGAAAAAGGGTTAAACATACACCTGAGAATAGTCTCCTAGAGAAC
The DNA here is from genome assembly GCA_009831015.1 of Picea engelmannii. Lineage (NCBI taxonomy): Eukaryota > Viridiplantae > Streptophyta > Pinopsida > Pinales > Pinaceae > Picea > Picea engelmannii. The sequence continues at coordinate 207,836 of ML784082.1, read as the reverse complement.
CAAAGTTCCTAGGGCATACCTTTATTCATAAAATTAGTCATCCAAACCGAAAAAAGGGGTAAACTACCATCAGATAAATGTTCCTTCAAATTTAAGTTTGGTGAGAGTGAAGGACAACAAGATCACTTGGAAATATTTTCATTTTTAGAGAGTCTGAAAAAGGCTTAAAGAAGACTCTAGGGGGGCTTCTTTTCTCAAGTAATCTAGATAAGATCAAAAAGAATAAATATAGTCTTGTTGGATGTTGCTTTCAAAATTTAAGCAATTTTGAAAGACAACAAACCATGCTCATTGAGAGTCTCTTGGGTATGAGACAGAAAATATAATGATGAAGAAAGATAAGGCTTCAATACAAAGTCATGGTGGGACTAAAAGGACTCTCGTGCCTATGAAGTACTTCAGCATGGGCACCAAATGGAAAACAAGTCTTTAACTAGGATGCCCATGGAAGGAAGGATCTACCACATAAAGTATGACACACTTATCAACAACTAAGGTTAGTTTCACAATTTAGTAGGGTCTATCCTAAGGATAAATGAACCATGAAATGGATAATGAAAAAAAAATACAATTAGGGAAAAATCTAACCTATATGTCAGTTTTGAGGTCAATACCTATCATAATGGATCGATACGATGAACACATGTCAAAGAAAAATGTCTCCAAGATTTTTCATATAAATCCAATAACACTCATCCGGAAGTTAATAAATCCAATATAGATAAAAACTTCAGAAAATAATAGGTTCTACCAAATGAAAAACTTGAAAAAAAAAAACCTAGATTGTACAATATGGTACAAGACACCGCATAGCCTTATGACTCATGCATAGTACTAGTTCAGGTAGAGCCTGCTGCTAAGATGAAATTCTCCAAGACAAGAGTGGGATCATCTGAATATTCCATTGGCATGGCCACTTTGGTAGACTCGACACTCTCCAAGAGAAGAGTGGGAGTAGCCAAAGATTGCATCAACACTGCCACTTCATCAACCACTGGGTGAATACGTTGTGAGACAACATGGTCTGAAGGCACATCACCCCCCCAAAAAGGAGTTGGATCGGTCGAGGATTGCATTGGCATGACCACTTCATCAACCATTAGATTAATAGGTTGCGAGACAAAATGGTATAAAGGCACATCACCCACCAAAAAAGGAGTTGGATCGGCCGAAGATTGCGTTAGAATGACCACTCCATCAACCAATGGCCAAAAATCCTGTGAGGAAACCTTAGAATACTTAGAATCATAGGAGATTACAAAAAGGGACCACAATATTTGTGCCTCTAGAGGTCTAGGGAATAAATGCATAAGGTGATATCCCTTGAAAATATTACAAGGGAACTTAGGCTTACATCCTATCCATGCAAGTTTCTCAATAGAATCAGTGCCCCTGGCATGAATAGCAAAGGTTGATTTCTTGTCTTCAACATGACTAGCAGAGGTTGTTGACATATCACTCATATGACTCGCATTGACGAGACTCGTTCCCCCATCATGAATTGTAGTGGTTGGTTTCACATCTTCAACATGACTAGTAGAGTTTGGTTGTTTTCCCCTAGCATGACTTGCAGAGGTTGGGTGTTGGGCTTCACAACATTTGGAATGGTACCCAACCAAACTGATAGTCCCACATTCAACCCAGGAATGTACAAAGTGGCCATCAAAGGGACATCAAAATTTTCAAAGAAAGGCTAAGAACAAGAATCCCCTTGCGAAGGGGTTCCTTGGTTGGTATCATTAGTAACTTTTTCCATGAAGATCTTATGCACAGGTTCTTCCCTTGTAGGATCGTTCATGTTCGTAAAAGTCTCACACATTGACTCGGGTGAACTAGTGTTGTAAAAATAATGCCTATAAAGAGGCCTTTCCATGTTTCTAAGCCGAAGACAGAAAATTCCTCACGACCGATGGAGTGGGAAGTCTACCACCTTAGGTTAGAGACCCAAAGAAGTCACTGACTAACTCAATATGGAAAACTAAGGAGCACAGAGCACACTAAGAATAGAATCCTAAAAATATACAAACCAAACAAACCACCCTTTTGAATGATTCCAACCCAAGGAGATGAAGTCTTAATAGTCCAAACCATTCACAAAGGAAAACGACTAGCTAGGAGAAACAGTTACCAAAGATTGCATCAACATGACCACTTCATCAACCACTGGGTGAATACGTTGTGAGACAACGTGGTCTGAAGGCACATCACCCCCCCCAAAAAGGAGTTGGATCGGTCGAGGATTGCATTGGCATGACCACTTCATAAACCATTGGATTAATAGGTTGCGAGACAAAATGGTATAAAGGCACATCACCCACCAAAAAAGGAGTTGGATTGGCCGAAGATTGCGTTAGAATGACCACTCCATCAACCAATGGCCAAAAATCCTGTGAGGAAACCTTAGAAGACTTAGAATCATAGGAGATTACAAAAAGGGACCACAATATTTGTGCCTCTAGAGGTCTAGGGAATAAATGCATAAGGTGATATCCCTTGAAAATATTACAAGGGAACTTAGGCTTACATCCTATCCATGCAAGTTTCTCAATAGAATCAGTGCCCCTGACATGAATAGAAAAGGTTGATTTCTTGTCTTCAACATGACTAGCAGAGGTTGTTGACATATCACTCATATGACTCGCATTGACGAGACTCGTTCTCCCATCATGAATTATAGTGGTTGGTTTCACATCTTCAACATGACTAGTAGAGTTTGGCTTTTTCCCCTAGCATGACTTGCAGAGGTTGGGTGTTGGGATTCAGGACATTTGGAATGGTACCCAACCAAACTGATAGTCCCACATTCAACCCAGGAATGTACAAAGTGGTCATCAAAGGGACATCAAAATTTCCAAAGAAAGGATAAGAACAAGAATCCCCTTGCGAAGGGGTTCCTTGGTTGGTATCATTAGTAACTTTTTCCATGAAGATCTTATGCACAGGTTCTGCCCTTGTAGGATTGTTCATGTTCGTAAAAGTCTCACACACTGACTCGGGTGAACTAGTGTTGTAAAAATAATTCCTATAAAGAGGCCTTTCCATGTTTCTAAGCCGAAGACAGAAAATTCCTCATGACCGATGGAGTGGGAAGTCTACCACCTTAGGTTAGAGACCCAAAGAATTCATTGACTAACTCAATATGGAAAACTAAGGAGCACAGAGCACACTAATAATAGAATCCTAAAAATATACAAACCAAACAAACCACCCTTTTGAATGATTCCAACCCAAGGAGATGAAGTCTTAATAGTCCAAACCATTCACAAAGGAAAACAACTAGCTAGGAGAAACAGTTACCCAGACCTCTGGCCGATGGTCCCTTCAGGTGTCACCCAAAGAGTACAGATTATACCTCAGGTACAACGATACACCCCTCACAATCACCTATGTTTCAACCTATATAATGGAAACTATGCCACCAAATTGTAATCAACAACCAGGGGGGTATAGTCGACAGTCGACTGAGTGTATGGGCAGGGTAACTAAGCCAGAAGATCCTCTTGATGCCTGAAATGCAACATGGCCAGAATCACTCTTAGAGTACCTTGGACGGATCCAAGTGTCTCATAGATCTGACACAAGTCAAGCCAGTAACGCTACAATATTCACCCCCAATACACACTCTCCCAAACACTTTGTTGGGAACATGAGTGGATATCTCCATAACTGTCCTCCACGCAGCCTCATGTTTGACTCCTAGTTGAGAGGAGCTTCCCGGATTGAGTAATTAAAAAGTGGATTTTTCACACCCTAGAAAAAACACCTAAGTTAAGTTTTGGTTGGGCTTAGATAATTTACCTCTCCACACCTAGTACAAGGCCTTAACCTAAGATATTGGTGAACCCTATAAAAAGTTTTACTAATACATTTTAGATTAGCGCGTTCATTTTAGGGGATTTTCTTACTCAAGGAATGGAAGTGCAACTTACGTTGTTTGAGACTCTTGAAAAAATGAAACTTATAAGAACAATGGAAAATAAAACATTACACTAATCCTTCAAATGAAAAGAGTTTCAAGGAATCAAAAGCATGAACAATCCTTCAAATTTAAAAATGCAATATTTTCTCCTTTCCATGCAAAATGAAGGATGCAACTTTCGAGTGAAACAAAAGAGAAAATGAAAGGATTTTATTTCTTATTTTTTCTTTTGAAATTCTTTCCAGATGAGAAGAAAACACAACCCTATGCTAATTCCTTTTCTTTTTCAAATAATAATGAAAAGAAATGCAAAGAAAAAAAGAGACCTAACTAGCATAAAAAACTAGGTTTTATTTTTATATTCTTCCAATCAAAGCAGAACTAACAAAAGTTGCTAAAAGAAACTGCAGAATACACAATTCATGCACCCCCCAAGATTCAAGATAAAAATAAGCCAAAAATGTTTGGAAACACAGAGAGATAAGAGGATTTTTTTATTTCATTTCATAAACAATCTGACCCTGCAAACTGTCTAAACCCCAAACAACAAAATCTTATGGAACTTAGGAAGAACTCAGAACCACAATTTTCCTGTAGGAAAAGGAAAATATTTTGAAACAAATCTCCAAAACAACATAGAAGTGTGTTGTGCATGGACATCTTGTGTATGTACACGAGATGTATGTAATCCACACTACGTATGTATGTGTGATGTATAAAGAACATGGCACGTACACCTCTGTAAATTTTCAAAAAAAGAAAAATTTTGGACAAACAACTTGGGAAAGTGATGCAGGAGCATCGCCCACTCATCAAGCGAGCCATCACATTGAGAGGAAACAGCTGGACAGCGCCAACACACATTTTGAGATACTTGAGAGTTGTCGCGCCTCTCTTTAATGAAGTCATTCATAAAGAAGCGCACTTGTATTGAAAAGGGGGGACCTTGAGCCTTTAAGCTCTCGTCCTTAGTAGGTAGGAAGATATTTAATAGATTTAATGCAGGTAGATAGAATAGTTAAGTCTAGATTAGACAGTTCAGTTCTCAAGAGGGAAAATGGATATAGACACCCTCCTTTGTACATTGTATTATGATTCAGAATCAAGCATTCTTTGGAGAGGAGGAGCCAGCAGAGAATTTGTAAAGAACACCCATGTACAGACGTTTTTGAATTAATAGAAGAGAGTCTTTGATTCAATTTCCTGGAAAGTGTTGTTTCTCTATGTGTGTTGATTATGCGCTCATGAATGTTTGTTTTCTGTCATACATTTTCTTTGATATGCTGTGTATGTGATTTCATAGTTGGTTTGAAATCCGTGAGAGTAAGAAATTAGTTTCAATTGTTTCTCTATATTCAAAACCAAGGGATTCCTGCAAGGAGTGTAGTGGAATTTGTCCGCAAGCAGTGCGTGACTGCAGGGTTCAGACAGAGATAACTTTTGTTCTAAGCTCTCAGAAGTGAAGATTTGGCAACGGAGCCGTGCAAGACGTGCGTAGGCTGGACGAAGACTCAGAGTTGCGATTCTAAGCGAAAGGGAATTAGAACTGCTACTGTAGGTGAGCGTGCAGAGTCAAGGAAGCTTCAACACTTAGTGGGTGTGGAGAGTTCGACGCAAGGAGTGCGTGCGACAAGTTCTCATAAGGACTTGTGACATCGAGAACAAGCTTAGGAGGAATAGGCTTACAGTCTACTGGAGGAGAATTGCAGGAGTGTTGTGGAATGCCCTAGAGAAGCCCCACAGGTTGGCGAGTGATTGAACAAGTCTTCATGGAGGAAGCATTTGATTCATCTCGCAAGAAATATCAAAGGAAGGACGGATGGTTGAAATCTCCTGGAGGGATTCCATGAGAACCCGAGGACCGTCAGATCTTGCGAAGGTGCATGGAGATTACAGTGCGAGCATTAGAAGTTCGAAGCTCAGGAGGAAGGAGCGTCGTCGATCTGGGTTCATAGGAACCATCAGATTTGCACGTGCCATCACATATCGGCATATCGCGAGTTGAAGCACCAAGCCGTTGGAACGGGAGTGATGATATCGCGATCCGTGATATCTCGATAAGATCACAACCGTTGATCGTGGGGATGTGTGTCAAGGAATCCCATCAAATCGAGGTTCGGAGGATCGGGGTTCTCGACGAGAGAGAACACTTGCATGTCGGATTCACGATCTGCGATATCCCGAAGGTGACATGGCAGTGTGGGACCCTAGGATCTAGCGGAGTACAGGTGGCATTGTATCGGAGGGTCGACACATTGGGACTCGGAGTTTGGAAATTCAAAGGGTCGACATCGCAAGTAGCGATATCCCGATAGGGAAAACTATGATAATAGAGGAGAAGAAAGTCAACGATTTGACCCATATCGGGATTCGGGGACTCATGAGGCATAAGGCATGCGAGCATAGAATTCGCGATATCGCGAATTCTGATTTTCTGACTGTTAAGGGAAAACATTGGAGAGTGTTGTGGGTGAAGAATTCCCGACGGGGAATTAGAGGAGCATTGACGCTCTTCGGGCCCAAGATTTTAGAAGTTCCTAGTGAGAGCGATCGTTCTCTGGGGAGTGGGGAAGGTTGCGTCAGTGTGGTATCAGAGCGAGATTTCTTTGCTTTCTATAGCAGAGAATAGGATACATCATGCCGCCCAGAAGAGAAAGACAATCACCAGATCCCAAAGACAGGGAGGTGAGAAGAAGAGGTAGGCCGACAGGAAATCTAGAAATGGAGCGGCAGATGAGAGATCTCCGAGCAAGGCTTGAGAAGATGGAGACTGCACAAAGACATGGAGTTGGCGCAGGGGATCTTAGAGATTCCGAGGTTGAAGAAGAAGCTGGACACGCAGAAGAGGTCACAACAGAAGATGCATCAACAGAGAGGTTGATCAAAGCCATCGTAAGGATGGGTGCGAAGGCGAAAATGGACATTCCAGTCTATGAAGGGAATCTGGATGCAGAGGAGCTGCTAGATTGGATTAGAGCTATTGACACGTACTTAGACTATGAAGATGTGGAAGATGATAAGAAAGTCAAGCATGCGGTTACATGCTTGAAAGGACATGCAGCATTGTGGTGGGACGAGCTACAGGCTGACAGACACTGCAAAGGCAAGCAGAAGATCAAGCACTGGGATCGAATGATCGCAAAGATGAAGGCAAAATTCATCCCAAGGGACTATCAAATTACTCTGTTCAGGAGAATGCAGAACTTGAGATAGAAACTGATGACAGTCAAGGAGTACACTGAAGAATTCTATAGACTGAACATCAGAGTAGGTCATCGGGAGAGCGATGATGAGAAGGTTGCAAGATATATGAATGGTCTGAGATACGACATTCAGGATGAGCTAAGCATGCTAACCATCCGAATGGTGGAAGATGCTTACCAATTGGCTCTGAAAGCCGAAGAGAAGATGAGCCGTAAGAAAGGTCACCGAGGGCGAGGCAGAAGTCAGCCCAGAGGCAAGGCAGTTGCCCAGGAGAAATATCAGAAGCCCAAGGAGGAGTGGAAGAAACCTCAGGGTAAAGTTGAGAGAGGCGGAACCTCGCAGAAACAGCCATATGTTGATCAGAGAGGACATCAAAATGATCAGCAAGGTGGCTATGCTGATGAACATACTCTTCCTCGTACTAGAGGTCGAGGTAGAGGAAGAGGAGGAGTTATCACATGTTTTACATGTGGGAAAAATGGGCACAAGTCATTTGAGTGTCCAGAGAAAAAGAAGGACGTTGGAGAAGCTCACATCACTGAAGCTCAAAGGCGTGATGCTGAGAACGAAGATGCAGAAAGCGGAAGGTCGCTTGGAATGCATAAAATCCTTTTGACACCCGAGAAGGAGGTAGAAAATCCAGTGCAGAGGAGAAGACTGTTCAGAACAGCTTGCACAGCCAAGGACAGAAAATGCAAGGTCATAGTGGACAACGGAAGCACCGACAATATCATTTCATCCGAGATGGTGGAGAAATTAGGGCTGGAGACAACTAAGCACCCGAGTCCATATAAAGTCTCATGGCTACAGAAAGGACACCGGGTAAGTGTCACTAAACAGTGTTTAGTTGAATTCAAAATTGGGGGATACCATGATAAGATCTTATATGATGTTATTCCCATGGATGTATGTCATTTGTTATTGGGTAGACCATGGAAATATGACAGAAATGTGGTTCATGATGGTAGAATGAACACGTATACATTGGATAAAAATGGGAGAATCCATAAATTGCTTCCGATAAAAGATAAAGAAGTGAAACCGGAAGTAAGCAGCACAATACTTCTCATGAGTGGGAAGGAACTTCTCACAGAGATGGAGAAGAAGGAAGATACACAATTCTTTGTGGTTAGGAAACCGAGAATTGTCCTGACTAGCACAAGAGTGGATGACTTACCAGTTGAGATTCAGGAACTGCTGGAAGAGTTCACTGATATCATCATGGACGAATTACCTCATTCGTTGCCACCGATGAGAAGTGTGAGTCATCACATAGACCTCATACCAGGAGAAAGTTTACTGAATAAGGTTGCGTACAGATTGATGCCACAGGAGAATGAGGAATTCAAGAAGCAGGTCCAGGAATTATTGGATAAAGGACTGGTCAGGGAGAGTCTAAGTCTATGTGTTGTTCCGACAATGCTAATTCCAAAGAAGGATGGAGGCTGGAGGATGTGTACAGACTCTAGGGCGATAAATAAGATAACCATCAGGTACAAATTTCCACTGCCGAGAATGGATGATCTGATGGATTGCCTGAGTGGGGGAAATTATTTTTCAAAAATTGATCTGAAGAGCGGATATCATCAGATTCGCATGAGCGAAGGTGATGAATGGAAAACAACATTCAAGACAAATGAAGGTTTGTACGAATGGCTAGTCATGCCGTTTGGCTTGAAAAACATGCCAAGCACATTCATGAGGCTGATGAATGAAGTCCCGAGGGAATTCATCGGGAAGTTTGTAGTCGTATATCTGGATGATATATTGATCTACAGTAAGACCAAGGATGAACATTTAAAACATTTGGCCATTGTGATGAGGAAGCTACAGCAAGAGAAGCTGTTGATTAACATGAAGAAGTCCTCGTTTATGCAGACAGAGCTCATTTATTTGGGTTTTGTTATCTCAACGAATGAGTTAAAGATGGATCCAAAAAAGGTGGAAGTAATCAAGAATTGGCCATCACCGAGAAATGTTTTCGAGGTGAGGAGTTTCATGGTTTGGCTAGTTTCTACAGAAAATTCATTAGGAATTTTAGTGGAATTAGCGTAGTGATGATGGACACCATGAAGAAGCGACACAAGTATTTTTATTGGACAGAAGAGGCAGAGAGGAGCTTCAATCTGTTGAAGCGGAAGATCACAGAGCAACCAGTTCTGGTGTTGCCTGATTTTCAAAAGACATTTCAGGTGAAATGCGATGCCAGCGGATATGCTATAGGAGCGGTCTTGAGTCAGGAGGACAGGCCAGTTGCATATTTCAGCGAGAAGCTGGATGACGCAAAGCTGAAATACTCCACGTATGATAAAGAGTTTTATGCCATCATACAGGCATTAAAGAAGTGGAGGCATTACTTGATCCCGAAAGAATTTGTATTGTACAACGATAATCATGCACTGCAGTTTGTGAGTCAACAGGAGAAGTTGAACCAGAAGCATGAAAAATGGGTAGAGTACATGCAGAATTTCACGTTCGTGATCAAACACATTTCAGGAACTGCTAACAAAGTGGCTGATGCTTTGAGCAGGAAATGTTTGTTGCTGCAGGAGTTCTGAGTCAAAACTTTGGGTTTTGAGAATCTTAAAGACATGTATGCAGGAGATGCAGATTTCAGAGAAGTATATGAAGCAGCTGAGAATCCCGTTCTCAGGGATCGGAGCCCATGGATAGACTACATGATCCAGGAAGGATTGTTGTTTAGAGGCAATCAACTGTGTATCCCAAATTGCTCCATGAGGGAGAATTTGCTGAAGGAAAAACACAGCGGAGGCTTAGCCGGACACTTTGGTCACGATAAGACATTCGCAAAGCTGAGCGAATCATATTTTTTGTTGGGCATGCGAGAATATGTCAAGAGGTTTGTTGACAGGTGTCGATTTTGTCAGCATTCGAAGGGTCGGAATAAGAACACAAGTTTTTATCATCCATTGCCCATATCGGAGAGGCCATGGGAGGCGATAAGTATGGATTTTGTATTGGGACTGCTGAGAACACAAAGGGGCATTGATTCCATCTTTGTGGTGGTGGACAGATTTTCAAAAATGGCACATTTCATTCCATGCCAGAAGACCAACGATGCGACGCACATCGCAAATTTGTTTTTCAAAGAGATCGTTTGACTTCATGGATTGCCGAAAAGTATTGTTTCGGACAGAGACACTAGATTCATAGGCCATTTTTGGAGGACGCTATGGAAGAAGATGGGAACAAATTTGGCATTTAGTTCAACATATCATCCGCAGACGGATGGACAGACCGAGGTGGTAAACAAAAGTCTTGGAGACTTGCTGAGAAGCTTGGTGACAGAGAACCATAGCAGTTGGGACAACATATTTCCGCAGGAAGAGTTTGCGTATAATGATTCACTGAATCGAAGTACAGGTAAGAGCCCATTTTATATTGTGTATGGGACACAACCGAGAGGAGTCTCTGAATTGTGATATTCAGAGCAGACTGCGACTAGCAGTGCTAATGCAGAAGAATCCGCTGAGGCGATGCAGGAACTTCACAGTCAGGTGAAGCAAAGATTGATTGATTCAAATCAAGAGTATAAGCGCAGAGCAGATCAGCATCGGAGGCAACTTCAGTTTGAAGTTGGGGATCTTGTTCTGGCACATTTGAGGAAGGAAATGTTCCCAAGGGGAACATACAATAAACTCAAGATGAAAAAAATCGGACCATGCAGAGTCCTAAAGAAATTTGGGGAGAATGCATACGAGATTGAGTTACCAGATGGCATTGGGATATCTCCGATATTTAATGTTTTGGATTTATACCCATACAAAGATGGAGAAGTAGAGACTGGAACTGAGGAACCAGTGATCCAGTGGCAGAAGAAATTACCATTCATAGAGAAACCGCAGATGGAGTACATACTAGACAAGCGAGTGGGAAAGAAGACCAGGCGAAAACAATATTTTGAGTACCTGGTGAAGTGGAAGAACCGTCCAGTGGAAGATGCAAGCTGGGAAAATGAAGCGGACATACAGAAGCATGGACAGACCATGCAGGAACTCATGGACAGGAGCCCATGAAAATTTTTAAGCCGAGGAGTATGATGCAGGAGCATCTCCCACTCATCAAGCGAGCCAACACATTGAGAGGAAACAGCTGGACAGTGCCAGCACACATTTTGAGATACTTGAGAGTTGTCGCGCCGCTCTTTAATGAAGTCATTCATAAAGAAGCGCACTTGTATTGAAAAGGGGGGACCTTGAGGCTTTAAGCTCTCGTCCTTAGTAGGTAGGAAGACATTTAATAGATTTAATGCAGGTAGATAGAATAGTTAATTCTAGATTAGACAGTTCAGTTCTCAAGAGGGAAAATGGATATAGACACCCTCCTTTGTACATTGTATTATGATTCAAAATCAAGCATTCTTTGGAGAGGAGGAGCCAGCAGAGAATTTGTAAAGAACACCCATGTACAGACGTTTTTGAATTAATAGAAGAGAGTCTTTGATTCAATTTCCTGGTTGGTGTTGTTTCTCTATGTGTGTTGATTATGCGCTCATGAATGTTTGTTTTTTGTCATACATTTTCTTTGATATGCTGTGTATGTGATTTCATAGTTGGTTTGAAATCCGTGACAGTAAGAAATTAGTTTCAATTGTTTCTCTATATTCAGAACCAAGGGATTCCTGCAAGGAGTGCAGTGGAATTTTTCCGCAAGGAGTTCATGACTGCAGGGTTAAGATAGAGATAACTTTTGTTCTAAGCTCTCAGAAGTGAAGATTTGGCATCGAAGCCGTGCAAGACATGCGCAGGTTGGATGAAGACTCAGAGTTGCGATTCTGAGCGAAAGGGAATTAGAACTGCTGCTGTAGGTGAGCATGCAGAGTCAAGGAAGCTTCAACACTTAGTGGGTGTGGAGAGTTCGACACAAGGAGTGCGTGCAACAAGTTCTCATAAGGACTTGTGACATCGAGAACAAGCTCAGGAGGAATAGGCTTATAGTCTACTGGAGGAGAATTGCAGGAGTGTTGTGGAATTCCCTAGAGAAGCCCCACAGGTTGGCGAGTGATTGAACAAGTCTTCACGGAGGAAGCGTTTGATTCATCTCGCAAGAAATATCAAAGGAAGGACAGATAGTTGAAATCTCCTGGAGGGATTCCACGAGAACCCTAGGACCATCATATCTTGCGAAGGTGCACGGAGATTACAGTGCGAGCATTAGAAGTTCGAAGCTCAGGAGGAAGGAGCATCATCGATTTGGGTTCATAGGAGCCATCAGATTTGCACGTGCCATCGCGTATTGGCATATCGCGAGTTGAAGTACCAAGCCATTGGAACGGGAGTGACGATATCGCGATCCGCGATATCCCGATAAGATCACAACCGTTGATCGTGGGGATGCGTGTCAAGGAATCCCATCAAATCGGGGTTCGGAGGATCGGGGTTCTCGACGAGAGAGAACACTTGCATGTCGGATTCACGATCCACAATATCCCGAAGCTGATGTGGCAGTGTGGGACCCTAGGATCTAGCGGAGTATAGGTGGCATTGTATCGGAGGGTCGGCACATCAGGACTCGAAGTTTGGAAATTCAAAGGGTCGACATCGCGAGTAGAGATATCCCGATAGGGAAAACTCTGATAATAGAGGAGAAGAAAGTCAACGATTTGACCCATATTGGGATTCGGGGACTCGTGAGGCATAAGGCACGCGAGCATAGAATTCGCGATATCGCAAATTCCGATTTTACGACTGTTAAGGGAAAACATTGGAGAGTGTTGTGGGTGAAGAATTCTCGATGGGGAATTAGAGGATCATTGACGCTCTTCGGGCCAAAGATTTTAGAAGGTCCTGGTGAGAGCGATCATTCTCCGGGGAGTGGGGAAGGTTGCGTCAGAAAGGGAAGATGATAGGAACCTGGAAGGTGACCAGAGACCCAACCTAACACATAAAACTCAAAAAAATCATAAAGAATCTGAAAATCAAATATAAACAAGATCTTCCACTAAGACCCTAGAGAGGTTCCCTAGTGGAGTCACCAATTTTGCTAGTGGGGAAAATCCCCCTATTACTATACTAGGTCAGAATATAGGCAGAGCACAAACTTACCTTAAAATAAAATCCTATTTCTAAACTACCCCAAACAATATGAACTTAAAATAAAAGAGAAGGAAAAGAGAGTTTACCTTGGGTCCTTTCGACTGGTGTATAACTCCTTCTCCTTTGTAGTTTCTTGGGTTGTTGGTGTCCTCCCAAAGCTGACCTACAAATAATTTAGACAGGAAATCTAAAATATATTCTATCTCTACTTATCAATGTTAGGGTTCATATATAAATGTAAATGCATTAATAAATTAAGAAAAAACCAAAATATTTTGGACGAAAACAAAACTCTTTTATTCAGATGTGAAGATTACAAAAAGTTACAACCTTCTTATTAGCAGACGCTCCACAAACCTGGTCTAGTATCCTCTTACTGCTTCTCTAAGTGCATCATTCCTGTGATACCTCTCACAGTTAACTGATCTCCTTAGTAAATAGGGAAGGGATTGTATGGGGAGAGGGATGGAGGGGGAATGTTGAGGCCAAATATTAGAAGGGGCCACAAAGATTGGGCTAAAAGGGGGAAGGGATTTTGGCAGAGTTTCTTTGTTCTAATGCTTCAAGCTGGAATGAGACCCCAAGACCTCTTTTTATATGAAAAAAATATGGTTATTCGGTTTGGGGATGAGATACAATGGGTAAAATGGTTAGGAAACCTCCAATATCCTGTTATCTCCACCGAATTCCTTGCAACTTTTTATTTTTTGCAACTTTTGGAGGTAAACGTGGGTTGTTTAACATGCAGCATGTGTATGTGCATGGGTTGTCTAGTGTGCATCTAGCATGTGTACATGAGAAGTAGTGCATCAAGGCACTCACATGCTCCAAAAAATGGTTTTTTAAAGAGATATCCTCAGCAATAATTTGGTAAATTGTGTAAGTAGAAAGGCCAATGCCATGTATGCATTGGTAGGGAACTTTTTGGGCTATAAAACCATTGAAGGTGTTGTGTAGCTCAGTATTGGAGGTATTTCATGTTCTATAAAAATATTAGTATGGAATACAATTAAAAATATTTAATTGCAAATGGTGTATTAATTATAACATTTCCTGTTCCAACTCCAGTGCATGTAGAGCATGAGGATAGACAAAAATAAAAATATATGGCCGCATCTGAAACTACTCCAGATGCCTCTTCTACTCAAGCAAGTAAAGAACACTCAAATGATCATTTTATTAATGAAATAATTGTAATAATAATAACGAAAAATATCAATTTAAAATTTATTTATTATTGCAGTTGATGATTTGTGCCCCCCTTGCATTATCCTCGATGTTGTGAGTACATGACTAGGTCGCCAATAAGACATGTAGAGGCCAGGATAACTGAAGAGGGATAAGGAACCAAATGAATCCATTCTGAATTCAATTCAAAAATAAAGAAACTGAAAAAGAAATGATTGTACTAGTTATATAATTAGAAACATCATATACCATATTGTGAAAACATATTTTTGATGATAAAATTTATTGAGATGAAGTATTTTGTGTATATGCCTTATATGTTCTATATGCATGTAACTTATTGATTTCATTTACCTTTAATTCTTCTGTTTTTACTTGTTATGCATGATTGGGTATGGGGAATTGAGAGTGACATGGGGGGGGGGGGGGGGGGTGGGTGCAGGGACCAAACAAGCTTTCACCTTCACGTGGTTGGTCCTATTTAGTAGAGAATAAACTATTCTTGAAACCAATGGGATCTCCTTCATGAGGTATTTCCATTTAGTATTTCTAGAGCATCACACTTCTTTAAGTATTATTCAGTCCTATAATGTTTAATTATCTTTGTAAAATAAAATCCCATTGTTGTTTATTTATTATTCATTCATTTAACCTCTTATTTTATTTTACAAATGTAGGTCTGAAGGGATGTCACCTCCATGATCCACAATGCATTTCAGACAAGTTTTTTACGGCCTTTGTTTTTCTAGTTTTTCCTTAGTTATTTTTTACGTGTCTGAGAGCCTACTAAAAATAACCAAAGAAAGACTAGAAATCATGGGAAGAACATGAATATTCACAAATATTGGACAACTTAATGGCGAATATTGGACATGGAACTACCTGAATAGGATTTGTTGGGAAATTGGCTCCATTTTAGGTTCTATGATGGAGGACCAGGTATATTATGTTTTTCGCAACTTTCATTTATGGTCATTTATAGTTTTTTATTGGGTTTTCTATCCCTATTCATATTTATTGTTTGGATGATTATTATTGCTACAACTACATGATCATGTCACTAGCTTAAATGAATTTTCTTTCTTTGTGATTTTTATGTCTATTTCACTATCGAAACAATTTCCACCCATAAAGATTCATGCAAGAACATGGATTTCTTTTTTTTAATCAATCATTATAGTTGTAAGAAGAAAATATGACATAGTTAAACAAAATTTTATATATTTATTTTGTGTTAACAAAAATATATTAACCATTTATACAAGTTCATATCTTTTTTATATTCTATTGTTTGTATTTTCTTTTTGTAATGGCCGAAAAATTGGTTTTTAGTGACAGTAATGTTGAAAACACGCACTGGCATTGAGAGGGGGGGGTGAATCAGTGTCTATAACTTTTAGCTACTTTTCACACTTCCATAGATTAACTAAATTAAATGAATAAGATATGTTGTCATATTCATAGGTATTCTTGTTGGCATCTTCACAGATTGAGTGTGTTTGTCATTGATGGAAAGATCAGAGTATGCGTCGATGGCACAAGAACAACAACGATGTTGGTAGAGTGATGTTGACAGGGTTACAGGCAGAGTGTGCATGGAAAACACAATAGTGAAGACATAGAAGAGAAAGCTTGGAAGAGATAGCGCTTTGCGCTTTACAAAAGAGAAGACGAGGTTCAAATCATCAGGACTCACAAAAGGATCAAACATCGAGGCCTTTGGCACTTAGAAATTCTTCCAAGTTGAGAGGAATGAATCTCAGGAGGAGAAGTGACGTGGGTCATCGATCATGGATCGAGGAGCATTGTGGGCTATTAGATCATATTCTAGTGACCAGAGGAAGCACATATGAGGAGATCAGATCTTATCCGTTGATATGAGTGTGTAGACCAACAACTATTGGATCCAAAGGAAAGTGCATGAGACAAGTTCTGAATTCATCAGAACCGTCCATGATCCAAAGGACATGTGGCGGAATATCATCATTTCGTTGAATGAAAGATCAAAGAAAGGAGGTGCTCTAACCCCTTGAACTCACGATATGCAAATTTGAGAAATGACTTGAGCCGTAGGATATAGAGGACACATGGAGAAAGATCATCATTTCACTGACTAAAAGGTCAAAGGAAGGAGGTGCTCTAACCCCTCGAACTCACAATATGAGAATTCATGAAATGATTTGAGTCAGTTGATACAGAGGACATGTGGTGAAATATCATCATTTCACTGACTGAAAGGTTGAAGGAAGGAGGTTCTCTAACCCCTCAAACTTGCGATATGCGAAGTCATGAAATGACTTGAGTTGTAGGATCCAGAGGACATGTGGCAAAATATCATCATTTCATTGAATGAAAGGTCAAAGGAAGGAGGTGATCTAACCCCTCAAACTCGTGATATGCGAAGTCACGAAATGACCTGAGACGTTCGATCCATATGACATGTGGCAGCAATCGAGAAGCTCGCAGATATCGTGAAATGTGAAATCTTGATGAGATATGGATTTTTGAACCACAGAGGGTTGTTGGTCGTTGATCTGTAGCAGGCTTCAAAGAATCGATACTTGGAATAAGGGAGGTGCTCTAACCTTCGATGTCGCGAAATGTGAAATCTCGAAATGAAGAAAGTGATCACAGCCATTGCTCGAGGAAGAATTCTGGACCATTGATCTGGCACGATGAAGTTGATTTGAGTCGTTGATTGCAAGGGAATCGAGTACCATCGAACTAGTCTCGAGAAATTCGTTGATTCAGGGATCGAGAATTTGGAGATAATAGGTGAGCAAATTCACAAAGTTCGCAATGTCTCGAAGTGCAAAATAGTGAAGCGCCTATTGGTGTAGGCCTGTGGTCACATCCAGTGGTCACATCAGTGAAAGAGAAGGGAAGTAGCTAGTGGTGCTAGGCTCCATTTAAGAGTTTCACGAATCGGGAAAACCAAGGTGACTTACAGTTGATCACCCGAAATGAAAAATCATGAAATGACTTGGTTAGGCACTTGGTCACCGTCGGTGGTCACTTGAAAGGAAGGGGCTTAGCCAGAAGAGCTAGCGCCCATTGTGTAGTTTTTCGCAGATAGGGAAAAAGGAGCCAAGAGCATGAGTGTGCAAAGGATCTCTGGGGATTGCCAAAAACCACTCATTGTTTCTACACAGAGAATTCAAAGAGGCTTCAGGGTGATCGACTGAGAAGATGAAGAGTCTTGACTGCCAGAGAGGCTAAGGAATATCAACATAATGGGAACTGATGATGATATCACAAGAAACAGAATTGCCAGAGAAGCTGAAGAGTCTTGAGGTATCTATCAGTGGTATTAAGACTCATCATAGACACGATTGACAGATGGAAAAGCGTCGAAGACTGTAGCTTCTAGAGAAGCCAAAGAGTCTCGGCATAACGACCATGAATGAAGAATAAACTCAGTGTAATCACTATAGGGGATGAAGAGTTAGTTGTATGATCTAGCAGAGGACTTGGGATTATAAATATATGCATAACATAGAAGAGGATGTTGTTGCTGTGGAGAGTGATTCATGATGGTAAAAGCGGACCGTGTGCAACAACTAAAGGAGAGAGAAGAGGCGTAGAGAATAGAATAGAAATGTATATCTGAGAAAGAAAGAGAAGGTTGAGGTGTGCATGCCAGAGACAGATAAGAAGAATAGAAATATCGAACAAGAATGTGAGAAGGAAGTCACTAATGCAAGTAGAGCATATCAGTGCAACAGTACATTGATGAGACTAGTAAGCTATAGATAAACATTGTATCACTGTAATAAGTTTCAGTAACAGATTTTTTATATTTCAGGGTGGTAGGGAGGTGCATGGGAGGATTGGTGTCCTCAGAGTTTCAAGTGGGTGCTTGAAGAACAAAGAGTTGTAGATTCCATCTGGTTACAACCAGAAAAAACTAGGGTGGAAGGGTGGTGCAAGGGAGAACTACCCTTCTCTGTTATATAGGTTGTTTCCTGTGTGACTAGAAGTTGGTGCTTCCATCCAGTTGGTGTTGGAACACTCAGGGAGTTGGTGCTTCCTTCTAGTGGGTGCTAGAGAAACTAGAGAGTTGGTGCTCTTAGCGAGTTGCATATTGCAAGACAGATGTGGTAGTCTCACAATGAGTTGGTACTCATAAGAATGATAATGTAAAGAAAATAAAGATTACTTATCATATCAAGAAGAAGAGTTTTTTCCCTTTATGGGTTTCCTCGGGAAATATCTGTCTCTGTGTATTTCATGTGTGTGATTGATGTTTAATATTCTAGTGCTTACTTCCCTGTATCATTGTGATCATGATTGAGTGTTATGTGAAGAGTTTAAAATGGGTATAATTTTTTAATCACAGTAACAACTGATTCACCCCCCTTCTCAGTTGTCCAACAATTGGTATCAGAGTGGGTTCCTTTTATATAAAGGTAGATCAATAAGATTAAACATGTCAAGCCATGAAGGAACTTCAAACGATAAGGCCCCCCTGTTCAATGGAACAAACTTTTCCTTCTGGAAAGCTAGGATGAGAACTTACATAATGGCTTTAGGTGTAGATGTTTGGGATGTGGTAGAGACTGGTTATGTAAAGCCAGTTGTACTAGCTAATAAGGATGACAAGATAAAGTTCAGCCTCAACACTAAGGCTATGAATGTTATTCTGAGTGGGCTTGCAGAAGACAAATTTGTAAAAGTTATGCAGTTAGAAACTGCCAAAGAAATGTGGGATAAACTCATTAGAAGTTATGAAGGTAATGAGAAGGTAAAGGATGCCAAGATTCAAAACTACAGAGTACAATTTGAACAGCTAAATATGAAAGAGGATGAAACTGTTGGGAAGTACTTTATGAGAGTTTAAGAACTAGTAAATGCAATGAAAACACTTGGTGAAAAAATTGAGGAACCCTCTTTAGTTCAGAAAATTTTGAGATCTCTACCAGATAGATTCAACCTGAAGGTCTCTACTATAGAAGAACTTAATGATCTAAAATATTTTTATTTTGATCAACTTCTAGGAACCTTGATTGCATATGAAATGAGGATAGGTAAATATAAACCCACCTCTAGAGAAGCATCATTTAAACTAAATAAGGATGAGAATTTAGAGCCTGATGAAATTGAAGAAAAAATTGTGAGAAGACTAAAGAAAGGATCATGCAAGTATCAAGACAAGTTTCCCTTCAAGTGTTTTAACTTTGGAAATATAGGTCACTTTACATCTAACTGTCCACACAAGAAGTAGGATCAGAATTATGAAGGTGAAAAGAAGTACAAATCCAAAATATTTGATAAAAAGAAAATTTTATGCATAAACAATGATGACTCTTCAGAAGACACAAACAATGACTCTTCCTGTGAAGATAAGGTAAATGAATTCATGCTTACGGACAAAGAGGATTATGATAATAAAATAATAGGATGTGATGCTAATGATGAACAAGTTGTGGTTGATATGGAAGGCAAACTAATCAGTTCCTTAGAAGAAATTCACAAACTCAGACTCGAGAAAAGAAAACAAAAACAGTTGTTGATGCAGTTTGAAAAGAATGATGAAGACTTTGCCCTGCTAAAGGTGGAGTTAGAAGAGGCAAAGAAAATAGCGGACATTCTAAAACAACAATTATCAGAGAAGAAGGAAATATGTGAAGCCTTGAAGGAAGAGGTACTAAAGACCAAAAAAGAGATGGAGAATTTCAAAGCATTGTATCTCCAAAATCTTTCGAGCGTTAAATCTTTAGAAGGATTAACCACCATTCTAAATCAGCAAAGGAATCCAAATTTGAAAAATAGTTTGGGTTATGAAGAAGGATCAAGTTGTAGTCAACCAAGAAACAAAGATTCCATAAATTTTGTCAAATCTACATTCAATGACAACAACAAATATGGAGAAACAGAGGAATATAATCAACCGCCAAGGAAGAGTGAAAGAAAAAGTACCAGAACTGAAACTGTAGAACAAAGAAATCGACCTACCCAAAGAAGACAACCATTTTCCAGGTACAAAGGATTTTTCTATGGATGTTTTTTTTTTTTTTCTAACTTTGGTCACAAATATGTAAACTGTTCTTTAAGATTTAGATATGAGCAATCAAAACACTCAAGGAAAAGATATCTACCACAACAAAGAATGAGACAGCCAAGTAACAAACAATCACAGATTGTGAATCAGGTGATGGATGGAAAAAGGGCACAGGTTAAGCATAACAATCGTTATGATCCTTTATTCAATGAACCATAATGTTACACCTGCCATAATTTTGGACATAAATCTGCAGACTATTGGTTAAGGGAATACAAGCCAGATTTGAATCCTTCTGCTGAAAATGTCAAGGTTTGGAAGAAGAAAGAAAATGCCAAGTGTGGACTAGTGTTCTCATCTCAAAGACAAAATAACCCATGGTATATTGACAGTGGATGATCCAAACATATGACGGGAGACAAAGGTAAGCTTTTATCTCTAAGTGAAATAAAATCAGGAAATGTAACCTTTGGAAATGATGCTCCAGGTAAAATCAAGGGTAAAGGGATGGTAAGTTTAAGTAATGGAAAAGGAAAATCTTAGGATGTTCTCCTTGTATATGGGATGAAACATAATTTTCTCAGTGTAAGTCAAATGTGTGATAGAGGATGTGAAGTGGTGTTCACTTCCAAGGATTGCAATATAAAGTCTGTAAACTCAGGACAAGTTGTGGCTAAAGGCATAAGGACAGATAAAAATTTATATGTGATGAAAGAAGATAGAGAAGAGTGTCATCTAAGAAAACATGATGAAATTTGGTTATCGCATAGGAGACTTGGACATATAAACTTTGACCACTTAATTAATCTCAAAAATCTTGAGGCAGGAAAATATCTTCCAATAATATCAAAGCCACAAGATTCTGTGTGTAAACCTTGTTAGGTAGAAAACATAACCAGGACATAGTTTAAATCCAAGATCTCTACTTCAACATAAAAACCACTCCAATTAGTTCATATGGATTTAAGTGGACTGTCAAGACAGGAAGGCACATGGAAGGAAAACTATTTTATGTTGATCATTGATGATTATTCTAGACTTACTTAGGTTGCTTTTCTCAAAGAAAAAGATGAAGCATTTGAGAAATTGAAAATATTTAAGGCTTTAACTTAGAATCAAACATGCAAGAGGTTAAAGGTAATAAGATCAGATAGAGGAGGAGAAATTATGTCAAGTGATTTCAAGGAATTATGTGATAAACATGGGATCAAGAGAGAATACACAATCCCAGGAACTCCACAACAAAATGGAGTAGTTGAGAGGCAAAACAGAAGTGTGCAGCAAATGGCGAGGTCAATTATGAATGAGAAGAACATTGGTCAAACCTATTGGGTAGAAGCAATACACACAACATTCCATGTTCTTAAGAAATCCCACTTGAGACCACACAGTGACAAAACACCTTATGAAATGTGGTATGGAAGACCTTCTTCAATCAAACACTTCAAAGTCTTTGGGAGTAAGTGCTACATAAAAAATAATAATGAGAACCTTGGAAAGTATGATGATAGGGCTGATGAAGTCATATTCTTAGGGTATGCTACAAACAATAAAGGATACATATGCTATAATAAGAGGTTGCATAAATTGGTTGATGGTATTAACATAAAAGTTGATGAAGGAATTCCAGTAAGAGAGGTGAACAATATTGAATCAACAACAAAGGATATAGAATAAGTTGAAGTTGAACAGGTCCAAGAATCAAAACAAGAAGACTCTGAGTCGGATGAAGATGCATATACTCAAGTAAACTCAAATCAACAGACAACATCAAATTCTTCCTCTAGAATTACTCAAAAGAATCATCCTGCAAGTCAAATAATTGGTGAAAAAGACAAAGGTGTACAAACCAGGAGAAGGATAATAAAAAACACTGAGCAATCACATATAGCCTTCATATCCATGGTGGAACCCAAGAACTTCAATGAGGAAAATAAAGACGTAAATTGGTTAAAATCAATGAATGAGGAACTGGACCATATTGAAAAGAATGACACTTGGGAACTTGTTCCTAGGCCAGTAGATAAAAATGTAATAGGATCAAAATGGGTCTACAAAAATAATATGAATGAGCAAGGAAATATTGTAAGAAATAAAGCTAGATTGGTTTGCAAAGGATACACTCAAATAGAAGGACTGGACTTTGATGAAACATTTGTGCCTGTAGAAATATTAGAAGCTATTAGAATGTTTCTTGCCTATGCTTGTCATAAGAAGTTCAAACTCTATCAAATGGATGTCAAGTCATCTTTTCTAAATGGAGATCTAAAAGAAGAAGTCTATATGGAAAAACCAGAGGGTTTCCAACTATCAGATAACCCTAACTTTGTCTGCAAGATGAAGAAAGCCTTATATGGGTTGAAACAAGCTCCTTGTGCCTAGTATAACAGATTGGATACATATATTCAAGACAAATGGTTTAAGAGAGGAACAATTGACATCAATCTATATATATCAAAACAAAGGGTAATGATTTTCACAATGTGTTGGTCTATGTATATGACATCATTTTCAGTAGTAATAATGCTTCACTGGTAAAATGGTTTGCTTCTGCCATGTAGTTTGAATTTGAAATGACTATGATAGGGGAACTGTCATTTTTTCTTGGCCTACAAATTACTCAGAGGTATGAAGGGATATTTCTTTCTCAAGAAAAATATCTAAGGGAAATGTTGAAAAGGTTTCAAATAGAAGATTCTAAACCTATGAGAACACCTATGTTCTCTGGATGTAGGTTAAGAAAGGATGATGAATCACCTGATGTTGATCATAGTTCATATAGTTCTATGATAGGCAACCTATTGTACATAACAACATCTCATCTAGACATAATGCATCTTGTTGGAATCGTAGGAAGGTATCAGGCTGCACCCAAACAGAGTCATTTGTTAGCTGTCAAAGGATATTCAGATACCTGAAAGGAACAATGGACTATGGCCTATGGTATCCTAGGAATCAAAATTTTCAACTATCACTCTATTTAGATGCTAACTAGGCTAACTGTGTGGATGAAAGGAAAAGCACGAGTGGAGGTGCGTTCTTCTTAGTATATTCTCTAGTAGCATGGTTGAGCAAGAAGAAAGGTTCCATTTCCTTATAAAATATAGAAGCTGAATACATTACAACTACCACTTGTTGTACCCAAGTATTGTGGATGATTCAGACACTTGCAGACTTGGGGATAAATTATACTGCATCGATTCAAATCCATTGTGATAATACCAGTGCAATTAGTGTGTCAAAGAATCATGTCTTCCACTCCAAGACCAAGCATATATCCATCAAGTATCACTTCTTGAGGGAACAGGTAACCAACTCTATGTTTTCTTTGCATTATATTCCATCCAAAGATCAGATTGTTGATATCTTCACTAAACCACTTTCACAAGCTCAGTTTGTGTATCTACGCCAGAAGTTGGGCGTGACCTCACTATTAACCTAAGAGGGTCGATACTGTCAGGGGGAGTTTGTGTTGGTTGAATATATGATACCTATGAATAACACTGCAATAGCTCAGGGGGAGCATGTTTTCTTTGACATTGATGTCAAAGGGGGAGAAAAGGTGTTCTGGATGATACAGTTGGGATCTAAGTAGAACAATGTAGTCGTTCATGGTTGCCATCAATGCCAAAGGGGGATATTGTTGGCATCTTCATAGGTATGCTTGTTGGCATATTCACAGATTGAGTGTGCTTGTCATTAATGGAAAGATTAGAGTATGCGTCGATGGCACAAGAACAACACTGATGTTGGCAGAGTGATGTTGACAAGGTTACAAGCAGAGTGTGCATAGAAAAAGAAATAGTGAAGACACAGAAGAGAAATATCAGAAGAGATAGCGCTTTATTCTTTACAGAAGCACAAAGGAGCTCCAAATCATCAAGACTCACAGAAGGATCAAAGGTTGACGCCTTTCACACTTAGAAATTCTTCCAAGTTGGGAGGAATGAATCTCAGGAGGAGAAGCAACGTGGGACGTCGATGATGGATCAAGGAGCGCTATGGGTCATTATATCAGATTCCAGTGACCAAAGGAAGCATAGATGAGGATATCAGATGTCAACCGTTGATCTGAGTGCATAGACCAACAACTGTTAGATCTAAAGGAAAGTGCACAAGACAAGTTTCGAAGTCATCGAAACCGTCCATGATCCAGAGGACACGTGGTGAAAGATCATCATTTCATTGAATTAAAGGTCAAAGAAAGAAGGTTCTCTAACCCCTCAAACTCGCGATATGCAAAGTCATGAAACGACTTGATCCGTAGGATCCATAGGACACATGGAGAAAGATCATCATTTTCCTGACTAAAAGGTCAAAGGAAGGAGGTTGTCTAACCCCTTGAACCCATGATATGCGAAGTCGCGAAATGAATTGAGTCGTTCGATCCAGAGGACACGTGGTGAAAGATCATCATTTCACTGACTGAAAGGTCAAAGGAAGGAGGTTCTCTAACCCCTCGAACTCGTGATATGTGAAGTCACAAAATGACTTGAGCTGCATTATCAAGAGGACACGTAATGAAATATCATCATTTCATTGTCTAAAAGGTCAAAGGAAGGAGGTGCTATAACCCCTCAAACTAGCGATATGAAACGTCGTGAAATGACATGAGTTGTTCGATCTAGAGGACACGTGGCAGAAATCAAGCAGCTCGTAGATATCGCAAAACGTGAAATCCTGATGAGATTTGGACCATTGAACCACAGAGGGTTGTGGGTCATTGATCTGGAGCAGGCTTCAAATAATCAGGACTCAGAAGAAGGGAGGTTCTCTAAGCTTCAACATCGCGAAATGCAAAATCCCAAAATGAAGAAAGTGATCACAACCATTGCTCGAGGAAGCATTTTGGATCATTGATCTGGCATGACGAAGTTGATCCGAGTCATTGATTGCAAGGGAATTGAGTACCATTGATCTGGTCTTGAGAAATTCATCGATTCGGGGATCGACAATTTGGAGATAATAGGTGAGAGAATTCACAAATTTCACTATGTCCCGAAGTGCGAAATCATGAAGTGCCTGTTGGCGTAGGACTATGGTCACAGCTAGTGGTCACATCATCGAAAGAGAAGGGAAGGATATAGCAGTGCTAGGATCCATTTTGGATTTTCATGAATTAGGAAAACCAAGGTGACTCACAGTTAATCACCCGAAATGTGAAATCACAAAATGACTTGGTTAGGTGCTTGGTAACTGCTGGTGGTCATGTGAAAGGAAGGGGATTAACCAGAAGAGCTATCGTCCACTGTGCAATTTTTCACAGATAGGGAAAAAGGCACCAAGAGAATGAGTGCGTGGAGGATCTCTGGGGATTGCCAAAAACCACTGATTGTTTCTAAATAGAGAATTTGAAGAAGCTTCAGGGTGATCGACTAAGAAGACGAAGAGTATTGACTACCAGAGAGGCTAAGGAATATCAACATAACGAGCACTGATGATGATCTCACAAGCAATAGAACTACTAGATAAGTTGAAGAGTCTCGAGGTATCTAAAAGTGGTATGAATTCTCATCATAGAGACAATTGATAGATGGAAAAGTGTCGAAGAATATAGCTACCGGATAAGACAAAGAGTCTCGACATAATGACCATGAATGAAGAACAGACTCAATGTAATCGCCARAGGGGATGAAGAGTTAGTTGTATGATCTGGCAGAGGAATTGGGATTATAAATATATGCATAACAAAGAAGAGGATGTTGCTGCTGTGGAGAGTGATTCATGAGGGTAAAAGCAGACTGTGTGCAGTAGCTGAAKGAGAGAGAAGAGGTGCAGCACATATAATAGAAATGTATATATGATAATGAAAGAGAAGGCTGAGGTGCGCATGCTAGAGACAAAGCAGAAGAATAGAAAGCTCAAAGAAGAATGTGAACAGGAAGTCATTGATGCAGGCAGAGMATATCAGTGCAACAGTAGAATGATGAGACTGGTAAGCTATAGATAAACAATGTATCACTGTAATAAGTTTCAGTAACAAAGTTTTTATATTGCAGTGTGATATGGAGGTGCTTGGGAGGATTGGTTTCTTCTGATTTTCAAGTGGTTTCTTGAAGAACAGGGATTGGGAGGGAGTTTCAAGGGTGGTGCAAGGGAGAACTATCGTTCTCTGTTATATAGGTCGGTGCCTCTATGATTGGAAGTTGGTGCTTCCATCCAGTTGGTGTTGGAACACTCAGGGGGTTGGTGCTTCCTTCTAGTGAGTGCTAGAGAAAGCAGAGAGTTGGTGCTCTCAAGAAGTTGCATATTGCAAGATAGAGGTGGTAGCCTTAGAATGATTTGGTTCTCATAACAATGATAATGTAAAGAAAATAAAGATTACTTATCATATCAAGAAGAAGAGGTTTTTCCTTTTATTGGTTTCCTTGGGAAATATTTGTCTTTGTGTATTTCATGTGTGTGATTGATGTTTAATATTCTAGTGCTTACTTCCCTGTATCATTGTGATCATGATTGAGTGTTCTGTGAAGAGTTTAAAATGGGTATAATTGTTTAAGAATAGTAACAACTAATTCAACCCCCCTCTTAGTTGTCCAACAAGATATATGTAGTTCAATTAATTATTCACGAATATGTATAACACAAACTTTATGAAGTAGATAAAATACCATTCTTTTATTTATTTAATTTGAATGAATAAAAATAAAATCAATCCTTTAATATCTTCAACTTCAACTGAATATGAGATCTAACTCTCTGATATAAGAACCAACTTGTATTTCTCAGATCTAACTAAGAAATGAGGAATCCAACCCTCATAACAAGACCCAACTTGTTGATCTCAGATCCAACTGATATGTGAACAATCCAATCCTCATGACAAGAATCAACTTGTAAACATGTACCAACCCGATAGAATGAACTTTCATTCAATCCATTATATATGTATATGTATATGTATATGTATATGTATATATCTATATGTGTGTGTGTGTGTATATATATATATATATATATATATATATATATATATATATATATATATATATATATATATATATATATATATATATATATATANTGTGTGTGTGTGTGTATATATATATATATATATATATATATATATATATATATATATATATATATATATATATATACAAGACTCACTCTTCCCTTCATATTCCTTCACTTATATACTCCTCCAAAAGGTGCCAATTTGAAACAATGTGTCCTTTTGGAATGAAACATTGCACCCCTTCATTTAATTCATTTAATTAACACAAATGGTTACTTTTATTAATTAATTTTCATACACCAATTTAGACATTGATTTTTGTATGAATATTCTGGCATGATGAAAATTAATTTTAAAATTCTACGACATGGGTGTTTTGCCGAACCTTCCCAATTATTCGAATCGTGAGAAATTTATCCAGAAAGTGTGTGAGGTGGCTAGTATAGGAGGTTATTTGAAGGAAACTTGCCCATATTTTCCTTTCATCATCGAATGGCATATCAACTTCAGTACATATAACCTTTTTTTGAATGTCTAAATTGACTTCCACAAATATCCTTTATTGGTGATTATTTAAACTCAACCTGTAAACATTTTACTTCATGGTTATATTAAAATTGGTTCCCTCTCAGCTGCTAGTCACTAAATATTTTACTTTGGCTCACCCCTTTTTGTATTTTCTTCCTCATTCGATCGACAAACATATTTTTAGTTGACTCAACTAGGAGAAATTTCAATTTTATTCGACCCATCTTGCTTCATCCTCGACCAAATTTGTATTTAATTTTACTTAAACTTTGACTGTTACTTGTTTCTTGGAACGACTTGACTTGGAGGAAAATTGGCTTGATAAATTCGACTTTGGTCGTCTCAACTTGCTTTCGCTGACTTGTATTTCTCAACTTAATTTTCCTTCAACTTTGACCTTCAGTTGGTCGACTTGTCTTCGAATCATATTGAAATCGATCAACTTGTCTTCTCCAACTTCTGTCAATTTGCAGGCTTGCAGTCAATTGACTTGTCTTCGACTCATCTTCCAGTCAATCGAATTCTAGATAGTCGACCTTATTTTTGTTTGAATCAACTCAATTTGTGACTTGATGGTGTCAATGCTTCCTCACCAAACATCCACCATTGACATTCTGTCTCATCTCTGGACTCTTCTTCAATTGATATTTTCTGAATCACTTTTAATGAACCATGTATCATTATGTTATTTATTTGTGATTTGTATGGATCCATATTGGATTATCCATTTACCCTTTTTATATGCACAATTTCTTCACATTTGCTTCTTTTGTGCATGGATGTTAATGACACAATATCAACCTTATAAAATATAGGATGAGCGTATCAAGCTCATACAATATATTAGTCAATATTATCTTTCTACTGATATTCAAGTCACCTTCATAACATTATGTCCAATATTGGAAATGCTTGACATTCAAGTCACCTTCATAACTTTATGTCATATATTGACAATGCTTGACATTCAAGTCACCTTCATAAGATTATGTCCAATATTGACAATGCTTGACATTCAAGTTAGCTTCATAACAATATGTCCAATATTGACAATGATTCTCAAACCAATCAATCAATGATACTTCACCTATTTATCAAGGTTGACATCAATGACAACCAAATTGCTAACAATCTCCCACTTTGTTATTGATAGGAACCTTAATAAAACAATCTTACTTCCCTTGTGAAATGTATTATGTATTTTGATTCCTTTAAGATGACATTGTTTTACTCTTTATCTCTCCCCCTTTGACTACAATGACAAAGAGAATATATATCCTCCCCCCTTGAGATGATGCTCCCCCTGAGGTGATGCTTTCTCTGTCTTTGTCCCATTTATTTTGGTCTTTTTTTTATTGTTTATCTCTCCTATTTTGACATCAATGACAAATGAAAGAAAACTTTTACTGCTTTTCTCCCCCATGTGAATATGCTAGTCGTTATCTCAATCTTGGGATTTTAGTGTTCAAATAGGGTTTTATTGTCTTCTCCTTTTTCATAACGAGCAAGGGTGTGAAGCTTACTGATATTCTTGATCTATTTCTTCTTCTTCTTGATATTATTCAGTTCTTTGATTCCAATATATCTTTACTATTATTTCATATCATTAACAACTTTGTTATGTTCATACTTTGTCTTTATATATTTTGAACTCCTTTTGTTGATTTCTTCTTTAGATATTATTTGTTTTATTCATCACACTATTCTACAAACTGATTTGCTTTTGAGATTTCATCATCATCACCACTATTTTGTGCACCGTAATCTTCTTTATCTTCTTCTTTATAAATTCGTCTTCCTTGAGATTCTTCCTGTTCATATGTAAAGCTTTGAATATCACATACTTTATTAGGATTTTCATCCACCAGTTTATTGTTATTGAATTCTTCATTTTTAGGTGCAAGATCTTCATCATCTTTCTTTATTTTTGCTTCATTTTTTCTTCTCCATATGTTTCCATAAGGCACTCTGTTTGATGAACTTTTCTTTTCTACATTTTTCCTTTGAGATTTATCATCTCTTCTTTTCTTCCAAAGTTCATTAGATTTCCTTCCTGAATTGTATGGATTATTTTTCATGGGTTGTCATCTTGATTTCATGTAGTCTTGGGATTTGTGCCAAAAATTATCATAGTTGTATCATCTCATCGTATGAAAAAACTTTGTTGTGTTCCCAACATAATTTCATCTCCAACATCTCATTAAGTTATTGGACCTTCCTGAATTTTTCTTTTCAGGACTCTTGCATTCCAATTCTTTCTGACCAAAGTTTTTACTATAAAAGCAATAACCATTGAAGGTGTTTCCATACTCAAGTTTGTTGTGTTGGCGACGGAAGTCACCCCTGGATTGCTAACAGGAGCAGAGCCCGACGCCCATCAGTTTTATGTCATGGTTTGTTTATGGATGGGTGATCAAATGGAAGGAAACTCGAAACAGTAGTGTTCCAACTCTGAAAAAAGGCCAAGTATGCATGAGCAAGTGAGGTCTTGCGTAAATTTTAGACAGTAAGTTGTAGTAAAGGGTGAACAGGTGGAAGACTTGTATGGGAAGAGTGCGAAGGTCTGTTATAAATAGTAGGCTCCTAAAAGATTGTAGAAGAAGGCATCTAAACACAAGATCATCTTGCACTTAAACACAGGAAACCAGAGAATACAATAATGCCACGATAAATCATTTATCATAACAGAAATGCAACAATTCGCGCGACTCAGTCAATCGCGAACTCTCTTAGCATGAGACAAAAATAAGATGGAATAAGAAAAACTGTCTATCATAAAACAAGAAATCTCATATATAGATACATAAGATGAAAGCTAGAATAGTTATTAAAACATTACAGTCAGGAGCTCTGCTCAACCATCGATACTTACAAAATACAAAAACTGAGTCTATATACTCAGGAAACTTCACCTCACAGAGGCATGTATAGTCACTCAAATCCGGGTGTCCCTTCAGTCAAACTCATACTGATGTCTTCTTTTAAGCACCATCTTAACTAAGCATGGCTCCTGTAAGGAGATTAGCTGAGCCATTAAGTGCTGGGCTAGCGTGCGCAGACTTTTCTGTCGAGTCGAGGAATTCGGCATGGCTTCTCTGGGAAAATCGATACGCAGGACCTCCTCAGGCAGACGGCTTGCCAGAACCTCCATTCCCTCATTTAATGAATGATTGGAAGTCTCAACCACCCGCACCTACCGTTATTTACTCCAGGCGAGAACAGTAAGGAGATCGGATCCGATGGCACCTGGAGGTTGCGATGATCTTCTCTACGACTCAACTCGGTGCCTCCGGCCTTCTTTATGCAGCTCCTTCCTTTCCTCAAGTGACCATGGGCTGTGACCATATGCTTTTGGTGTTCGCGAATATGCAAGAACTAACCTTCGCTGACTAGAATTACGATGAGCGAAATGTCGAGAGGGAATAATCTGGGACCACGCGTCCTTCTGAGATCTGACGACTTAGAACCTACCCGATACCTTTGTGGCCATGGGTCCAGGACTCTCCCAGAATATCATGCATCAGAACACAACAGAGTTGCTTTTTGCACCTTGGAGTCGCGACGGGCGAAATGTCGAGACAGCTTAACTCGTTGCCAGGTGTCCCCTTTGGATGAACGACTGAAAATGCTTTGTGGATGGCGCAGGCCCCAGCTCCTATGCTTTCGGTGCTTCACATCTCGCGGCTGGGAGGAGGATGATCCTTATGTCTTGAAGTCATGATGGGCGAAGAAGGCGAGGAGCCTAATCGCGCACCACGCGTCCTTCTGGATGGACGACTGAGATCTTCTCGGAAATACTGTGGGCCCGAGCCCTGGATGCCTTCGGCACTTCACGACTCATGGCTGGGAGGAGCTAGTCCTTCTGTTTCAAAGTTGCGAGGGACGAGGAGGCAATGAAACCCGATTGTGCGCCACGTACTCTCTTTGATGTACGGTTGAGATCATTATGGTGATATATAAGCACTATCCATTGCGCTAATCCTGGCGCAACTCTGCCAACCGCGATTACCCATTGATCGTTGATCTGCTCTATACATGGATCCTGGACGTTGTCGACATACTTTTCCTGCTCGCTTGATTGGAAGCCGAGAAAACGAGATTTTCCCATGCTACACTCGGGCGCTTCTCATGAAACTTGCAGACCCGAATGCTCTCGATCCCAAGACAAGAATTATCGCTAACATTAGGCTCCATGGGGGATATAGTCATCCCTGTAATGCTCTAAGAACTCCTTCTGCAACTTCAGTGCCTTGCTATTGGGCTATGGAGTCACCTATTATGCTGGAAAACATGAAAATAAGAAAATATTTACAAACAGAGGAGTCGTTTAAGGCTCAAATAAAACACTTTTTCAGAAAATGCCCATTCACTGGGCTATTGAAAACCTCTTCACCCTCTAGATCTTGCAACCCATATGTGTTGTTGGAGAAAATCTCAGAGATTTTAAAGGGGCCGATCCAGAGGGAGTCGAACTTGTTGTGCTTGCCTTTATCCTGTCTGGGTGCATCCCACTTAAATACCAAGTCCCCGATCTCGAACTCCTTTTTCTTGACCTTTATGTCGAAAGCTTGCTTGATCTTCTGCTAATGACTGTAAGCTGCGTCCCTCACTTGTTCTCTGATATGCTGCGCTTCCACTATCTGATGAATCCTTCTGATCATATGATCTGGCTCTCCCTCGTACTCCTGAAAGAAATTTGCCACCGGTAAGGCGAGTTGAGTAGGAAAAACCGCCTCTGCTCCATAGACTAGTTGAAATGGTGAAGTGCCCAAAGACTTCTTCATTGTGACATGATCGGCCCACAGAGAAAACTTAATTTTCGAATCCCAGGCTCTTTTGTTATCCTATAACAATCTTTTGATGATCTTTATCAGGATTTTGTTTGAGGATTCCGCTAAACCATTTCCCTTGGATAGTAGGGGGTGGAGTGAAATAGCAAGATCTGGAACTGCTCACAGAACTTAATTAAAGGTTTGGATGTGAAAGAAGCATCATTATCAGTGACGATTCTGCTGGGACAACCAAATCGGGCTATGATATCCTCCAGGAAGCTGATAATAACTTTGTGTGATGCGCTTCTGGTGGGGACAACTTCTATCCACTTGGTGAAATAATCAGTTGCAGTCAGGATCCGTCTGTGCTGACCACTCGAGGGAGGATGAATTTCTCCAATGAAGTCCAACCCCCACTGCTGAAAAGGTGCCAAAGCTACTATGGGTTTTAATGGTAGTGATTTGAGTTGTTGTCTTCCTGAGAACTTCTGGCATTTGATGCAAGCTCGGATCTCCCTGCAAACATCGGGGAATAAAGTGGGCCAGTAATACCCAGCTATGAGTATTTTGTGAGCTGTGGTCTTCCAAAAATGGTGGCCTCCGCAAAGGCCTCTATGAAAATCAAACGTAACCTTCTGGGCCTCCTGCGGGTCCAAGCATCTTAGGAATACCCCTAGGGGGTCCTTCCAGTAAAGGATTTGGTCAATGAGGCAATATCTGATCGCCTTGAGCTTTAAATCCCTCGCTTTGCTTTTTCCCATTCCATCGGGGGGCTTCAATTCTTGTAGAAAGTACAAGATATCCTTGTACCAAGAGCATGTTGCTAGGGACAGGGCACCCTGAAAATTCTTGTTGGATGAATTAGCTTGCTCGTTGAAGAAGCTAATCCCCAAGGCTTTGTGATTAGATTCAGCCAGCAACTTGGCCAAACCCTGCCCCTTTATCAACTTGGTGGGCTTAATCTCCAAATCAAATTCTAGGATATTAACAATCCACTTTCCTCTTCTTCCATCTATATCAGGCTATATAAGAATGTCTTTCACAGAGGCCGGAGGAACGTATGCAATGATTTTCGAGTGCAAGACATAGACTCTGAAAGCCTTGAGAGCTTTCACCAATGCATAAGCCTGCTTTTCCATGATCTCGTACCATAGTTCAACATCTCTCAATGCCTTGCTGAAGAAGGCAATAGGTTTCTCCTGCCCCTGATCATTTTTCTCCAACAAGACTGTTGCTACTGTATCACAAGAAGCAAAAGAAAAAATCAGTAAATCTTTAGAATAATCAGGACTTACTAGCACAAGTGCCTCAGTCAACGCCCTTTTGATTTGGTCAAAATATGCCCAGGGCTCATCAGTCCATCTCACTTCGCTTCCCTTTCTGAGCATTGCTATGATGTGTTTTACCAGTTCAGCAAAATTTGAGACGAATCTCCTCAGGAAGTTAATCTTTCCTAGAAATGCTTGGACCTCTTTCTTAGACCTGGGAAGTGAAAGGGTCTGAATTGATTCTACCCTGCTAGGATCAATTCTCACTCCATAAGTTGATACTATATGGCTTAATAGCTTCCCCTCCTTCATATAAAACAAAGATTTCTTGGGGTTCAGGGATAGGCCAAATTTTCGACACTTCAAGAAGACTCTCTTCAGATGACAGCGGTGCTCCTTGTCTGTCCTGGAGAAGACCGTGATATCATCCAGATAGATTACCACAAACTGGTCCCTCTCTCCAATGAATGCTATGTCCATGGCTCGTTGAAATGTTTCTCCTGCATTCATCAACCCAAATGGCATTTTGGCATACATGAATGTGCCCCGAGGAGTGGTGAAGGCTGTCTTTTCTCTGTCCTTAGGCATGACTGATATTTGATTATATCCTGAAAACCCATCAATCATGGATATCCTAGATGCTCCAGTTACCTTCTGCAATATATGTTCCATCTTAGGTAGGGGGTCACCTTCTAGATCGAGATCTTGATCAATGTGCAATGCAGAAAATTCGTCCACGGATTGGAGAAACCTATCGAGTTACGAATCATTCTCGAACACCTTCCAATGCTTGACATTGTCCGGCACCGAGGGCCTATATCTTATATCAACATCATTTTTTACTATAGGCGGCAGAGGAAATTTGAGCAAACTAGCTGAGACGGCTAAAGAATCGACCAAAGTATTTTCTCCCCTCGGAATGAAAGAAATGTTAAAAGCTGAGAAGAAATTATCAATAAAGTCCCATACTTCATTCCGATAATTCCTGAGCCGGGGATTATGGGCATGATAAGCATTCCTTACCTGCTGAATAATCAACTCAGCATCTCCGAATATTGCTATCTCTTTGATTCCCATTTCCTTTGCGGCCCTCATACCCAGAATAAGAGCTTCATACTCTGCCACATTGTTGGTGGTTTTGAATTCCATCTTGTATGACAGGGACACGACTTCTTGGGAAGGTGATATAAAAACCACTCCAGCACCAGTGCCTTTGCTAGAAGAAGCTCTGTCAAAAAACATCTTCCACATAGAGGGGCTTTGAGGGGAAATCAGATGATCAAGGCTGGGATGCTTTCTAATTTGTAAAGAGCTTTCAGGGGCATCAGTAAGCTACAACAAACTAGACCCCAAGTCAGTCTCAAGTGCAAAGATGGGGTGATTGGTGGGGTCTTCTTCATCACTGACAATATAGGCTAGCTGGGCTTCTCTATATAACCTTCTTTGTTCCCCTCCAAAGACTGGAATAGTAGCGTATGTGAGATCCATATGAAGTGTTCCCCCAAGCTTTTTTATCCAAGATCGGTACAAAAACATATCGAATTTGGGGGGGACGTCGGCTACCACAATATCCATGACCACACTTTTCATGGGAAACTGAAACAGGGAAACCGCCAGCTCTTTGATGACTCCTAAACACTGCACTCTTCTTGAATCGAAAGAATATAAATCATGATAAGCTCTTGTCACCTCCTATCCCAATTCTTCCATGACTACCTTGGGCATAAGGTTATGGGAGGCTCCTAAATCCATGAGGCAGTTATGCAGTACTTTATCATGTATGTTCAGGGATGTGTAGAAAGGGGGGGATGAGTCATCTCTGTTTTCTACCATGGGGCCTAAGACGACGACTGGTTTTTCATCTTGAAGGTTTACTGAGTCAGAGTGAGGCTGGGGAGACTCGGATTGTAACATCTTGGAGAGGGACCTTTTGAAGTTCTCATTTTTAACTAGCTCAAAGAGAGGTACAGGAATCCTGATCTTCTGAATCTCATGCTCAAAATTGAAGGAGGGGGGAGGTTTAGGAGCTTCTCTTACCTCAGTGATAGGCTCTCTGGTTGCTGGTGAAGCACTCTAAGTCTTCTTTTCTTTAGTAGCGGCTGCTACAGCTTTAGTAGGTCTTTCTGTTATGAGGGGCTGGTCTGGGCTGTCAAATTCTCCTTCTTTCCTTTTCGACCTGAGATTGTATCTGTTAAAGGTGTGGTCGGCCCTTTCTCCTTTACCTAGCTCATGGATTTGAATGTTCATCAGGGATTTTTCGTATGCAGACTGATTCAAATGGGGAAAAGGAGGAGCTTCCTCAACACTGTGAATTTCAGGGTCGAATTCGTCTATCTTCTCTCCTTCCTCATGAGTAACCAGGTTATTTTGGAGATGGGTTTAAATCCTTTGATCCTCTCTATCCTTTTCCCTTTGGAAGGCCCGTGGTCCATTGTTATTAGGTCTCCTGAAACCTCTATTATCAGTGTTCTAAGGGTTTTTGTACATGGGCTTCCTTTCTAACTCCCACCTTTCCATCTTGGTAGCAAGCGATTTTATTTCTCTAGCAGTCTCATCTGTCTGCTGGGGTAGGGGAGGGGAACTGGATGAGGAGGCTTCAGGCCTGCTCTTGGATGTATTTCTATCACTTGCGCTCCTGAGTCAGTTGAAAACCAATATGTTAGATTCTACCTCCACGGCAGCATCCTGCATGAGGGCCAGCGTAACAGCTCTTCTCTCCCTTAACAGTAAGCAGAAATCAGGATCAAAAGCGCTAGAGTAAGTGATCTTTGCAGAAGCTTCGGAGGGTTTTATCTCAGCAGGGATCCTGTTGTACATTTTATTAAATCTCTTGGAGAAGTCGGATACAGACTCTCCTTCCTTTCTCTTCAATGACCCAAACTCCGTCATGTAATACATGAAATCCTTTTTATCTCCCCATTGTCTCAAAAAGGCATTGTCTAATGCTTCGATCCCATCAATAGATCCAGGAGGCAGGGCCTTGAACCATTTTCTAGCCTCGCCTTGGAGGCTATGGACAAAAATCCTCATCCATACGTCTGCATGCATGATGACATTATCATCTGTGAAACTRTARAAGGCTTCTAGGTGTTCATCTGCAGTTACGTCCCCCTCACCCGTGAACTTGGGTAGTTGCTTGAGGTAACCATCTGTCGGGAGGGCATTGAGGGGATGAGGTAACAAAAGGGGAGCATACCTAGTGGATATAATARCTTCCATTCTAGTCATAGRGGGGTTAGCACCAGCCATAGGAATATTAGGTGACGGAGAACTTGGAGGAGAAGGAGTTCACGAAGGGGCTGYGGGAAATGAGTCTCGAAGTGGAGTGGGAAACAAAAGTGGGTTCAAGGAGAGAGCTAACGAGCTCAAGTTAGCAGGTGCTCCTCCTCGTGCAGGATTGGGGAAAACTTCTGTGGTCCTAGGTCTACGCCAAGGTACAGATTCAGAGGAGAGGGGAGTGACAAGGATTTCCCCCTCCAATCCCAGAACGGGAGGGGAAAACTCAGCAGGAACACTCCCGAAATTCAGGAAACGTGAAACTTTAGAAGATGGTCTGTCAGGAAACTGAGGCAGAGAGAATGGAGCTTCTACAAAAGGAGACTACGGAATACCTAGTTCAGTGGCAGCTTCTCCTTCAGAGGCCTTTCCTTTCCTGTGAACTACCTCCTGATCAACACCGGGTGTAGCTAGAGGCAACTGAGGATTGGACTGTGTGTGCTTGCCTCTGAAAGCCACAATGGACATGGCAAGTTCGCCTAAGCGGAGTCATCACAATGGAGTCGCCAGGTGCACAGCAGCAATATTGATAATTCTGATATCTGATGCACCCTCAGAATCAACTGATTGTTGTCGTTCAAACTCAGGGAAAATTTTCAACTTCGTCCCCGGCAACGGTGCCAGAAATGTTGGTGATGGAAGTCACCCCTGGATTGGTAACAGGAGAAAATCTCGACGCCCATCAATTTTATGTCATGGTTTGTTTATAGATGGGTGATCAAATGGAAGGAAACTCGAAACAGTAGTGTTCCAACTCTAAAACCAGGCCAAGTATGCATGAGCAAGTGAGGTCTTGCGTAAATTTCAGACAGTAAGTTGTAGTAAAGGGTGAACAGCTGGAAGACTTGTATGGGAAGAGTGAGAAGGTATTTTATAAACATCAGGCTCCTAACAGATTGTAGAAGAAGGAATCTAAACACAAGATCGTCTTGCACTTAAACACAGGAAACCATAGAATACAATAATGCCACGATAAATCATTTATCATAACAGAAATGCAACAATTCGCACGACTCAGTCAATCGCGAACTCTCTTAGCATGAGATGAAAATAATATGGAATAAGAAGAATTTTCTGTCATAAAACAAGAAATCTCATATATAGATACATAAGCTGAAAGCTAGAATAGCTGTTAAAACATTACAGTCGGGAGCTCTACTCAACCATCAATACTTACAAAATACAAAAACTGAGTCTATATACTCAGGAAACTTCACCTCACAGAGGCATGTACAGTCACTCAAATCCGGGTGTCCCTTCATTCAAACTCGTACTGATGTCTTCTTTTAAGCACCATCTTAACTAAGCATGGCTCCTGTAAAGAGATTAGCTGAGCCATTAAGTGTTGGGCTAGCGTGCGCAGAATTTTCTGTCGAGTCAAGGAATTCGGCATGGCTTCTCTGGGAAAATCGATACACAGGACCTCCTCGGGCATATGGCTTGCCAGAACCTCCATTTCCTCATTTAATGAATGAGTGGAAGTCTCAACCACCCGCACCTACCGTTATTTACTCCAGGCGAGAACAGTAAGGAGATCAGATCTGATGGAGCCTGGAGGTTGCGATGATCTTCTTTGCGATTGAACTTGGTGCCTCCGGCCTTCTTTATGCATCTCCTTCCTTTCCTCAAGTGACCATGGGCTATGACCATATGCTTTCGGCGTTCGCGAATATGCAAGGACTAGCCTTCGTTGATTGGAATTGCGATGAGCGAAATGCCGAGAGGGCTTAATCTGGGACCACGCATCCTTCTGAGATCTGACAGCTTAGAACCTACCCGATACCTTTGTGGGCCCAGGTCTGGGACTCTCCCGGCATCTCGTGCATTGGAACACAACAGAGTTTCTTTTTGCACCTTGGAGTCGCGATGGTCAAAACACCGAGACAACTTAACTCGTTGCCAGGTATCCCCTTTGGATGAACAGCTGAAAATGCTTTGTGGATGGAACGAGCCCCAGCTCCTACGCTTTCGGTGCTTCGCATCTCGTGGCCGGGAGGAGGTTGATCCTTATGTCTTTAAGTCGCGATGGGCGAAGAAGGAGAGGAGCCTAATCACGCACCACACGTCCTTCTGGATGGACGGCTGAGATCTTCTCGGCAATACTGTGGGCCCGGGCCCTGGATGCCTTCGGCATTTCGTGACTCACGGCTGGGAGGAGCTAGTCCTTTTGTTTCAAAGTTGCAAGGGGTGAGGAGGCGATGAAACCCGATTGTGCACCACGTACTCTATTTTATGGACGGTTGAGATCCTTTTGGTGATATATAAGCACTATCCATTTCCCTAATCCTGGCACAACTCTGCCAACTGCGATTACCCGCCGATCATTGATCTTCTCTATACGTGGATCCTGGCCGTTGTCGACATACTTTTCCCGCTCGCTTGATTGGAAGCCGAGAAAACGAGATTTTCCCATGCTACGCTCGAGTGCTTCTTGTGAAACTTTCAGACCCGAATGCTCTCGATCCCAAGACAAGAATTATCACTGACATGTTGTAACATGGAAATTTTATCTTTCGATATGGTTTTTGTTTTTGAATTTTATAGATTTCTCCTTTAACAAAGTTCATGGTTTGTATTTGGTTTGTGATTGCAATTTTTCTTTTTGAGGAGGATAATCCTTTCTCATGTTTTTGAATGGTGTTCCACTTGCCACCTTCTTCTTTCTTATTGTACCCAAGAATAGTTTTTTCATCAGTTGGTATTTGACTGTTCCAGATCTTATCCAGGATGGTTGAGCTATCCTAGAATTTGACAGTTGATTTTTTCTTTTCATTCTTCTTTTTGAGGTTGATAACTTCCAATTCCAACATGTGACATGTTTCTTCCTTTTTAGTCAACTGGATCTTCAAGTCTTCTTCTATTTCCTTATATTCTTCAAGTTGAGTCCTTAGACTGATGACTATTTCTTCTGTCACATCCAATACTTCTTTGCATTTATCGATTTTGTCATATGTATTCAACTGTTCTAGTTCTTTTGTTAGATCAACAACTTCAGTATTCATTATTTTGATTTCTTCCTTATTTTATAGTTGAAACTGTTTGAGGTTGGTTACTTCTAATTCCAGCGTGTGGCACGATTATTCCTTTTTAGTCAACTGGATCTTCAGGCTTTCTTCACTTTCCTTAGCTTCTTCAAGTTGATTCTTTAGACTGTTGACCATTTCTTTTTTTTATTCCAATTCTTTTGTGCATTTATTGATTTTTTCATATGCCTTCAACTCATTCATTTATTTTGTTAGATAAACAACTTCAATCTTTAATCTATTGATATCTTCTTCTGTGTCTTTTAGATGAACCTTTTTTTCTTTCTCTTCATGGTTGTTAGAATGATCTAAATTTTGAAGTAGAAAAATATCTTTCGTTTGAAGTGTCTCTAACTCTTCTAGAGTGCACATAATTTTGTATTCGAGATTTTCAAGCGCCTCCATAAGAACTTCAATATATATATATAGTTGGAGCCATAATAGCTTAGCAGAGGTGTAGTGTCCCATATTTTCTTTGATTTGGTCTGAAAGTCCGTTTTGGATTGCTTTTAATGTCATTGAATTGTTTCTCTTTTCTTCTTTTGTATTTTTGGATTTGTTCGTTGAGGTAGTTAAGTACCAAGACTTACTTACTATTGAGTCCCAAGCTCTATATCCTGATGACTTCAGATATATTTTCATTATTTCCCTCCATGAAGAGTAGTTTGTTCCATCAAATAAGGGATATTCATTTGTGGAGAGATCCATTTGTTCATCCATTTGTGTTTTTAGTAGGATCTTCCTTCCAGTGATTAGACTATTTTTCCTTGAAGAGACCTTGATCTGATACCAATTGTTGAAAACACACACTAACACTGAGAGGGGGGTTGAATCATTGTCTGGAAATTTTGGCTACTTTTCACACTTCATATATTAACTAAATTAACTGAATAATATATATGTAGTTCAATTAATTATTCATAAACGTGTATAACAAAAAATGCTTGAAGTAGATAAAATATCGTTCTTTTATTTATTTAACTTGAATGAATACAAATAAAATCAATCCTTTAATATCTTCAACTTCAACTGAATATGACATATCCAACTCTATGATACAAGACCCAACTTGTAGTTCTTAGATCCAACTAAGAAATTGTTAGGTAGCTAGAGAGGTAGTGGGGGGCCCAAAGGGCCTATACTAATAATAGTGGAGGCCATTCAATGTAAGGTGGAATAGGTCCACTATAGTATTAAATAAGACCCAATATGGTAGTTAGATATAATAAATGTAAGAGGACTTATTAGAAATTTATGCTTCTAGAAGGTTCTTCCTCTGGAACGTTTTTGGTGGTTGGTAGAACTATATAAAGGGGTTCAAACAATAGAATGAATTATGAAGAGAAGTATTGTATTTGGAGTGGAATATAATTAGGAGGTTTACCCCTCGAAGAGGCAGGTGAATAGGAGAGGATCCCTTCCATAATAGGATCCATTGTATGGTGTTTCCCTACCTCAAGGTTTTTCTTATAATAAAAGTGTGGTTTCTTCTATATTTCTCTTTGGATCTATTGTGTATTCAATATTTGTGGTTTTTATATTTGTAGATCTACTCAGGTACTTAACAAGTGGTATCATATCATTTCATAAGGGGGATGGAATGTCAAGTAGCTAGAGAGGTAGTGGGGGGCCCAGAGGGCACATAGTAATAATAGTGGAGGTCATTCAATATAAGGTGGACTAGGTCCACTATAGTATTAAATAAGGCCCACTATGCTAGTTAGATATAATGAATGTAAGAGGACTTATTAGAAGGTTCTTCCTCTAGAATTGTATTAGGTGGTTCATAGAACTATACAAAGTGATTCAAGCAATGTAATGATATATGAAGAGAAGTATTTAATTTGGAGTGGAAGCACATTAGGAAGTTTCCCCCTCGAAGAGGCAAGTGAACATGAGAGGATCCCTTCCATAATAGGATCCATTGTGTGGTGTTTCCCTACCCTAAGGGTTTGATAATAATAAATGATATTTTACAAATTTTTCATGTATACCTATTGTGGTGCTTTTGTATTCAGTCTTTGGTACTTAACAAGTGGTATCAGAGAACTTTCCTTCGCAAGAAGTGTGGGATTTTTATTTTTTTTTGTAGATTTTTTCGGAGAAGAAAAAGAGGTCTGTGACATTCCATAAAATTTATGTATACTTTTGTGAAAAATTTGAAGAAAAATGTTGTATATATAAGTTCCTTTGGGAAGTCAAGATATCAACATTTTAAAATCTGTAAATTTTCAGGGTTTTATCTGCGGACGACGGCAAGAGTTTTTTATTTATGTAGCATCTGGAGGCCGGATTTGATAAAAAAAACTACATATATGATTTATTGTTTCAAAAATAGTTTATTTCAAAAAACAAAGAACCCAAATCGGAGCTCCAAAAGTGAATATATCGTTGATTTAAAATCAACCATTTTGGGGGGTTTTCGTGATGGCGACGGAACTGCAGAGTTCATAAATTTTCATAGGGTGATCAGATTGCTACTAGATTAGTTCCATTGGATAGAGGATTTTCAAATATTTCTTTTGGTATATTATATGTGGTTATTCCCATGGATATTTACTTTCAACCATTCATGTCCCTACAACACAAACTGGAAGACTCCAATGCACAATTTCAACATAATATGGAAGTTATTGAAGAGATCTGACTTGCAACACATGAGAGATATATTAGGAATCTCATGTACATTCACACCACATCAGAATATACGCAAGAAATATATGCTTGGTATGATTATGAGGAATATTGTGAGCATTGGTATACGGAGAATTCTAATATCTGGGATGATAACTACTTTCATCTTTTATTTGATGACTCTACTCCACCTTATGTAGAGAACATTATGAAGAGCAGTCTAGAGCCTTCTATGAATACTACTTTTCACTATTCTCCAGTATTAGTGTGTTATTTAGATTATTTTTTGGATATGGAGGGATCAACATATTTGGATCCCCATAATCACTATAGCTCTTTGGAGCATCATTTTCAGTTGGTTCTTGAGTTCATATATCTTCCGCGTGGATTTCACATGAATACTTGGAAATGGGACCCTGGTTTACAATGGTGGTTGGACTACTTCAGAATGGTTGGTTTCATTTCTACATGGGACCCTGGTTCTCTATTCTACTTCAGCACTATGGTCCAGACTTATCCATGGGACCCTCGTATATGGTTGTACACCCTCATATAAAGTGTTGAGGACAAAAATCTCATAAGGTGGATGGAATATTAGGTAGCTAGAGAGGTAGTGGCGGGGGGAAAAGGGCCCATAGTGATAATAGTGGAGGCTATTCAATGTAAGGTGGAATAGGTCCACTATAGTATTAAATAAGGCCCACTATGGTAGTTAGATATAATAAATGTAAGAGGACTTCTTAGAAGGTTATGCTTCTAGAAGGTTCTTCCTTTAGAATATTCTTAGGTGGTTGGTAGCACTATATAAATGGGTTCAAGCAATGTAATGATATATGAAGAGAATTATTGTATTTGGATTGGACGCTCATTAGGAGGTTTCCCCCTCAAAGAGAAAAGTGAACAAGAGAGGATCCCTTCCATAATATTATCTAGTGTATGTTGTTGTCCTCCCTCAAGGGTTTTATTATAATAAAAGTGTGGTTTCTTATATATTTCTCTATGGATCTATTGTGTATTCAAAATTTGTGGTGATTATATTTATAGATTTACTTAGGTACTTCACATAAATGAGCAATTAAACCCTCACAAAAGGACCCAGATTGTTGATCTCAGATCCAACTGAGATGTGAGGAATCCAATCCTCATGACAAGACTCATCTTTTAAACATGCACCAACCTAATAGAATGAACTTTCATTCAATATATATATATATATATATATCCACCAAGATTCACTCTTCCCTTCATATTCCTTTACTTATATAGTCCTACAAAAGGTGTCACTTTGAAACATTGTGTCCTTTTGGTATGAAACATTGCACCCCTTCATTTAATTAACACAAATGGTTACTTTTATTAATTCATTTTTTTACACCAATTTAGATAGTGATTTTCGT
The DNA here is from genome assembly GCA_009831015.1 of Picea engelmannii. Classification (NCBI taxonomy): domain Eukaryota; kingdom Viridiplantae; phylum Streptophyta; class Pinopsida; order Pinales; family Pinaceae; genus Picea; species Picea engelmannii. The sequence continues at coordinate 163,612 of ML784082.1, read as the reverse complement.
ATGAATATTCTGGCATGATGAAAACGAATTTTAAAATGATATGAAATGGGTTTTTTGCAGAACATGCCCAATTAGCCAACACATGTGAAATTTTCCCAGAACATGTGTGAGGTGGATGGTACAGGCAGTTCTTTGAAGACAACTTGGACATATTTTCCTTTCGTCGTCGGATGCCAAATCGACTTCAATACATATTACCTTTTCATGAATGTCTAAATCAACCTCCAGATATATCCTTTGTTGGTGATTATTTAAACTCAACTTGTAAAAATTTTACTTCATGGTTCTATTAAAATCAATTCCCTCTAAATTGCTAGTCACTAAATATTTGACCTGGTTTCACCATTTTTTTTATTTTCTTCCTCATTCGATTGACAAACATATTTTTGGTCTCCTCAACTAGGAGAAATTTCGACTTGAGTATTTCAATTCTAGTTGACCATTCATGCTTTATCCTCTACCTGATTTGTATTTAAGTTTTCTTCGACTTCGAACTTTAGGTAAATTCCTTCTTAGAACGACTCGAATTGGAAGAAAACCGACTTGAGAAATTCAACTTTGGTCATCTCGACTTGCTTTGGCTGACTTGTATTTCCTGAATCAATTTTCCTTTGACTTCAACTTTCAATTGGTCGAATTATCTTCAACTCGTCTTGAAATTGATCGACTTGTCTTCTCCAACTTCATTCAATCTACAGGCTTGTAGTCGGTCAACTTGTCTTTGACTCATCTTGTAGTCGATCAAATTATAGATAATCGACCTTATTGTTGGTTTAACCAACTCAACTTGTGACTCGATGGTCTCAATGCTTCCTCATCAAACATCCACAATTGACATTCTATCTCATCTCTAGATTCTTCTTAAATTGATATTTTATGAATCACTTTTAATGAACCATGTATTATTAACTTCTTTATTTGTGATTTGTATGGATCCATATTGAATTATCCATTTACCCTTTTTATCTAGACAATTTCTTCATAGTTTCTTCGTTCGTGCATGGATGTTAATGAAACGATATCAACCTTATACAATATAGTATAAGTGTATCAAGCTCATACAATATATTAGTCAATATTATCTTTCTAATGATATTCAAGTTTCCTTCATAAAATTATGTCCACTATTGACAATGCTTGACATTCAAGTCACCTTCATAACTTTATGTCCATTATTGACAATGCTTGACATTCAAGTCACCTTCATAACATTATCTCCAATATTGATAATGCATGACATTCTGGTCACCTTCATAACAATATGTCCAATATTGACAATGATTCTCAAACTAATGAATCAATGATACTTCACCTATTTATCAAGGTTGAAATCAATGACAACCAAATTTCCAACAAGTAATTCGTGATTTACTCAACCTCTGTGAAGTCACCAAGAGAAAGGACAATAAAGATGTAATTGCAAGTAACATAATGTATTTACAGTCTTATCATGTCAATGATTTTATCAACTTTAGTCTTATCATGTCAATGCTATCCAATCTTGTGAGCAATGGAGGCTATTAACAAGCCGACCTGTGGATAGTTACACCTTTATTACACTTTTAATTATTTTATTGGAATTTCGGGTAAGGTCAACCTAGTGTGAACCTGAATTAACATGGTCCCAAAATATCTGTTGTAGGACTCAATTATGGAAAAACACCTAACACATGAACAAATAGTCCATGCCCACATCATTCAAACATGATTATTTCCATACAAATTTAAGTGGAATCCACTTGTCAATCACTTATTGTTATAGCCCTAAAATGCCCTACCTATGCATACATGGCATTGTCCTTCCTACTTGCATAATTTTTCAAATCATTGGTGAGGAAATCTCTTTAAAAAACCATTTTTTGGAGCATGTATGCACCCTGTTGCACTACTACAAACATACATATTCTTTTTGCATGCTAAAAATTTCATGTACATATTCTAGTTTCACACTAAACAACTCACGTATACCTCCAAAAGTTGTGAAAATTAAAAGGTTGCAAGGAATTCAGTGGAATTAATGGGAGGTTTCCAAACCATTTCACCTGTTGTATCCCATCCCTGAACTAATTAACTATCCTTTTGTCATATAAAAAGAGGTCTTGGGGTCTCATTCCACAATGAAGCATTATAATTGTGAAACTCTACCCAAATCCCCTTTCCCTCCTTGGCCAAGTATTTGCAACCTTTTTTGAGTTCTTTCCTATGCATTCCCTTTCTAGCCCTTTTCTCCCATACAATACCTTCCCTTCCATTGGAGTGATTAGCAGATTGTGAGAGAAGGAATTTGGAAGGTGCACTTGGAGAAAATTTAAGAGGATCCCAGACCAGGTTTGTAGAGCGTCAGCCTACAATGGTTGTAATTTCCAATCTTCAAATATTGAATAAAATAATCTTTTCCCATGTCCCAAATGATATCTTTATGTATTTTGTTTGGTTTATGCATAATGAGTTATATCTAACCCTAGTTCATGAATAGAGGTAGAATATTGGTATCCTTGTTTTCCTAAGAGTTGATGTAGGACCCAGGTCCACTTTGGGAGGAGACCAATGTAATATACTGATGTAGGAGCATCTCTCCATGCAGCCAGCCAGCCACGTCAGTGCGCATGCATTCATATGCTAAAAGGGAGGCGTAGCCTCATTTAAATATTTTGAATTGAATGTAATCTAATGCTTAGGCTGGTGAGCCATGAAAGTCGTGCCTTTGAGAAGGCATTAGGTAGATCGGATTTAATGCCAAGAATGGCTGAGATCTAGATCTGATCCTGGACTAGACAGCCCATTCATTGTAATTGAATGTAATTTAATAGAGTAGGTGAAATCTAGAGGGAAGTGATCGAATGAGCCCTCAGGGTAAAAGAGATTTTCATATATAATTTTGAGTTAGTTGAGTTGAGAATGGTTGTGTGAGAGAGATAGAGAGAGCTCGAGGAACACCTTTGTAAAATATTACAGGCATTTGCCATTTTAATAGAACATAGCAGTTTTTCCTGCAACTCTGTGTTGAATGGATGTCTCAGTGGGGTGTCCTTTTATATGTTGTATTTGTATGTTGTTATTATGCATTTGCAGGAGTTTTTGATTTCAGGTTTGAGAGGACTCTGAGGTTTCATGCCATGAGGGCGTGACAGAGCGCTGTGGGCTCTGAATACCAGTGCATTGATGCATTTCTGAACACTGCGGGGTTTAGACAGAGACGTGCTACGGTACCGAGCTGAAATCAATACTTTGGGAGAAAACCTCAAGGTTGTTGAACACCTTGGAGGTAGGGTTGTGTGGAAGAAGACACAGTTGTAGACAGAACCTTGTTGTAGGTTCTGTGAAGCTTTTCCAAGTGGGCATTGAGCGTAAGCACGAGGTGCAGAAGGGAAGAACTCTGCTGTGAGTTCGGAGAAAGACCAGAATCATTGATGATTCTGAGAGCTCTGTCAGGAGGGCATTGAGCAGGTGCAAAGGGAACATAGAAGGAACCCAGAACTACTGAACGTTCTGAGGAAGAGATACTCTACCGGGAGGGCATTGAGAAAGTGTGAAAGCAGGCACAACAGAGGAAAGAACTCTTTGAGTTCTAGAAGTTAGAGGAAAGGTCCACTGAGGGAACTTTCACTGGGTTACTGAATACCCCAGAAGACTCAAAAAGAGGCTTGAGAAATTAGAGAGATACAGGAAGGCATTTTATTCTCCTTCTGTGGGAGAAGAAAGGAAGACAAAATCCCCCAAGGGGTCTGAGTGTTTATAGAAGCTCAAAAGAGATAGCACGCTGGTTGCATGAGAAGACTCTGCAGGAGCGCACACGTCGAAATCCTTAAGGATTTGAGGAGAAAATCTTAGGAAGAACAACGTTTTTATACGCGTGATGAAACTCACGGTTCGGGAGCCATTGAGGAAAGGAGAGAAGGTTTGAGACCTTGAAGGAAATGAATTCCTTCCAAGTATAGGGAAGAAAGCGCAGAAGCTCTGGAGGGAGCAGTGTCAGCCATCAGATCGACAGCAAAGGAAATCTAGACCGTTGAGGAGTTCACGTCCAGGAGGAGCTCAGGAGAAGCCCCAGAAGGAGGAGACCGATAGCCATCGGATCTCACTCGAATACCAGACAGTCGTTAGATCGGGAGAAGCTGCGCACAGTTTAGCCTCAGGAGGAAGAGCGCATAGGGAAGACAGATCAATATCGTTAGATATGGTGTGGGATCCCGTCATCCATCAGATCTGCGGAAGCTGCATGAGGATTAGCAGTCGGGATATCGACCATCGGGAGTTCAGAGTTCTTGAGGTCGTAGGAATCGAGACTTCGCAAGTTGCGAAATCCCGACTGGATCTGGACCGTCTGTTGGCAGAGGGACAGGTGGCAGAAATCCAGCGCCATTAGCATTTAGGCGCATCGGGAAATCGGCATTCCCATGGACAAAGACGTCGGGAAAATACAGGTTGAAAACCCTGACCTGATCTGAACCGTCCATTGAAGGGAGACACGTGGCAGAGATCAAGCGCCTGTCGGCACATCGCCAATCAGGAAATCGGAGTTCTCGAGGACAAGAGAGCCAGGACAGCAAAAATCTCGAATCCCCGATAATTAATCGGGTATCCACCTGGAAAGGACGCGTGGCAGGAGATTGGTGCCATCGGCGGAAGTCCCGACAGGTAGTCGTTCATCAGAGAATCGGGAATCGGGATATCGAAGATCCCATGAATAGAGGATTCGTGCACTTTGATTTTGCGATCCGTGAAACCCCGATGAGTGGGGGCCAGTTGTCATCACAGCAGAGAAGGAGGACAGAGGCATAGTGGAGGACAAGTGGCACATGGCACACTGTATCGGGAATTGGGGAATCGACATTCCCGTGGACGCGGTGTTTACGTAATTCAGAATCGCGATATGCGAAACCCCGATCAGTGGGGAACAACTATCAGCCCACCGAAGGTTGAGGACAATGTTGTTGTAGGGGACAACTGTCAGCAACGAAGCTATCGAAGATCGGGAAATTGAGGATCCCGTGGACGTGGTGTTCGCGCATCGTAGAATCGCAAAGTCTGAAACCTTGATGGTAAGGGGATAAGGCTGAGGTCACACGGTAGTGGTCACATGGACCGGGGTTGAGGTCATAGCGCGTCGGGGATCAGGATATCGTGGATCCTGTGATCAGAGACTCTGTGCATTTCAAAACCCCAAAGCCCGATAACCTATTTTTCTCGTGGGAAAAAGGCCACGACCAGGTGTAGAAGGTCGCGAAAGGAGGTAAGGAACCTGTGGATATGGGTTTTTCAGATAGGGATTCCCTAGGGAATCTCAGGGAGCCGCTTCGGCTCTGGAGGAGGATTTGATTTCGATCCTGTGTGAGCAGGAGGTCCAGAGAAGAGACCCTGTGGGGTGATAGGTGAGACCTCGTTTGAACCAGAGTGGTATCAGAGCAGATATCTTGTCTGTATATTTGAGGCAGGAAGAGGCAGAGGAGGTAAGCACTCTGATACACACGTCAAGTGGTATTAGAGCTGATATCTTGTCTTTATATTTCAGACAGGAGGAGAAAGAACAACTGAAGCACTCTGATATTCACATCAGGTGATATCAGAGATGATTTCATCTGTAGACTGCAGGTGAAGCAAGAAGGTGAAGGAAGACAGAGTTGCTGAAGACTCTGTATGGATTGTTTGTGTGGAGGCAGTAGTCCATAGAAAGTCTGCAGGACTGCAAGATGAGGCTGGAGACACTCATGATGAGGAGTGATAGCAGCAGGTCTGCCACGAAGGCAGATAGAGGTAGCAGGATGGCTACTGAAGGCCGCAGGAAGAAAAGCAAGGCATACAAGCTTGCAGAGATGGATAGAGAGCTCGTTGATATATGAGCAGAGATAGAGAAGCTTGAACTATAGATGCGGCAGAATGAAGAATTGGTTTCGATATGTGAACCCAAGACTGGAGACAGCCTCGATGACTTTGAATCTGAATTGGGATCATATGATGATCTCAAAGACTGCCAGATGGGCAGAGAAGAAGGAATTCCAGATTTCCATGAGGGCAACGAGCTGAGATCACTGTGGGATCTCACAGACTGTCAGGAGGACAGTGAGGGAATTTCAGGTTGCCAGGAGGGCAATAGTAAGGGGTCAGATGATGATCTCGAAGACTGCCAGGAGGGCTATAGAAGGTTTCCAATTTGCCAAGTGGGCGAGGAAACATAAATGGGATCGACTGAAGATATCATGGACTGTCATGATGATGGTCAAGAAATTTTACATTGCCAGCTGAGCAATGATCAGAGATCGCTGCGGCATCTCAAAATCTGCCAGGAGGGCAGCGAAAGAATATTGAACTGCCAGGTGGGCAGAGATGAAAATTTGGGGCCATCTGAAGGTCTCATAAAGAATTCAATTCAGCAAGGAGTGCTGATGAAGATGGGATCAATTGATCTCATGGTCTGCCAGGGAAGCGGCGGAAGCATCTCATATTTCCAGGAGGGCAGAGATGAGCAGATGAGACCATCTGAGGGTCTCATGAACTCAGAAGCAAGTTGGATTCAGCCAGGGGAGCTGATGGAGCAGATCAGCTCAGGATTTGATTGTGATCAGCGTGTACAGCTGATAGCAGAAGAAGATCAAAGGAGCCAAATGATGATTGGGGGAATTCAAATATTCCTTCCATTTGCCCAGGAGGAGGCAAAAATTAGTGGTGCAGATGGTGCAGCAGCAGAACAGTCAGCGAAGACTGTCAAGGATGAATTGGTGCAGATGGTCAATACTTCCCAAGGGGACGAAGAGAATGAGCGTTCTGAGGAACAACTCAATGATTTCAGCCAGGGAGTTGAAAGGGAAGAAGCTGTAGCACTGAAGCTGACAACGGGAGAAGTGGAAGAAAAGAATGAACATTCGAAAGAATGGCTTGGTATTTTCAACCAAGAAGCTGAAGGGACTGTAACATTAGAGGTTGTAGCGGAAGCAGATGAAGAGGATAACGAGCATTTTGAGGAATGGCTCGGCATTTTCAGCCATGAAGCTGAAAACAATGCAACAGGGGAGGTTGCAGAAGCAGATGAAGAAGACACGGACAACATATGTTTTTCTAATCTATGGGATCAAATGGAAGCCCTGGAAGAAAGGGGGAGAGTGCAGGGAAGGCACATCCAATAGGTAAAGTTGGAAATGGATGAGGAAGGCGTGGGAGGTCATGGTGATCTGCCTGCGTGCCAAAAAATTTTGCAGCTGAGGAGACTGCAAAAATAGAGCCAGCCATGGGAGCAGCTGGACGAGGTGATCAGGGAGATCATGGAGCTGATGTTGAAATCAGCAGACACTTCCAGCAAGGAGCAGCTGGGCAGAAGAGAAGAAGCAACAACAACAACAGTAGTGCAGCAGCAGTAGCAACAACAGATTGGAGCAGATGGAAAGCTCCAAAGACTTGTTTGGGATCCAAGAGGATTCCAACAGATACAAGGGAATCTCATGATTTTTGCAGCTGTGGAGTATGATGCAGGAGCATCTCTCCATGCAGCCATCCAGCCAACCAGCCACGTTAGCGCGCATGCATTCATATGCTAAAAGGGAGGCATAGCCTCATTTAAATATTTTGAATTGAATGTAACCGAATGCTTCGGCTGGTGAGCCATGAAATCTATGCCTTTGAGCAGGCATTAGGTAGATCGTCTTTAATTCCAATAATGACTGAGATCTAGATCCAATCCTGGACTAGACAACCCATTCATTGTAATTGAATGTAATTTAATAGAGTAGGTGAAATCTGGAGGGAAGCACTCGAATGAGCCCTTAGGGTAAAAGAGATTTTCATATCTCATTTTGAGTTAGTCGAGTTGAGAATGTTTGTGTGAGAGAGCCAGAGAGAGCTCGAGGAACACCTTTGTAAAATATTACAGGCATTTGCCATTTTAATAGAACAGAGAAGTTTTTCCTACAATTCTGTGTTGAATGGATGTCTGAGTGGGGTGTCCTTTTATATGTTTTATTTGTATGCTGTTATTATGCATTTGTAGGATTTTTTGATTTCAGGTTTGAGAGGACTCTGAGGTTTCATGCCATGAGGGCGTGACAGAGCGCTGTGGGCTTTGAATACCGGTGCATTGATGCATTTCTGAACACTGCAGGGTTCAGACATAGACGTGCTGCGGCACTGAGCTGAAATCAATACTTTGGGAGAAAACCTCAAGGTTGTTGAACACCTTGGAGGTAGGGCTGTGTGGAAGAAGACACAGTTGTAGACAGAACCTTGCTGTAGGTTCTGTGAAGCTCTTCCAAGTGGGCATTGATCATAAGCACGAGGTGCAGAAGGGAAGAACTCTACTGTGAGTTCGGAGAAAGACCAGAATCACTGAGGATGCTGAGAGCTCTTCCAGAAGGGCATTGAGCAGGTGCAAAGGGCACATAGAAGGAACCCAGAACTGCTGAACATTCTGAGGAAGAGATACTCCGCCAGGAGGGCGTTGAGAAAGTGTGCAAGTAGGCACAACAGAGGAAATAACTCTTTGAGTTATAGAAGTTAGAGGAAAGGTCCACTAAGGGAACTTTCACTGGGTTACTGAATCCCCCGGAAGACTCAAAAAGAGGCTTGAGCAATTAGAGAGAGACAGGAAGGCATTTTATTCTCCTTCTGTGGGAGAAGAAAGGAAGACAAAATCCCCCAAGGGGTCTGAGTGTTTACAGAAGCTCAGAAGAGATAGCACGCTGATTTCATGAGAAGACTCTGCAGGAGCGCAGATGTCAGAATCCTTAAGGATTCGAGGAGAAAAGCTCAAGAAGAACATCGTTTTTATACGCGTGATGAAACTCACGGTTCGGGAGCCATTGAGGAAAGGAGAGAATGTTTGAGACCTTGAAGGAACTGAATTCCTTCCAAGTATAGGGAAGAAAGCGCAGAAGCTCTGGAGGGAGCAGCATCAGCCACGACCAGGTGCAGAAGGTTGTGAAAGGAGGTAAGGAACCTGTGGATATGAGTTTTTCAGATAGGGATTCCCTAGGGAATCTCAGGGAGATGCTTCGGCTCCGGAGGAGGATTTGATTTCGATCCTGTGTGAGTAGGAGGTCCGGAGAAGAGACCCTGTGGGGTGATAGGTGAGACCTCGTTTGCACCATATACCAGATATAAAATATATGCAAAACTGAAATAAAATGCTAGTAATGGCAGAATAATAGCAATATAACCAGAACATTCACCACAATAACACTGAAATGATATAAGAGTAATAATAGAAATAGCACTTTGAATCTGAAAGCAATGTTCACGGGCCTCTTCGAGGGGGAAACCTCCAGTTGAGCAGAGCTCTATTACAATAATATCGAAGCTAGGGTTCTCATAACCTCGACTCCTATTTATACTAAAAAGAAGCATCTAGAGGAAGATCCTTCTAGAAGAAGAAGCTTCTATTAGGTCTTCTTACATCCGCCTTATTCTATTTTATTGAAATGCCTTATTAGTATTTACCTTTATTAAAATTGAATATATTATTCCACCTATGTGTGGGTTAGGACCCTAACATGTCCGCCCCCTTAAAAAAAACCTTGTCCTCAAGGCTTGAGATGAGGAAATTACTGCATAATGGTAGCTGGTTCCCAAGTGGCATCTGCTGGAGTTGTATCTTTCCACTGTACTAGCACTTCCTTGATGGTTCTCTAATGTAGGTGACGCTCATGCTGGTCCAAAACTTCTTCTGGCTGTAGCCAAATGGATCCTTCTTCAGCTAACTCTGGAAGGTTGGTTTGAATTTGGAACTTATCTCCAATCACCTTCTTTAAGCATGAAACATGAAAAACAAGATGTAGCTTCGAATTGTTGGGCAAAGCAAACAGATAGGCGACTTGTCCCACATGCTTGAGTATGGTATAAGGACCATAAAATTTGGGTGCTAGCTTCTGAAAATGCTCGGCCTTGAGGGAAGTTTTCTTGTAAGGTTGCAGTCGAAGAAACACCTGATCCCCTTCTACAAATTGACATTCAGAGTGACCTTGATCTGCTTGTTGCTTCATGTGATTCTGTGCCATGACCAACTTCTCTTTGAGGGTATGGAGAATAGCCTCTCAAGCTGTAAGTATTAGGTCAACTCCCTAGACCTTTGAGGCACCTAGTAAGTATGAGAGAACTGAAGGTGGCTTCTGTCCATATACTGCTTCAAAAGGAGTCATGCATGTAGTTGTATGGTATGAAGTGGTGTACCACCATTCAGCTAGGGGTAACCATTGAGCCCACTGATTTTTCTTTTCCGAGGAAAAACACCTCAAATGTGTTTCCAAACACTTGTTGACAACTTCTGTTTGGCCATCAGTCTGGGGATGATAAGCTGTGCTGAGATGCAATTCAGTGCCTTGTATCTTGAACAGTTCTTTCCATGCAGCTTGAAGACCTGATCCATGAATATTTGAGCCACCGTGGATGTTGTAAACGAGTGTTGAAGGGAACAAAAATGAACATACTTGGAAAGACGATTAGCAACCACCATGATGGCAGATTTATTTCTTGATTTGGGTAAGCTAGTAATAAAATCCATAGAGATATCCTTTCAAATAGCAGGTGGAATAAGGAGCGGTTGTAGTGTGCCCATCGATTTGACTGTTTCTCCCTTGTTGCGTTAACACACATCACATTTAGCTACAAAATTATGAATTTCCTATTTCATACCATCCTAGAAAAAGGAATGTTTGACCCTGTCATACGTTTTTGTGAACCTGGAGTGCCTTGCTATGGGTGTAGCATGAAGCTCATAAAGTACCGTGGATTTAAGCTTTGATTGTTTAGTGAAATACAAATAGCCTTTGTATCGAAGTTCCTCATGGAGACAAGAGTACCCTGGGGAATCTAGAGCCTTAGACTACAATTGGTGGATCAACTGCGAACTTTTGGGATCTTGTAGCCATTCCTGGTCAACGTCTTAGAGCCAATTTGGTACAATGAATGAAAGAGAAAAAAGGGATCCTTCGTCTTCATATTTTCAGGAAAGTGCATCCATAACCACATTGTCTTTTCCTTTCTTATAAATGATCTCATAATCGTATCCAAAGAGTTTAGTCACCCATTTTTGTTTTTCTAGGGAGGAAATGTGTTGTTCTAGAAAATACTTGAGGATTTGATGGTGTGTCTTAATTTGGAAATGTTTCCACAATAGATAAGGATGCCACAGATCCATAGCATGCAGAATAGCCGACATTTCCTTTTCATAGATGGATTTTCCCAGATTTCTTTCAGATGGTTGCTTGCTGGTAAAGGCCAAAGGTCGACCCTCTTGCGTAAGGAAAACACCAATTCCTTTCCCTGAGGCATCACATTCCAACACAAAGGTCTTTGTGAAATATGGAAGGGCGAGGAATGGAGTGGTGCACATGGCCATGTTCAAGGTCTGAAAAGCTTGAGCAGCAGCTGTAGTCCAATTGAAAGAGTTCTTTTTGAGGAGAGCAGTGAGAGGTGCTGCAATCCTCCCATAATTCTTAACAAACTTGCGATAATACCCTATTAAGCCTAGAAATCCACGCAATCTCTTAAGAGTCTTTGGGTGATGCTAGTCTTGCATAGCTTCAATCTTTTTAGGATCCACCCTAACGCCATCTTTTCCAACCAGATGACCCAAGTATTCTACTTCTGAGGTGCCAAAAGCACATTTAGAATGTTTCAGGAAAAGTTGGTGTTGAGAGAGTAGATGGAGAACTCGATCTACATGAGCAAGATGGTATATTCAGGTTTTTCTATAGATGAGGATATCATCAAAGAAAACTAAGACAAAATGGCAGAGAAAAGGATGAAAGAGATGATTCATGAGGCTTTGGAAGGTGGAGGGGGCATTACACAAGCCAAAGGGCATGATGAAAAACTCATAGTGGCCCTCATGAGTTCTAAAGGCATTCTTGGGAGTGTCTACCTCTTTCATACGTATCTGGTGGTAGCCCGAATGGAGATCCATTTTAGTGAAGAATTGCGTGCCACTCAATTCATCCAAGGGGTCATCAATGACAAGAATGGGGAATTTGTCTTTGATGGTAAGTTTGCTGAGGGCACGGAAGTCAGGACACATTCACGAAGAACCTTCTTTCTTCAAGACCATGACCATAGGAGACGATTAGGGGCTCATACTAGGGTGGATAACGCCTACATTAAGGATTTCCTGGACCATTTTCTCAATTTCATTTTTTTTAGGAAAAGGGGTGACGATACGGACAGATATTGGGAGGAAGGCTTCCGAGTACAAGGGGAATGGCATGATCATGAACAACACGAGAAGGAGGGAGGCCTTGGGGAGTGGAAAAGACCAATTGATGTTTAGAAAGGATGGCTTGGAGGTCTTGTAGTACTGAGGGTGTCTATGTTGCTTGTATGGCATGGAGTTGGGCGATAACACCAGAATGACCCTTTTTGAGCAACTTTTCCATACAATTGGAACTAATGATCTTAGGTGAACCGACAGTGATGCCTTAGAACTTATATTGGTGGACCTCCTGGTCAAATTGCATGGTTAAGTCTTTAAAATCCATGAGAATGGGACCCAATGTCCTTAGCCAATCTGCACCCAACACAATGTCACAAACTCCTACGTCGATAGAAAACATATGGGATTTCAAGTGGTAGTCACCAATTTGGAGATGCACATTTTCACAATGCCCTCCACCTTTCATGGATCCAACATTGGCAATCATGATTTGGAAATTATTGATGGCATGGATGTAGCAATGAGTTTCTTGGGCAATGTGGTGATGAATAAAATTATGGGTGTTACAACTATCAACCATAATGATGACCTTCCGATGCTTGATGTAACTGATTAGCTTGAGGTTTTGGGGAGCAGAGAAGCTAGTGAGAGCATTGAGAGAAATGATTGGTTCTACTTCGAGAGGGTCTAAGGTAGGGGTTATATTAGTGGATTCAGGTGACTCAAACACAGAGGGAGTTTCCTCATCTTCTTCTGAAATCTCCTCAGAGATGGCCATAAAAGGATTTTCTTCTTTACACTCGTGGCTCGGGAAATATTTGTCATCATAGTTATAACAAAGGCCTTTGAGTTGGTGTTCAACCATTTCAGCCCTGGTTAATTTTTGGATCTTTAGTGGAGGAGAGGGAGTAGTGGGATTTACTGGTTTAGGGCGAAGGATAAAGGAGGGTTTGCATTTTTGAAAAGATACAACCTGTTGTGCTTCTTTATCTCTTTTGGTAGCCTCCACCCAACTCTTAGGCCGAGCCATGAGGACATGGGCCTGAATGTCATCCTTGAGGCTGTTGATAAAACACTCTTGGAAAAAGGCATTAGATATGCCCTCTGTTCTAAAATCCAAGTGCTCAAAGGCAGCTATAAAGTCTTCCACTGTTCCTAATTGTTTAAGCTTTTTCAAATGGCCCAAATGGTTGGTGTCAGTGTCAAAGCATTCATAAATCTTTGCCACAAAGTGTGTCCAAGCAATATACCCTTGACAATAAGTTTTTCTCCATTGCCACCATTGCCAACGTTCTTGATCTAGATGGAGAACACCATACTAGAGTTCGGCCAAGTCATCTGTAATGTCGTATAAAGAGAAGTAATGTTCCATTTGGGTTACCCAACAAGTTGTTGGATTACTGAGAGGGGGGGGGGTGAATCAGTAATAGAGAAATTTAATCCCTTTTAACCATATAATCCAAGTGCTATATCAATGAATCATTATTATTCAATAATTGCAGAGTAAATAAGCAATGAACAAATGAACAATCATACACATACACAGTACACCAGTGTTTTACGTGGAAACCCAAATCGGGAAAAAACCACGGAATGCTTTTTCTTATATGTCTTGAAGAATTA